>JACJUM010005600.1:6698509-6723482 GCA_020976665.1 Heortia vitessoides | reverse complement strand
TACCACACGGCAAGCATATGTGTATGTATATATATATACAGACAAGCATACAGTCAAAGTGATTGTCGCGTGTCATCTTAGTCTATGCGCGGTCGTGTTATCGCAAAGATATTTATTTATTGAACTTTATTGCACAAAATATTACAAAATGTACAAATAGCGGACTAAATGCCTGTTGAAATTATCTCCCAGCCAACCTTTTGTATCACTAGCGTGTGGGCCTGGCATCTGGTATTGGGGAGGTACAATTCTAATCTGTTGGCACTTTGTCTCTTTTGAATAAAAAACCAAATTGTAATCTATTCACGTACAAATTGAGTCGAAGGCAACGCAAACGCCATGTCAAACACGCGCGGAGTCCTTCAAACAAAACTCGGCCACAATGCCCGGCAATAGTTAAAAGACGACATGATGTCATTACTCCACTAATGTGATTACAGTAAATTGTATTACTACACAGGGAAGTGGACTAACAGGATGTTCCTTATTATTGCGTGTCGTCCGGGTCTTAAAGTCATTTGATATTCCCGGGTTTATGGGCTCCCTACTCCGTTCGAAAGATAATGTTTGGACCATTTTGAGGATGTGTCTACTCTCTTTATTTAAAACTTTTGTCGTTGAATGTATTTATATTTTTCGATAGATTTTCTCTCTGCTGTTTATTGATTCTCGCAATGAGTTCTCAGTGAACTTAGTTTTAAGACACGTCTGGTGCCGGATATATGGTTAAAGGCCTAAATTAATTAGTTATAGGGTATGAATATTCAAATGTTTGTTTTATTGACAATTTGAACGTAAAATTACTTTATATGGATATGATATATAATATAAAATAAGTATGTTTATTATAAATATACTTTATTAAGGCCCATAAAAACTTATGGTCCTTCTTAATAAAGTATATTTTACTTGTATTTCGACTATGTAGATATTTTTATAGGTTGTTAGGTAATTAAGGGTTTATGCATCCAAGTGCGTTATAATTATATATTCTAAGTCTATACTAATGTTATAAAGTATTACGGAATATATCTTTGTAAGTCATCTGAATCACAATGACTTTAACACCCTTATTTACAGACCAAATTGGATTCTTGGGTCCATAAGACGTGTTGATTTAAAAATGCCGCGAGAACATGTCTCGGTAAAGGCTAAAAGAGTCAACAACATACTCAGTAAGCCCGATGTGTTTAACAACAGAGAAGAAACGAAATGCCTCCGACTTATTTGCTTTTAAAAAAGCCCAGCGATGTCAAATATAGACATTATCAAAAAAGGGCGTGAGTAATGGTGGTGTAGAACAAATTTAAACAAATGAAAAATAAAACTTAACTTAATTTAATATTTAATAACACGAATTAATCAGACCACAACCGTTTATAAAGGTATAGCGAAGGTGTATCCAAATGAAATAAATCGTTCATTTAATCCTCCCGCGAATACATTCGGCGAAGTGGACGTTACCAAATTCTTAAAACAAATTTAGCAAAAAAGGTACGCCAAATAAAAGAGCGAGTCGAATGCAGCGGCGATGTATCTCCCTTTTAAGGCACAAAAAAATTATTGGGCGACAAGCATTAATGGATTAAACAACACGCCGATTCGGATAACGTTATTAAAAAAAACTTTCAATATAAATAACCCTATCGTTCGGTCGTAAACTCCCGATTTTGGACGGACACTCGCGTGCTCGGGAACTTTTTACCGCGCCAAAATAACACGCCTTGCGACACGGCCACGGAAAAAAGGCACCGTGTTTTATTGTTGTCCAGCTACCACATATACATTGCGCCGTGGACGCTAAAGACGCGTTTAAGATCATAAATCGGACGAGCTCACGAGACTGCGCGCAGCAACTGCACCGTACATCTAGTTTCCAAGTCGGATGCCACACAAATCACAATAACCTCTCTTCATTATCCGCATTTCAGTCGGCCGGGGCCGTATCTATCGGAATGTGCCACAAAGGAGTACCCATGCCGAGTTACTAAGTCGCTACACTTTGTTCAACCGGCTCGGTTGAAACCAGTCTGCCCCAGGCCGGCCGCGGCTGCCCGCCGCAAAAAAGCATAAGCGCCAGTTGACTGACACTTAAATGCCACTTAGGCGTTGTTCTCTCAAAATTGTATTGGTAATAAGTAGCTTGTTGATGTTCTCACCGGTGACCGGCGACAATGTCGCTTGACCTTTGCCTAAAACTATGGGGATAAACTTGTAGAGTTGACGACGGTGTCGCCTCCAATATTTGTCGGATAATCCCGTTTCGGTTAATAGTGGTTTTAAGTTGAGGAGGGGATCTGTTAGGGTCGTATAGTCTATAATGGCTCGACGCTTTCCGGCTTTTACGATACAGTCGTACGGACAAAATTCCGAGCAATGCGCCGGGATATTTTAACCCGTATACGCTATACTGTAATTATAGACGTGCCATCGCGGTAAGTATCCCTCGCTGCGTCTCGCTCACTCCCAAGATCTCATTGCTGTCATTCTACTTCACCGAACAGTTTACACTCGTAAATATTGAGAGGATTCGACTGGCAAATGTTATGTTTATAACAGATAACTTTACGAGATAGCGCGGTAACCAATGACTATTAAGTTCAACGCTAATAACTCATACCTAGTAATTTGTGTAATAACGCGGCATAGAGCGGACAAGCCGCTTTGACGATACGGGAACGCCGCGCGTATTTTAATAATATTATTTTATGTCTTAATCGTTAAAAATCAAGTTTCGTTTTTACTATTAAATTAAGGTGAGTTATTAGTCGGATGCTAATTATGTCCTGTGATTATTTGTCAAGAGAACTTTTATATATCCTTACTAATATTTTAAATGTGAAGGTCTGTCTGTCTCTGTCTAAGTCTGTCTGTCTGTTACGATTTCCCGCTTAAACCTCTCAACCAATTTTGATGAAATTTGGTACAGACAATCTTTAGACCCTGAGAAAGGACATAGCCTATTTTTTTATTCGAAATAAGGGTTGTAAGGGGTCGAAAAGGGGGATGAAAAGTTGTATGGAAGTATCGCTATTTTTAGACTTAGAAACTTGAAATTTATTTTTAGGCCATTCATTCGGTACAAGTAAACATGACATTCAAGGTTTATATAAGTTAAGTCGCGGGCATAGCTAGTTAGTTATAAACTGTTATACGGAACAGGAGTCTGTGTGGTATTATAAAGTGCGATTCCATTTCCTTCACAGTGTATGCCAAAGATTTGAACGATGATCTTCACAAAGAGGCGGCGTGCGCGTCGTATATTCTATTCTACTGAAAAATATACCTCCTGAAAAGGCTCTCGTAGGAAATAGTAATTACAACTTCTCCTTTCTAACGCTGTATGCTATTGTGCTGCCTCCACAATACCGAGGAATCTTTTTGTCCAGGCTATCGCAAGTTTGCACCCACGGTGCGCTACCGAGAGCATATATTTGGAGCGGGCTGTTCGAGCGGCGTTCATTCGAAACCGATTTTTGGGTGAACGTGATAAGGTGCCTTTTCAATGTATGCCAATAGAATGTTGTGCATTGTCAATTTTTGTGCGGTTTGACTTTGAATTCGGAAGATCTGGCGCGGACGGATAATAAATGTCCCTTTTTCAAGTAATGGAAAAAATGGATGAGGGATCCTCGCGGGCTGGCTATATGAGATTCACGCGCGCGTTTTATTAAACGCGTCAGTTGTTTACTATTTCACGTTTCTTGCCAAGTTTTGTACAATCCATACATAAATAATTGAACATGTATAATTTTACAGACGCAACAGAATTTTCTAAGTAATTAAAAAGGAAACTAGAATAAAGTATAACTGTATTGTGTACATATATAATTGAATATATCTTAAAGAAGGGCCAGGTCAGAAGTATCAAGAATAAACGAACGTGTATGAAAGGACTATTGCGAGTAAGGGAAGCAAGATAGGTATACCCGATCGTAATAAGTGGAGATCCATAGTCTCAGCTTACCCTGATGGGACATAGGCGTGGTGTATGTATGCATGTGTACTTTAAACAGATCATACGAATTTGATATTATATACGCAAACGTCTTCATTTACAGGTACTTCTTATATACTTACACCGAGGGTTATAACTGTTAACTTTTCTAAACAAGATCATTATCATAGCAGTCGTATAAAGTTCACCGCTGGACATAGGCCTCCCCAAAAAAGAGGTTATTTGCTCATAATTGTCACGCTGGGCGTGTAAAAGCTGCTGTTCATCCCTACCCTGATGCGTTTGAGCTACGCTGATTCGGGTGGATATACCATCATCTTTTTCTCTTTCTCGGTTTTGGTACGTCATTCGCTTCCTTCGACACTAGATACACTGCCGATACCTCCACGACTATCATACAAAAATAACTTTTCTAATGTAAGCAGCCTAATTGTGTTTGACATAACTTTCATTCGTTTGACAGTTGGTACCAATGACAGCATGTTGAGTTTAAGATTATATAGGATAGAACAGGAGGAGGAGGTTCTTGGGGGAGCTAGTTATATGCGAAAATTACTATGATTATGCAGTATAACAGTTTTGTCATTTGATTTTGGAAACAGACGAGACCGACTCACTGGACCGGACTCCTGAACCCTCTCCCTATTTAAATACCTATACAGCGATCGCAACAAACTACACGTGTAACAAATACCTCCGCATCAGGCCGGGATTCTTGGGAAACTTCCGCAAAACAATCCGGCACAGTTTTATCAACACGCCCCAGTTTAATCATTCACAGTGTAAGGTATAAGTTTCCAGATAAATTCGGAACTGGAGCTGAAGTAAATTAACTGGAGTGCCTTCGGTAGCCTTCACCTGAACTGGATACGGAATTTTAACTCACAAATTACCCGTATAAGGGTCGGTATATACACGCATCATTTGGGTACCGCTTCGACTGCCACATTGTCTTTGGCTACCGGCAGAAAAGACGAAGGTTCTTTTCTGGTGGCTAGCGCGAGGAACCTGATGTATACTTAGTTTCCAGACCCACCTGTGGCTACCCGACTAGTTTGAAAGTAGGCTCAATGGCTAATGTGTGTTATTATTGGGTAAATATTTGCAATTAAAAAATCTAAATTTATAGCAAAAAATTTTGTTTAATGATGATTATTATCTATGATAGGCCTACTTAAATAATGATATATTTGACTTTAACGCATTTATTTTTACTAGGTTGATGCCGGAACCGATAGATGGCGCTATTTTCATCTGAAACAGCAATTCTATGAAGGGTAGCATAAGGAGAAACAGCATATGGGATAGCTAAATAAAGTGACCAACTTCATAAGTTCAAACACTATCCAAAATTCATTGTCACCACGCTTGACAAGGCTTTCAATTATGCGCAAGAGCCCCTAATGATTGAAGTTATTTGAAATCTTTAGCAGCTTTTCACCAGTGGTGGTCTATTAAAGTCACAGGTGCTGGACTTGTGACGTCAATACTTTTATAAGAAAAAATCGACGGGATAGATGATTCTTTGCATATTAGTAGTCTAGCAGCCAATAGACGACATAGGTTACATTTAATCCCGGAAGGAGTTCCCTAAAAACGTGGTATAAATTGAACCCACACCAAGTCACGGGTTCAAAGCATACACGGAGAACATTTTTGGTGTCTAGAATTTGTATTTCATTATATGTAAGCACCTTAAGATTACCCTCTGATATCTAAAATACAAAGTCTAAATAATTTAAAGCAGTAGTCTAAGTAATGGTAAGCAGTTAGTACCTATGCATTTTTAGACAAAATTGCTGTTTAATTTCACGTAAATAAGTTTCATTTTACTTTACACTGCACCGACTTCTGCCCGTCAATATTTACTTACAATCCCTTTTGTACCTTTAATTGTAAATGCCAGTTAAACAATGATAAGTTATCTAAAACAATGGCATTATTGATACAGCATTTATATTAGAGATAGTTGGAATCAGTGATGTATGCAGTTCTATATCCGTAATATTCAATATCCGAAATAAAACCTGATCAATGATAGAATCAAAGACGTAATATACTGGTTAATGAAGAGGCTGGAGAAACGAATAAAGGAAGATTTTTTCGCATAGTTGCGCTGGCCCGGCGAGGTGGCCATCGCAGAGCGTGTCTTCGTGATGTGAATGCTGCTGCCCATTCTCGCCATGTTTCAATTGAGCTACTCTGTTTCGAGTGGGTATACCACCATTTTTCGGGTCCAGCAACTTAACCTGGTACAGTGAGGGACACTATTACACTCGCCATAGATTAATTTACAATAGGTTTTTCTTGGACTCAATATCAATGCAGTTGAATAAGGAACAAACTTTTTATCAACGCAGACCCAACGGGAATTCGTGGAAACCAACAGCTTACAAAGCCTACCGAAGCAAGAAAGAGCTTCTGATATAATCAAGTTCGTAGCCGTTCCGTAGCGAAAGTTAACTTAACTTCAACTATTGCGAAGCGGACGCTAACACCTTAAAAGTTAAATATCCGTATCCGAATTTTGTATCCAAACATCCCTGGTTAGTTACCTCATTCTGTGCAGTCGGGTGTTTTGTCCAGTACTGCATTGTACCACTGTGCACAATCGATAATGAAACAAGGACATTGTCTATGCGCAGTTATCTGGGGTCACGAATGAATGGAATATCTATTGAGTTACAATCGTAATATAAGAAGAATTTAACATTAGATGCTGTAATAAGCTAAAAAACTCCTCTCTAGAAGACCCTATGACGTAAAATTTTATACATTGTAAAAAAAGAATATACGCGTTTATTTTTTCATTAAATATGGCGTAAGGATGACAGCTCGCGAAAATACAATATGGCAGAAGATAGATTGTTTTTTTTAAACCACGACACATACGACCTCTTTGAAATGACCTGTCATAGACAAGTTTTCTTTAAAGTACACTTAGATTAGGTATACGCTCAAGAGTACGTATAAGTGATCCATTAGGTACGTTTAATGTAATAAACAACATAAATAGAAATGTTATCAGAGATTACATCCTAACGTTAAGAAATGAAATTTCCTGAATTCACATCCTAAATTCTACATTTATATTTAAGACAAAAGGAACTCTATCAGCCCCCAGCACCATTTATTATACATTCCACTAATCTAAAATCTACCCCAAATTAAGCAACTCCAGGCAAAACAGGCTTATTATGCGACCTAAACAAAGAGTGTGCCTAAATTATTGAGCCGCCTTGTCGTGAAGACCTCTCCCCGTCTTGATCGAACATTACAGGGACTGTTATCGTTCAAAAACCAAATAGCGCCATAGAGATGCGACGGACAACAATAAGAAACTAAAAAACTAGATCATATTACTCACCCAACACTTTTATTGTGCTAACATGTTATTTATCAAGTCTAGACGCAATTAATATTTAGTCTACAAAATATGGAAGAAGAAAAGAAGAAAAATAGAAAATGAACAACGTTGGCATACCTCACTTGCTTCCTTTGCTCGCATTAATCCTTTTATACACGCTCGTTTAGTCTTGGTATTTCTTACCTGACCCTTCTGTTGACCTAGCTCTTCTTATACCAACTCTTACATTAACTTCCGTTCTATATATGTGCAGTCTTTCTACTTACATACAACCTTTTTTTAAGGCTAGAATATCTAAGTAAATCGATTGGAAATTTATAATTGTTTAGGTGTCTTATTATTACTCAAGCGTATTAATACTCATGTTTCTTACGACATACATAAATATAGAAAGACTCATTTGAAGCCTACTTGTCGGTTAATGTAACCTTGACGAGACAAAATAGAACCAACCACAAAAATAACGAAGCAAACCATTCAGTAAACTATAAAAAAGCGATGTTCCGAAACGCATCTGTGCCGGCGTCCACGATCAACTTGAAACATTAATTTCGTTCAGGAGCAAGCGCTTCACTAAATTCGTTTAAACACCCCAAGCAATTTACATGTACTTATCTTGAGGGAGCAGGAGGGGTAGATTTTTTCACCTTCCGATTCCACCGCGTGACAGAATCGAGTGGCTGTGCATCTGACGGTAATGTCCTCATATTTTTAACGTCCGATGAATTACTCTCACCGTTTATCCACACTATTATTTCTTACATGATCACTCATATTTTAAAACATTATACAAGATGGATTAGATTACCAAATAAAGCGCGTCGATTATTAGACCAACAGTTTCATCATTAACATACGTAATGGTAAATCAGCTTGATCATCATTCTCATCACATGAGATAGACCTCACACAAAGGTCGCCTGGAATAATACCAGACTATGACAAGCGTCTATAGAGCTGCGGTGACGCTTGCCATCACGCGGACTGTATGCTAGTTGGTCGACCTGGTCTAATAAAACCTGGTAAAATAAATCGGATCAGCTCTTGGATGTAGAAGAATAGGGAAAGTTTGCCGTTATTAGCCGCGCTGAGAAAACATGATAGCAATCGCAAAAGGGCAGCGACGGAGATTCTGCTGCCCATCCTTGCCCAGTGCACTTGAACTGCCATTTGTCCGTTTTAAGTACTTGAGTCGCCTCTTGCGACACCTGGTACAATTTTACTCTGCCAGTACTCCACGGCTCAGCATAGGGACATAGGCACGAGGAATATTGGGTCCGATGGCAGGCAGTGTTCCTGTCTTGTGCGCCTAAGGTCGTGGGTTCGATTCCCACCCGGTATGGTATTCCCGGGTGGGAATCGAAGTGGCGACTGAGATACCAGAACCGACGGTGTCTTTACGAAATAACTGTATGCTACGGTTAGCAGAACCCCCGCGGCGAAGACGCCGCGCATGTCACAGTGGACTCGTATGTTTATATTAAATTAATGTGATCGACTATATTTGAATATTACAAACTACGTCAACTCCGATACATGTAGGTATCTTCCCACATTAAAAAGAAACAAAGACAGACATCACTAACTTATCTATATTTAGTCATTACGTAGTTTTTAAATAAATTCAATATGTAAGGCAAAAGTTGTGAACGGTTGTTAGGTAACGTTTAAAAACAAACGCCGACCAAATTGAATACATTGTAAGAAAATTGGCGCGGTCAGAGTTCAAACGATGATCATGTATGATGAGACTAGCGACATGCCCCGGCTTCGTGCAAGTTTCTAGAGATACAAGAATATCAATTTAAACCACACATTTTTTTTATTTACGAGTAACTTTTTGCACATATAAAAATTGATGTACATATGGCAGATTTAATGCCATGTTGCATTATCTACCTGTCAACTATCGGGCAAAGCAAAAATTAGCAAAGACCAAGGCGGTTCAAAACAAAAAATTATAATAAATACATAAAGTACTAACACATGTAAATATATAAACAAAACAAATATATAATGCAAACATTATGTGAATGCTCATCACATAATTGTTTGTCTTGGATGGGGATCGGACCGACTAGGATGTGCCCTATGGCGTTCAAGACCGTCCACCGAATAAGCCATCGCGCCCGTTATAGGTCTTTGGATATTTTCTAAACCTTCCTAGCTAAACAGACTACCGCATACACGTTGTTTAAGCTAATTCTTCTGCTTCAAGCTGGAAAGTGTGGAAGCAAATGGAAGTCTTCTATGTATGTACTGAGCTATATAATATATAATTATTATGCAGGATTTATTACTATATTTTTTTCTGTACAACTGTTTACTGAGCCAAAGTTTCACTATTTTAAAGCGAGCTGATGTTTTTTTATTTTTAACCGAATGCTTAATTAAGAAATATATTTATTGAATATTTATATAGAGTATTTTAAACTTTAGTTGGCAACCCCACACTCTTATTATTATAGAGTTATTTATATTCCTAAATACATTTATGGCTATTTTTATTGTCTACCAACTGGTCCGCGAATTTGTCTGTGAGATAGATTTTATTGCTGCTTCCATATACGAGTTTGATTGTAACAACAGATTTTTCTCAGACTCTAAAATTAAATTAAATAATTATTTTAACGTTTTATACATTGACCTCCGTGGTAAGTCGCTTAAGTCCTCCGTTGTCTGAACACAAATGGTGTTACGGATATCAGACAACCGAGGAATCACATATTAATTTTCAAATACATATTTCTAACACCCAGACACAGGACATACACAGATATTATCATATAAAAATTTGTCCTGTTTGAACCGGTTGACCGATTTTTATGAAATTTGGTATGCTTTTTATTCTAGATAAAATCCTGTGCGACTCGGTACAAAGATAAATTCAACGGTATATTTGTATTCGTGTCAATGTAAATAATGCTTTAGCATTTTGTCACAACAAACGGACACTCAAACTGTTTCTATTTGTACATATATGTGTAGATATAATAAAAAACATGAATTATACATTTCTGGCGGTGTAACACATGTTTATTTTAGGGTACACTGCTGTTTGGGAGTCGAGTGACAACTGGTATAATACCAAAACTAATAAAATTCCGACTAGTAAGGAATTTATTTGTTTTATAGCATTATTAAATATGTCTTAATATTATAATAAGTTACTGGTTTTGGAAAAATTTAGATATTTAAACATTAAATATGTAAAAAACGGCTAATTGATCCAGTTTTACGGATGCCATAAAGATTAAAGGCATGCAAAGATAATAGCTGGAAATAATAGCTATTTCGTATAATGGCTTTAATAGATTGGCATTGAATCTATTATATAGAAATAAAACTAGTTATCCGACCGCGACTCCGTCCGTGAGGATTTGATATCGCGTTTTTGGTATTGAAAGTAACTTATATCCTTGACAGAGCAAGATTATGTTCATAAAAATAGATTCACTAGTTGCGCTTTCAAAGCGTTTTTTAAAGCACATTGATTCATTTTAAGCATATATATTTAAATTTATTAACTATTAAAAATCTATTTTGATCTATTCATATCAATTATGCACTAATGGTTTAACCTTGGGTTCTACCTTTGTGTTTGCTCTGTGTCTGGGTGTAAAATATGCGATTGACTGGCAAATGACTAATTTGACGTCATAGAAAAGCATGAGTCCAGCAGAGGACGTCGGACGGCTTATATTATGATGAAGATGGATTAATTAACCAAAATACGTAATTAAATAGCATATAGTCAAGTACAAATTATATAATAGTAGAAGGATGTGATGAATATACTCCTCTAGGTAATAAAATAAAAAACAAGGCGTTCAATTAAGGCATTGAATCTAATAATAATATTTAAAAGTTTAAGTCGTATTACGTCGAAATGGCAGCGCTCACTTGGAACACCTACGCAGTCTAATTGATCCATTACTAGATATAGTAAGAGATTAGAGATGTACGTTAGTTCCATCGCCTTAGGTACCGAGATACCGCTGCCAACTCCCAAATTACTCAATTAAAACTTGCATCATCCATAGCAGATAATAATGTAGTCCAAATCTTAAGTTAGCGAATTTGTTTTTAACGACTACGTTGAATTATGTAAGAAGTTCAAATATGTTTACTGAATTTATTCGTTCGTACTCATTTCTTGTAATAAGATAGTATTACAGTATATATTCATCATTGTCTGTATGCTTGTGTCATCAGACTCAGTCATTATATAATATTAAATATATACATATCCATTAATTACTCTGTTGTAATTACGGTCATGATGCGGCAGACATATTGTGTTTTATTTCTGGACAAAAAAAATTTTTTGGTATCTTGACCTGGAGTCTTCACAAACACTTCTGGTCTAAACAGGCGGTGGCTGGGTGCCCCCTGGGGGAAACGCGAGAATTGCTTTTCCTGATTCAACACAAAAACGATACGAAGTAGTTCCACATTCTCACCATTTCTACAACCAAATAGACGGTTCGACGGTTTTAGTTTAAAAGGTGAGAGAGCCATTATTACAACCATTGGAAGTCCACAGCTGGACATAGGCCTCCTTATGAACGGGGGAATTTTGCCCATAATTACCGCGCTGTGCCAGCGTGTTGGCAAAAGCCTAGCGCAGTTTTCGCGACGGAGATGCTGCTGCCCATCCCCGCCCTCTGCATTTGTTATATTAAGTTACTAAAAGACCAAACGTTGGAGGAATTCGTTATTTATTTCGCCAATTTATGTTGTAGGCGTAGGTAGCATTACTAAAAAGAAACTTGTTGCCAACCAAAACATAAAGTAGTCAATTACTGATAAGCATTTAAATTTCGCTTATCGAAGTTGTTTAAATTTAAATGTGGATACTTAATGCAGAATTAACAAATTTAAACTAGTTTTATTCGTTTGATAAAGATATAGTTTTTGTACAAATTTGCCAAACCCACACGCGGCCCGCGAGATGGTAAGCGTCACCGTAGCCTAGTTACACGTGTTATCGCTAAGAAATCAAACCGAGCCCCTACATCACCCTGTAGTTTCACTGCCTTTGTCTCTCTGACATAGGTTACACATCGTGATATCTACACCTTTACTTTAATTATGTTCAAGCTGTTTTAAATAAATAATGTTGAAATTGAATCCTCTTTTGCTTGAAACTTTTAACAGAAGTCACAAATAAATAAATACAAAAATGTTTGTCCATATGTCCCTTACGCTAATTAAATTTCTGACCGTCGATACAACTATTAGATATAGAAAAGACATATGGGGGGAGGATTGAACCCTACCAAACGCGCCATCGTGCCAATTGGTCGTGCATGCAACCGGAAAAGGACGAATGCGGGTTCGAACGTCCCGCTATGAACTAAGTTGAATAATCTAGTACAAATTGACTTCACTAGTGAGGCACTGATACTGTACACTCCCAGCGTGTCGAATCTGTCAGCCAGTTAGTCGAAGGTACCAATCCGACACGGCTTGCGGCATACCTGCATCGCATCATGGTAATTCATTATTGCTAAAACGTCATTACAGTGACACGTCGTGAAGAATATAAATTAGCTAAATATTATAATAAACGAGGCGGGTGGTCGTCGCCATTTTAATTAACGATAATAAATTAAATTAATTTAAAATGAGTTTAATTTAGGTTTCGCACTCAGCGGTAAATTAATCTATTATATAGTTTTATATTCTAAATTTCTACCGGTGACTTTATCTGCGAGACTTTTACCATATATTTCATCACATATTTTAAAAAAATCATCTCTCGTCTTACTTGTCTTTCTTCGTATTCCGGGAAGGAGTTCTGTCGCTCTATGACATAATGTGCCGATTTCTAAGAACATGTTTTCGAGGATAAAATACATGTTTTCGAGACAAAAAGTAGCCTTATTAGTATTGTTATTCCAGACTGTTAAATAATTTCCTAATCAAATTTCACCCAGATCAGTTCAAGCTTTCCGACGTGAACGTATAAAAAACATAATACAAAATTTCGCGACATATTATTAGTAGGATATAAAAAGCGAAAGAATATTATCTGTCTAAATATGTGACCGTTAATCCTATTTTTATGAAGTCTGATCTGGAGTCAGCTTGAACTCTTGGGACAATCAGGTGACTTTTGATCCAAGAACAGGACGACGACTCGTCTTTTACAAAAGTCATCTGCATTACCTCACTCTCACCTATTTCTACCTCCAAATAGTTCGCATTGCTGTTTGAAGGGTGAGAGAGACAGTGAAATTACTGGGTAATGTGATAAAATCTTCAGGTCGCAACGTTATTGCCGATTGGGATAACACGAGTATCTATATGTTGCGGTCGCATTTATCACCAAGCGGACTGGATGCTTGTTTGCTGACTTCATAAAAAAAATATTTATTTAAATTAAATATGTCCTAACCAAAACAATCAATAAGAAATGTAATTATTTCTCTAGTTCCAGAGCAGCTAACTAAAACAACGCGTACTGTACAGTGCGCTAGGACCACATCCCATCCACTTTGTACGATCAAAAGCATCCTGTTTATAGTCCAAATTGACCCTTGACCGTTGTCGACATAAACAACAATCCACCAACTGGGGCCTTACCACCAGCTGATCCCATCTCGGCTATGGCATTAAGAGACGGAAGCCGGATCAATACTTCGAATCTTCCAAACTATGGTGGGTGGTTGATAAGATATACACGATCGATATCCTCTTTTCATAATAACAAAGACATCAAAACCTATATTTAATTCTTTTTAATGACTATTTTTACAACTTTTGTGTATATGATTTAAAATGATACAGTATAACATAAATGAATATTGACAATGGTAATTAATGTAAGTGTATTGGTAGATTAAATTAATAATCAAATTATAATTGAATGTAAATGTAGTTATATAAAATAATATATAATTTGGATTTTTAGAAGATCGTTCCGTACATGGAATATCCTTTGGAAATGTGCGTAAACTCACCGACGGGATAGTTAAGTAAATCGTCGATAGGCATATCAGCTCTACTTAAGAGATATCACGCTGATGGGTACAACTACGCGTTTCTTTCACTAATACCTTCTTTACTTTAAAGATAAGCCCATAACATAAGTGCAAAGTGACATGGCTGTATATTTCAAATGCTTAGGCCTAACGGTCTGAATACCATTGGAATAACGGAAAATATTTGAGTCACGTTTCTATCTCATTAATGGTTGGAACTATTTATCTGCTGGGGCTATCATTAATAATTGTCAAGTGCTAGCCCCTCTGTCGCCGGTACGGATTTTTGTCTTTTTGTCCGGTCCGAACAGTTGACTGCTATGTTATTGTTTATGGACGTTAATTATACTTTCACTTCTTATTTTACATCAATATGTAGAATTAAAAGGAAACTATTTAGAGTTTAGAATTTCATACAAATATTTTCTAACATGTATATAATTTTAAAAATTCGGATAAACATGTTGCCGCTAGGTTGCCAAAATGTATATAAAATAAACAGAAAAGTGTGCTGTGTATGCTTGAAGTTACTTACGTTACGCGTATGTAATAAATTCTCGAACTGGAATAAGTAAATACCTGAAACAAAGATTACATTTATAAAACATTGCGGGCTATGAAATTGAATAATGTATACAATAACACAATTACGACATACAAAACGGTACGAAATCAAACAGAAAGCTATTCTTTTTTTACAAGGCCGAATTAAGGAAACCCTGGTTTCGTGACAAAGAAATACATCGATTAAGTCGAAATAAACCGAGCTCACGATTTCAGCTTCTTACTATCATTACTGGTAAAAAAAAAACTGCCAGCAGCTTTTTGCTCGGGTCGGCAATCCGAGGCAATGTTTTTTCACTCTGACATCATTCCGCCACGGCTCAATGCAGACGAATTATGCAAAGTAAAAGTAACCTACCAGATGACTCGAACACATGCCACAAATTATGCAAATAAAAAAAATAACAATAACAGGAAAAGCGTTCGATGTTTGAACTGCACTTAACCACAAACAAAAAATTATACCGGCGACTTCGCGCCAAAAGTCCACGCAGTCGAAAATGCAGTCAAAGATCCAAAGCAAACAGAGAGGCACAAACATGTAAACACTTCGGAACGACCGCTCGACTACGCTTCCTGCCTGCGGGGCAAAAAACGTATAGACAAAAAAACGTATCCCATATCAACAAATTCTACCCTCGGATACTGTGCGAAATAGCACTAAAATCTGAACGCTCAAAATTTTATATTCCCCACGTTCGATTTTTAAAACAAAAAATGTCCTGGCCAAACACTTACGAGCCAAGCATGTAATTTAATGGGAACAGGTGGCGGCCATTTTGAAAAAAAAAGAGTACGTTCCGTTTTTTGTAGAAATTAAAACAGAATAAAACGGAATTACAGAAAATTGGTTTGGTTAACCGCAAATGTGTTTTATGAGCGCTTGGATTCGTTTTGTTTCTCGAAATGATGAGCCGGATAGTCTCGGATTGTACAAATTGCTTCATTGTTGTCGTAAATAGATATTTTTACATGGACCGCCTGCAATGTTTCAATTGGAATATCTTTCGAAGAAAAAGACAATTGCGCCTCAAAGGGAATTGAAAGGGGGTGATTGTGCACCGGTAAAGAAGAATAGTTTTCCATTTAAAAAAGATTCATTAAAAGTTTGTGAAAATCTTCTCATTATGGCTACCTATTAAAGGGGACGGTACCTATTGTACGGAAATATAATTAGAAATTTTCGATGTTGAAGATTTTTAATTAGTAAGAGACGGTGGATCTTTATGCATAGAAAAGATCGGCTTATTTCATCAACATTTTAACTTTAAAACCGTTCATTCACATTTCTTTAGTGACGGCGGTATTCTTTTGCGTTTGAGGTTTGTTGAATATCTGCATATATTTTTTATAAATTTTTCTTATCTTCTTACTAAAGAGATTCTGTATTTTTGTGTTGTAACAGCCTCCAAGTCGAGACTGAGAAATAATGGTGTGACACAGGAATCGTTATGCGAAATCAACGGGACTTTGGATCGAGTAATAATGTTATTCATACATAAACATTTTTACATATCAAAGAGATAAATTATGAATTTATAGGCTATATATATATAATAAATTTGTATGTAAAAGATAAAAATGAATAATCACCGAGTAAGGTACAAAAAGTCGGTAATTTAATAGGTACAAATAATTTAAAGATAAGTGAAACGATTTAAAATATAATTTTCATTAATTAATCCTATGTGCATATATCACTTCTTTACATGATTTTTTTAAGAAAAAACATTAATATTACATGAATAATAAAATAACATCTGCAACCTTTCAGTACGGATAAAAAAATGAACTACCATGCTAGCATTATGGAAGAACGTTTTTTTACTAGATTTAAATTTAAATAAAGATCATGTTTAGTGTTTTTTATTTGTTACGAAGATATACCTAATGAGCATGAATATGAATAAAGTAATTTCCTTAATAATAACACTCTTGGTCATCCAAAAATCAGTTAAACACTTCTAATTCGATTCAGATCGATAACAGTCGAGTTGGGAAGCGCAGTGGTAAATCACTTGCGTAATTACATCGAATACGAGAAGCGTATAATTAAATTACAACACTCGAAACTTGAAGAGAGGCCCTTCAGTGTACGAGGGTTTGGGAACGCGTCCTCTAAATATTAAACTGTTCGCGGCTCAAGTCACAAGCGATATTTTCTACCATACATCACCATCATATCAGCCATAAGACGTCCACTGCTGGACACAGGCCTCCCCAAGTAATCTCCAATAGGACTGGTTGTATGCGGTCTATGTCTAGCGCAATCTTACAGTTTTAGAAACATCTGGAACGAAAGTAAGACTTTCGTTTCAGAACCTTACAACTTCATCGGCCATCGGTTCTGCGTACTAAGTATATTTAATCTCTTTATATTTGGCGGTATTGTACTGAAAGAACAGAAAAGTACCAGGCGACCGAATAAGGGGCGATTAAAATACTGGAACTTTCAGCGGTATATCCATCCGAAACGGTATAGCTCAATGCAAACGCGTAGTGAAACCGTAAGCATTTGTAGAGTACATAATTTTAAAATTAGAACTACCTACATATTCGTACGTTACATTATTATGAGTTTTATGTGAGATTTATAATATAAAATGCTGTGGCAATCTCGTGGAGTTATTTTTATTAAATCACTTAAAAATTTACCCGCTCGTCGCTTCTGATATGAACCAAACGATCGGGCTTCTTCTAATTTCAATAGAAAACTCTCCAAACTTATCGATACGTAAAATCCATTTTTTTTTCTGTCGAGGTATATTTATTACACCTGTTTCTTTTATTTATAAAATATTAAATTAAATTATATAACATGTAGTAATAATCGTAATCCACTAATTTTATAAACGAAAAAAAGTGTATGTGTCTCTTTGTTATGCTGAGAAAGCCGGTGTTTTACGTTAGATGTAGTTTGACATATAGATAACTTGAATCCTTGAGTAACCATTATCCCATAGAAACAAAAAGATTTCAGTCAAATAATCTATTTATGCAGCTAGGATAGCAAAGAAGCATGTCCTGTAGCGAGTGTCACATTACCCAGTAATGTCAAACTGCATACCAGTACAGCATCACGAGAACCGCAATTCAGTAGCAAAAATTACACTATTGGTTTCTCAAAGCACCCATAGGAAGTCTACTGTTAGACATTCGCGTCGCAAAAGGGAATTTTGCCTATAATTGCCGCGCTGGACTTGGAATTGGACGCTTGACCTTAGCACCGCGACTGGAATGCTGCTGCCCATCCCCGCCCTTGTTATATTAGCTACATTGTTTCGGGTGGATTCCTAGTACCTCAATCGCCTCTTACGACACCTACTACATGTGAAGGTACTATTCTACTCTGCCGGTGCCCCACGGGTTTAAGGTTAAATAATACAAAACAACGTAACTTTTTCATAATACATTTAAAAGCACCCGCATAAAGGTAAGACCAAAAAGTTCCAAATGTACCGCAAGTGGAAATACGTGGCAGAAATGAAGCAAAACATGCCAACTCCGCAGAAGGTAAAGAGCTTAAGCAAATCCTATTACAGAGCCGCTTACACAGAAAATCTGGCCTCGTAATGTAAACAGACATAGCTCACTGTTCATTTGCAGTTTTACTAGCCACTACACTGTAATTATCTGAATAAAACCGCCGCTGTACACGACAACCAGTTTTATGGTCGAACTCGCAAGATCATAATCTCTGTCACCATATTTTTTTGCTGCAACCTTATTCTTATGTTGTGCTGAACAAAAAACTATAGACACGTTTTACACGTATTATAAATAAGTGTATATGTTATTTAACGATTAAGTACTTGAAGCTTGATAGTTGTTATTTTCTTTATATTCCCGTAGACAAATAATTACTTTTACTTATTCGAAAACCGGCTGTTTTTTATTATAGACATTCTATCCAATAGGAGCTTTTACATCAGGATAAAAATAAGCCTTTGATATTTTCTAGAATACACTCTATCTTTGTGCTAAATTTCGTGCAGATCTGTTCAGATAGTCAGGCGTGATTGAGTAACAAACATGCATGCAAGCATGTTCATAAAACAATGTTAGCACAAAGGAAATAATTGCACTGTGGTATAATAGCAGACCACTAATTTCACCGCACAATAAAGAAAATTTAACATTAACTCGAAGCTACGCCAAAAACAATTTCACATAAAAGACTCCGCGCCACGTATTCTTAAATTTTAATATAGTTTCGGAACTTTTAAAAGCTGTCTAATATTACTAAAGTTAAGATGAAAACACCAAAAGAGAGAACGAAATGTTTAAGCTAGATTTAACGAGAGTTTAATGTTGTGCTTAACTGCTTTGTACCTTTGTGAGATGCGAGTTTGTGGAGTGGAATAGATTAGAAGAGGCTGTCATTGGTGAAGCGATCGTTTGTTCGGAATTAGTTTCTTTGCGTTTCCCTAATGCAAAAGTTGGGGGTGACGAGCCCCGAGTTCTCATCAGTGGACCTCAAACTTCGGCGTATCGTAGATTTACTAGTATTGATTTTGTTTTGTAGCTGCTTTAGATGTTTATCGTGTACTGCAAGGAAAACCGCGCAGCAAAATCAGAATACTGTTTTTAAAATTTATTAAAGTTCACTGCTGGACACAGGACTACACAATAAAGGGAAGTTTACCCACAATTGCCACGCTGGGTAAGCGTGCTGGTGAATAAAAAAAATACCACAGATATTTAGAAGATAACACAGGTGTTGGAGATTGAGAATAGAACTAAGAAAACCAATCCGAGATCCAGCCTGTTGTTAGTTAGTTCGTAAAAATAATAGATTTGACCTACTCCCAATGCAATTTATCCTGGTCCAACAATTGCCAAAATAATGGATTAGCGGCCAACTGTAAACGAAGATAGGAAAGATGCTCTAGGGAATAACAAAAACAATGCAAACCCATACCAGGCCCTTATACTCTATTCATTCGAGCCTAAAGTCCATTTTGGCTTGCATAACTATTAAGGGGGTTGTACTCGAAAAACTCCGTGAACAATATTAGCTTCCTTGAATGTTGTTTAGGCAAAAACTATTTCTTTGGCCAACGGTGAAAAGTGGAAAAGTTCGTCGGTTATTTCTGAGGGTTTTGAGACCCCAAACCCTTTTCGAGTCAAACTTTAGTCATCTTTGGCCGTGACAAATGTTGAAACAGAGAGGAAGAGAATATGAAAGTATTGTATAACTAAAAAGATAGAATTAACTTTCGACGTATTCGTTTGTTATAAAAAATCACTTCTTTCTTGTTATCTATATAAAGAAAGTATACAGATAAATAAACATCCACACACCTAACATTATACTTAAAAAAGGTACATATGTTTGTATTATCATCACATCACACCTCTGCGGTAGTCGTAAAGCAATTCGGATGGATATACCGCCATTTGCCGGTTTCGGTATCTCAGTAAGTACTATTCTACTTTATTGGTTCACCACGTTAAGTTAGGTGAGACAACATAGGGATATAGCGAACGCCAACATGTGCCGAACAACGATAGTTCGTATGTGTACAATCTGCATAGACTGTTTGCTTAATGCTAGTACCTCTTAGTTTCTCTAAAACGAGCAATGGTGAACCAACTAGCGCACTACACTTTTGGCTCGGTTCGTTTTGCATCTGACGTAATACGATTTAGCCTGGTTCCGGGCATTCGGATATCGACATCTCTTGACGTCTTACGTCACGTGGAGCAAACTTTGTTATTTCGGCAATGGTTCCGTAGTCGTTTGCCGTCAATGGACAGGGTTGCCACTTGAAGCTTCCATTATTTGCTAAAGATTGCTACTATAATGTTTTTTAATGTATTTGCTTTCACTGCTGGACATAGGCCTCTCCAAGAAGGGGGGGGGGTTCTTGTAATTGCCGCGCTGGGAAGTCGAGCTGGCAATCGCATAACGCTGCCAGCTGCTGCTAACCCCTCCTTGATACCTTGTACAGACACCTTGTCCAGGAACAGGTATTATTAATCCCCACGGTACCCACGGCAAAAGTAATTATGGCACATTAACCATGAATGGTCCTATTTTTGCAAAATGGTACATTTGTGCCCGAGATGGGCACAAATGTACCATTTTTAAGTATTAGGTGAAAGCTATATTTTTTTACATTCGATTTTTCTGCGCACGTTTTTTATTCTTTTTTGTGTTTGTGGTATAACCTAAATGGTTTTTATTATCATTATTTATATGTTTAATGATGGGCATAATACACAACCTAACTAGATTATTATTTTATCTTTTCCTGCAGGACTTGTGGTTCCGATCAGGTCGTCTGTCCACCTTGCCGGCGCGTGGTTTCCATTCTAGAAACTTACAACTGTCGGCTCGCTTATTCATCATGCCAGCCACTGAAAGTCCACTGCTGGACATAGGTCTCCCCAAGATGGGGGGAGGATTTCACCCATACTTGCCGCGCTAGGCAAGAGTGTCGGCAATCGTAAAGCGCATCTTTCTCGACGGCGACGACTAAACTGCACCATTTCGGATGGATATACCGCCATCTGTCGGTTCTGATACCTTTATTGAGTACTCTTAAATGATTGACCTATTGTCCCCTTTAAAAGGCAACCCTATTGGGACCACACGGGGCGTTGGCAACTCGTCGTCGATTAGTCGGCGAATTTCACGGGAGTTGGTCCCGGTTTTAACTAATGTGGCTGCAGTTTCGCTCATTAAGATCAAAGTTTCGGTAAGCTGACGAGGACGGAATTGCTTTCCGTTGTACTCGTTGTAGGTTTTTGTCAATTTTTTTTAATGTTGTAAAGGTATCGGTGGACGCAGGGATCATAGCTGCATCGAGTAACTCCGTCTGTTTGCATTTTGTTTCGTAATCGTAGCCAACGGATATTTTGTTCTAACGAAAATACAAGCAGAGCTCTTTAACATTTGTTTTTTATTACCAGGTCGACATTCATGCATACTGTCCGCGTGATAGTAAGCGTCACAGCACCCTATAGACGCTTATAATATCACAAGGATATCACTAGCGCGTGGCCAACCTTGTGACTTCAGGATATTATGACACATTACTCGGTAAATGCACTGCCTCTCTCATCCTTCGAACCAGAACACTGCAATAGAAACACTATAATTTGGCGGTAGTAATAAGTGAGATTGAGGTACTAATGCAGACGATCCTGAGGTCTCCCTCGTGCTTTTATAAGGATATCACTAAAAAGCAGAATTTGATGTTTTGTGTATAATATGTTAAAATATATGAGGTTGTCCGGAAAAAAACATACTGACTCTACCATCATCAAAATCAGCGTAACAAACAGTTAGAGAAGTTGTACCATTCTTATTGTTATATTTTCTTGCTTGAAACTGCGTTCAAACATTTATACTATCCAAGGTATACACTTATCAAACAAATTACGGGTCTGATAGCATATTTGGTGGTGTTCCTAACTTATACGCCAAGGGTCGTAGATTTGACACTACCCAGAGCAAAGCACTTATGTGATGAATATTTGTGTTTGTCTTGTACCTGTGTGTTTAATACGTATTTGTATACATATAAATCTGTAATGACTCTTTTCTAAAATTCGTAATAGAGTCAAGCCAACGTATGAGATGATATGTTAATTTAATTATTATTATTAAATACCGGTACTTCACAACATCAGTACCGTTAGAGTAGAATAGTACCTTCTGTACCAGGTGTCGTAAGAGGGGTACCAAAAACAGCAGAAGGCTGTATATCTATCGGAAATAGTGCAGTTTACCCGTCGCGAAAGCTGCGCTCTGCGATTGCCAACACGCTTGCCGAACGCGGCAATTATAGGCAGGATTCCCACCATCTTGGGGAAGCCTATGTCTTCTGACTTCCAATAGCTGGTATGATAATGATGTTTACTCGATAGATTCTAAGCACCTTTCAACAATACACCGCTGTCACGGACAGCGAAATGTCAATTAAAACACTAGTCAGATAACGCAACTTCTCACGTCAAATTCACAATACACCTACCACACCCAACGTATTTATAAGTATAAAACACTACCTCATACATGTAATTTGCTGTCATTAGCGACACTTACAGATATTTAAAAGTCAGATTAATGATTTTTAAATCACTAATTTACTTGCCTTCAAGATTTAATCTCGGTAATTGTGACGTGCCTCGCCTGTTATTACCACGCCGCCGTTTGAACATCCCAACAGTAAACACTGGGTATGCTGAAATAATAAGGCTACATATAACCTATGCGACCAAAAGGCAAGTGACGTCATTTGGCGTGATCAGGTGAGGGGATGACGGGCCGGATGGCGCAGATGGTAGTGATCCTATCCTGTGCGCACGGGTCGCGGGTTTGATTCCCATGAACGATAAATATTTATAAGATGATATCTGTATCTAGTGTTAAGTGTGTGGTGATTTCTCTAGTTGTTGTCTTGAGATGAGATGTTGTAAGGATGTTGTTATCACAAAACATAGTACAGAATGCAATCATAAATACGTACTTTCAATTCAAATTCGTACGTTCAGCGATGGTAATGGTAAAATATTTTATTGCTATATTAGAAAAGCGTCTCAAGAAGATGACGGCTTGCGCTGGTTGCAACCGGTCTGAGATATCTTGTCCGTCAGCGATATGCGTTACTCGGAAACGAATTTGTATTTTTTGCGGTTGTCTTCTTTTAAAATTATTTAAAATATTTTGTACGTGTTTTATGATTTTCAAGAACTTTAATGCTGGCTTTCACTCGACAATTAATACACCCTCTTAAAGGGGTGGATTTTAATAAATCCTTTCTTAGTGCGTTAAAAAAGGAGCTCCTGTGCAAAATGTCAAGGTTTTGGCCCTCTCCTTTTATATAGATAAAAGTCAGCTTCTTTTATATTAATATATAAAAACGTACTCATAGTATATTATGTATGTAGACGTTTGTCATATAACGTATTCCAAAAATCATTTACTTCTAACATTAACAGTGTTTAGAGAAGGAGTTTACTCCTCCTCTTTGGCGTGCATAATGGCGCATTCGGTAGATAGTGCCCTTATCTTGTGCGTCAAGGGTCGTTGGTTCGATCTCGATCACATTTATATGATGACTATTAATGCGAAACGATCTAGTTTCAAGTTCATCCATGATGTTATATTATAGTCATTGAAAATGTGGTTCCTATTAATTCTTTAAAATTTGTGACCCGAAAATTTGATATCGATATGAAGCTGGAGAGCCAAAAAATATGAAATTGATCTCTTTTTTTTAAACAAATTGGGCGTGATGAAAACCGATGTCGATTGATGTTTGTTGCCATCGGAGCGATGGCGGTGGGTTTCGTTAAAACTTCGCCGCACTTTTTTTATTATTTTTTGTTATTTCTGAACCGCAGAACATGTCATTTTGATTACAAATTCGCTTTTCCGAACGCGAAACACGATGTGTAAATTGTTCAGTTTTTCTTATGTGTATAAATATTGATTAGCCTTTGAGGTACGTACAGGAACAAACAGATGGGCAGCAGTATCTCCTTTGAGAAACTTCACTCTGCGATTGCAACTATACCTGCCTAGCGTGGCATTGACAAATCATAAAGTTCTCCCTGTCTTGAGAAGGATATATAAATGTTTCGGATGGATATACCGCCATCTGTCAGGTCTGGCACCTTAGTTGCATTTTACTATACCTGGTACGGTAGATGTACTATTTCTACTGTATCGTATAGCAAATTTAGATAGGTGTTTTCACGCAATTCTACGAATTCTAAGAAAGAAATGAAAAAAAGAAATGGAAACCGCTATAAAACCATGTCGATTGTAATCATTAATGAGAATTAATTTTCTAGGTGCGCGCTTACTGATTTCCCGTGGGCCGATCGCTTACCGGTGACGTCATAAATCCGATTAAATATTCATATTCCGATACGAAATTAATGACGTATAGCAATTATTGGTAATCGTATAATATAATGTGCCATTTACAATTGAATTTTTATTTTAGATTGGACAGAGATATAGAAGATTTCTATTATGTTCTCGCAACGCAATTTCGAAAGGAAATACACTAATTATTCATATAAAAAATAGTAAATCTGGTAAACAACGATGGAAGAAGCACAATCAGGATAAAA
>JACJUM010005600.1:6637461-6698499 GCA_020976665.1 Heortia vitessoides | reverse complement strand
AAGTGTGCATTTCCCGTACATTTAAATTACGTACCTCTAGAAGTAAACGTTTCTCAAAGTACATTATGCCATGTTAAAGGCTTTCCGGAACATCCACTGCAATTTAGCTAGTGGTAAGTGGCATATGTAATGAATGAACTCTTTAGGAATAAGCAGATTCTTTATACACATTTGGTACTCACTTCATGTGCCTGGAATAGACAATGCAATAAGGTTTGTCTTTGAATTGTAATTAACTAAATTGAACACCTGGACAACTGTATAAGGAGCATAATTTAAACAGATACATTATGTTATGATACCTAAAATATATATAGGACTAGACTAGATTTAAACTATGATCATCAGCCATATTGTTTTTTATTAAGAGTTATTTTAAATTTTGCTAATTGCAATTTTATTACCTGTTCTCATAAAAATACGGAAATAAAATATAGCGTACGTTATTTGCTGATAAATTTGCTTTTCATATGTAAAGCAATTTTTTAAATCAACTAGGTAGTTTTTGTGGTTATTGATTACAAACATACAATTGGGTGCATTTTTGATATATAGCAGCTTATATTACTCGGTGAAGCTTTCAAATAGTGAAAGTATTATTAATAACGGTCAAGGAGTGTTTTAGTTAAATCTTGATGGAAGTGATCCTATCTTGTGTGCCAAAGGTCGTGGGTTTCCACCCAAAGCAAATATTTGTATGATGATATTTGTGTTTGATCTGTGTCTGGGTGTTAAATATATGTACTTAAGTGGTATGTTTGTGATTCCTCTGTTGTCTGGCGTTCGTAACACAAATACTTTAAGCGACTTACCACGGAGTCAGATCAATGTATGAGATGTTGTGGGAAATTATTATTTATCTTTGTAGATAAGTTTTTTGTTAAATATATTGCTGACCTCTTCCTCATAGTGTTTCAGCATTTTTTGGGATGGAGTGCGGGTTTACTGAAGCCTTTATCTTAAAAAATTGCATTATTAATTTTAATTCCCACTTAAATAACCGTCAAAGAATATTTAAGAAATAAAAAAAAATCGTCAAGACGAAGTAGAGTTGCCAAAACCTAAGATAGATTCGTGCCGCTCGGAGAAAGCAGAAACTTTTGTGCCCTAGAATATCTAGAACTTTCCTAGTACTATCCTACAGGACGTGTTTAGAAATACTCCACGTTATGTTTATCACGGCCGACCGAAGGTTTATGTGGGCTGCTTTTAGTGAGATGTAGTTGACATTGTTGCTGAAGTTTGCACGACACGTGTAGTATGTCGTTACATGTGTAGTCTTCAACATTCAGCTATCAGCAACATCATCTGTTGAAATGTAGCTTTGTGATGGCATTTGCGTTATAACATGTGTGGTTAAACAGAACTCAACTCAATATATTGTTTATTCAAGTATGCCTACAATTACAAGCATGATTTCAACTTGTCATAATCACAAATATAATAGTTGAATACATATGTTTAACACCCAGACACAGGCAAACACAAAAATCATCATGTGCATATTGGGTCTGGGTGGGGATCAAAGCCACGACCCTTGGCGTATAAGATAGGATCCTAACCATCTGCGCTATCAAGCCGTCAATAAGTGTATACGATCAGTTGAAAGTAAGGATATGAATGTTTGGTTGATTTCGATTAGATCAAGGTTTGTTGCCCACAATTGCCGCGCTGGGCAAGCGTGTTGGCAATCGACGAGCACAGCTTTCGCGTCATGGATGCTGCTGTCCCTCCCCGCCCAGTGTATTTAAGCTGCCCGGTTTCATATAGATATACCGCCATCAATCGGTTCTGATACCTTAGGTCATCTCTTACGACACCTGGTGCAGTAGAGTGGTACTATTCTACTCTGCCGGTACCTCACGACAATAATTCACGTATCTTATTATTCAATATATAATTGTCTGGGTTGCGTCATTGTGCTGAAACATTATGCAAGGCAATAAAGAACTCATCGGTGTATTATCATGAGAATTTACCTCATTACTTATTATCTAAGTGTAAAATAAATAATCGATTCCCATAGCATTATGTCAGTTGTTGAAGAAATTTCATCGGATCCATTACCGAAATCGTAACAGCTAAATAAGGTATCACGAATGCTGCCACGAGAATTCCGAACTTCATTATCATTGAAAATAGTTCTAGTTCCATGAACAGTGCGACACAATAAATACCAATGCAGAACTTCGGGCCAGAAATGACTCTCTGGATGCAGTATCGAGACAGCAATTATTATGAAACAACAGCACCCAGCGGTATCCGCATTAAGTTGTGTAACTTTTATTTCAATTTACACTACCGTTTTAACTCTTCAAGGAATGATTTTTGAAAAAAAATAAAATTACACATGCTCCATGACTTTCAATGCAGAACCTTTATACTGAATTCCATTGGAATAAATTCGCAAACGGCAGTTTCATATTAACTTATCATCCCCGTTTTATCCTTTTCGGGGTGCATTTTCTAAAATCCATGCATAAAAATGTATATGTACGAAATTTCGAAACTTTCTAACCCTTATAGTTTAGGCCCTGCGTTGATATGTCAGTCAGTTAGTCTGTAAGTTCTATTATCTATCTATATAATCTAATATTACGTATTAACACAATACTTTTATCTATCAACGGGCTCGAGATTGAGGTACCAGAACCGACAGGTGGCGGTATATCCCGCAAAAAAATACCCGAGGGTAAAATGTAACAACAGGGCGGAGATAGGCAGCAGCATTTCCGTCGCGAAGCTTGCCCAGCGCGGCAATTATTGGCTTGTGTCTAGCAGTAGACGTTACAGGCTTATAGGCGCGATGGCTTTATTGATGGCATTCTTATACGCCAGAGATAGTGAACTTGATTTCACCTGAGGAAAAATCTATTATAAATTAAACATTTGTGTTTGTTCTGGGCCTAAATCTTAAATATATATTTTAGAATTTTATTTACATCGGTTGTCTGATATCTGTAACTTTTAGTTTTTCACGAAATGAAATATAGTGTAATTATAAATATTTAAAAATTAATAATTTCTAAGTTCTTTACTTCAATTGCAGTTAACACAATATTTATAAAACGCTCTTATGTTCGAACTATTGTTCCTAGAACAGGTTGAGATACTGCTAGCTTATATTCACTAGGCTAGCAATTCCTAGAACCAACGTTGGCCCCGCCGGTTGGCCGAAGCGTCTGACGATGGGCAAATGTTTGTCCAAATTCGAAGGTTTCTACCCACCTGGCATCGTCAAGGCACTTAGAGGAGGGACGGGCCTTGCAGCCTGGGGTCTATCAACATAGGAGCTTGTTAGATCGCTATGTGTATTTATAGTGATAAGTTACGAGGAAATTTATATAACGTACTAGCTATAAACCGGTGATATAAAGCTTACGTTGCTTACCAGGAATGCACTTATATTACTTCTAATAAATTCTAAATACCTGCCAAAATAGATAAGTGCTCACTAAAATGTTTAACTTATAGTGGTGTAGAAGGGAAGCCTGTTTCCTTATTGCATGGCATAAATATGGCATATTATTATTATGTTAACGCGGTAAAAGTTTAAAACAAATCAAATAATTTATATAATAAACTTACTTTATTATATTTAGTTAGCATTTATCCATTTTGCTAAACGAAAGTTATATGCGCACAAAACGTACAATTTCTCATGTGTGTATATTTATTATGGAATTTAATTTGTTTTAATGTGTTAAACTTTAATTGTGAAAATGTGAGATGTTAGGAGTGGTTTTAATTATGTGGAGTCAATTTATTTTACTTGGAACTTAATCTTGAGGTAAAAAATATATTTTCCATTCAAATTGAACCAGATTACAATATCAAGATAACCTTGAAAAGACCTCATACATTTCTGTTTCAATAGAAATAACAGACAAAAATTAAATAACGACAATAATTGATGATTATTACAATTAAGTGCCTTCTAACAATTCAACAACTAAATTACACAATTACAGAATTATGTTTCTTCAGAAACTTAATTCAGTAATTGTTGTAATTGTGGTCTAGAGACATAAAAAATATATACTAAAGAAATCGTTTTTCAAATTCAAATGGAAAATGCACCTTGGTATAGCACCTTTGTATTTTCATCGTAAGCTTTGAATAGGTGTAAATCGGTCTTCGAAACTTAGACAGTGTCTGATAGAGCCTGCAAGCAATATCCATGATGGATGGCTTAATTGACTGCCAAAAGGCGAATTTTCCAGAAGAAAAAAATCAATTTGCCTACTGACAGATCGGACGTGGCAGAATAGATTGAATGTAAACGACTACTCAGCACTGATGCGACTTGTGTGCACACGTTAGAAATTGAAAAAAAATAAAAATGTAGAGCAAAAAATTGGCTAAAGCAACGAAAAACTTTTTATACATGTACATTCTTTAGTCTCCGTGTCTTATACGCCAATGGTCGTAGGTTTAATGCCCATCATGCTAAAACATATATGTGGTGGATATATGTAAAGTATTTTTACAACTATTGACTGATATCCGTAATACGTTTAACTGACTCCGCAAGTTCAACGTATTAGTTGTATGTCAATGAGATGCACTAAAAATTTTAAAAACACAGATTCTAACACGTCTAAAGAACGCGGTTCGATGAGAAAAAGGCGTCAAAATGTTATAAACATTCGACATAAAAATAAATGAAGCCATAAATATGGTGCCCGGAACAAATCTCGAAAAAAATATCTCTCGAAAAATTTCTAAAACAAACCGATCGCTGCCTTTGTACAGCGACCGGTACAAGAATAAAAAAATATATCAAAACCTGTTCACGGCTATCGGGACGTTTCCGGGATCACGCAAGGCATCCCCTTTATTCTACGTATTAATAGCCAAAAAATATTCAAAATTCATCTTTATCTCTATGTGTTTTAGGTTGGAAATTGGTTAATTTAGTACTATAAAAGGCTTTACGGGTGGCGAGATGCTAGTGTAATACGTTTCTGATGACTTTTTAATTTGAATCTCGTGTGAAACTCTTGCGCACTAATAGACACATTATGGTAAGTTGGTCGTTCGTGGTTGAGTGACAATGTGCTCGTCACTAGCAAATTTTATGGTGTGAACACAATTTGATGATAAACACTTGCAAACGTGTGAAGTATTTTTACTTGCAAGTTCGTTTTCGCTAGTTTCGCCAGAGGTCGCTTATTTCACAAGTGTTGCATTACAACTAAATACTTTTGCATCCGCGAGGATTCAATGTAATAGGCGTCCTGTGGGATTTGTATCGATACCAAAAATCTTAGGTCCTTCCCAAAGTTAATTAGCTAACCTTTCAAGTTATTTTCATTATTCGGTACACCGGATCAGCTGCGAAAGCGTAACACACAGGCAAAATTACTTTCGCATATATAATACAAGCTAATGCGACAGGTGTTGGTTTTAAAAAAAATATGCGACTATAAATTGAGAATCAAACTACACACAGTAAGCAAAAAGTGATTGAAATTGACACGAGATCTTCATAAATAAAAAATTATTGATCTTAACACGAAGTACATTTAATATGTCAATGTGAAATATCGGACAATACACGTCGATTACAGATAAGAATAGAATAAAAATATAAACAATACCTCATTACCGCCGATCTGACCATACAAATAGAAAGTACCTGCAAAAGACAATTATATTAATATAACAATATGGTACAATAAACAAAGGCTGTTCATAATTCAATGTTGTAACCGTCTTGCGTGCCTCTGACGTTACGCGAAAGGTGTGAAGCTCAAGATAAAATATTGTTCACCCCCACTCCTGTACCATTTATCTTAGACTACAAGTTAGAATAAAATCCTGGCGTAATAAATTGTTCTAGGTGTATATTTTAATAAAAAAGCATTTCATATTTATATTGAACACTAGATTTACGCTCGACTTGGTCTCATTGGTCTTCACACTCTCACATATACCATGTTATATAGGAACTATGAAAGTAGCCATAGAATGTCCACTGCTGGACATAGGCTTTCCCAAGAAAAAGAGAAATATTATGTGGTAACAATCGCAGAGTGTAGTTTCGCGACGGGTATACTGCTGCCCATCCAGGGTCTGCTATATTTGAGCGACACTATTTCGGATGGATATACCGCCATCTGTTCTGGAAACTGAGCAGCCTCCTACGACACCTGTTACAGGAGCAGGTAGTATTACAAATATCCTGATCTTCCTTAGGGATATCTACACAAATGTCCAATTTAGTAAAAATCTACCATTAAAACTTTTTTGTGTTACGGACGTCAGACAACAGAGGATTTACGAATATAAGACTTTAATACATATATTTAAAATGCAGACACAGAACTAACACATACATTTGCCCTAGGTAGGAATCGAACCCACGACCTCTGGCGCACAATATAGGATCGCTACCATCTGCGCCATCGAGCCATCACCATACCAGTAATTGAAAATCCACTACTGGACATAAAAAAAAATAAAAAAATATTGCCCATAATTGCCGCGCTGGGCAAGCGTTTAAGCTGCATTGTCTGATATACCGCCATCTGTCGGTTCTGTTACCTTAGTCGCCTTTTACGACACCTGGTACAAGGATACTATTCTACTCTGTCGGTACCTCACGGCAAACTTTTCCATTTATAATATTAGAATAGACAATAGTCGGCCAATATATGAGAAATTTATCATAAAATTCTCAAATGTTATTGAGGGGTGACACGGTATTACATTTGTAGGGGTGACTTGATAAAGGCAGGTACTCGAGTGGGTGTAAACAAGATTGTTTACTTTGTAGATTGGGGATTAAGGCTGTGGGCAGCGCACCTCAAAAATGGTTCACTGACGAAAATTGGTTACTGATTAATATTAAAGTTTGTGTACCGAATGAGGATTTGCTTGTTTACGAAGCAATTTTTGGCAATGTCGTCGATTTGTTTTTGTGGGCCCGCTTTTTATTAACTACGTGGAGTTTTTAATGATTACGATGAGGCAGTGTTTACACGATCATACTAAATCGTTAATAGTTCATGAAGCTAATAACTTTATATAATACTAGAGTGTACTGTGGTTTTATCCGCGTATGTTCTTTTGTGATAATGCGAGAATCGAAATCTAATTTACTTAGTTCCATTTTAGGGAGCGAATTGCTATTTTTTTTGTTAATAGAATATAACCTATTTTTATTAGTAATCTATATTGCAAAATCATTTTATAAATTTTTGACCTTATTCGTTACAAATGAAATTCGAATCGTTTCTTTATGTAATTTATATAAATTACAATAGAATGGAAATAAGAGCAATTGATTGTTTAAATATAGTCTTGCCAATGTTAGAAGTAGGCATCCATCACAGAACCTTCTCAGATCTAGTAAACTTATTTGGAAGTGAGAAAATCCCAGAAGAACCGAAGAGACCGGAAGCAGTGGATTAGCAAGTTAAAGAGGCAGTGGACAGAGATAGCGTGCAGGAATGATGGCCGATGGAGCCGCAATGTATGTATGTAATGTATTTGCTCCCTTGGGACTTAGTCGGAAAAATCATGAATTCACTCAAGGTCTCATCCATTGACCAGACTCTGAGGAAATCGCTTAAAGCACCTGTATTACAGACGCCACACAACAGAAGAATCACAAATATAAAACTTAAGTATATATACTTAACACCCAGACATAGAACAAACACAAATATCATCATTTAAATATTTGCCTTCTTGGGAATCAAACCCGCGACCATTGATAGACACACGAGATAGGAACACTACCGGTTGCGCCATCGGACCCATTAAATATATTCATATCAATTAATGTAGTTTGTGTATTCGCGGGAGTTTTATATTGAAATTAATTGGAATACCTTAAGACCTTGATCGACGTGTGGACATCACCAAAAATCTATTAGGTACCTCACCGATCGAGGTAAGCGATGTTATAATGAGCAATAAAATTTCATGTCACGCTTAGAAACTCTGATAAAGCACTTTGTGAGGATAAAAAAAATCTTAAGTAATAAAATTATTTGACCCACATCAAAAATTGCGATACAAATTATCGTAGATTCCCCGTCACGGCCACTACATAGCCAGCTCCACCATTACTTCTAAATACGGGACCTTCAGAAAATTGCTAAAAGCCATAACGAGGCTGGACATTTTACGTGCTAGCATTTAAACTAAGGTGTAGGCTTGTCACGCTAGGAGGCGCCTCTTTCCATCAGCGTATTGATTCTAGAAAGTTCACTAAATGTTTTACGGCTTCCAGTTATTCGTATGAAGTATTTGGAAAATTAAGCTCTAGCTGGGTTTCCCGCTGCGAACATAAGTATTAGACATTTTTATTGCCCATGAAGGTAATTGTCACGAGCATATATTAAAAATAAGCTGTTAAATTAAAGTAAATTAAGATTTCAATGCGATAATTTGAATTCAATGCTGTAATTTACAAGAAGAACCTTTTTTATGTTTGCGATATAGAACATTTTGCGGAATTATTAGACTAAGACCCAAAAACCACCCTGAATGCATATGCGCCAAAGATCATGAGTTTGATCCCCAGGACAAATAATTTTACGATCATATTTGATTTTCTTCAGTGTCTGGGTGTTTAATATATGTATTGAAGTATTATATTTGTGATTCCTGTCTGAGGTCCGTAATACAAGTGCGTTAAGCGACTTATTTCCAAGTCAGCTCAATAGGGTCCAATATAATAATGCAGTCTCCCAAATCCCACATATCAAGCATCCCAAACAAAATAGCAAAACGCCCGCCCAAAGGCATCACACATAAAGGCTATCTCGAAGGCCGGTATTACCACTTTGCCAAATTACTTTGTCCTACACAATGCCTTTGTTGAGGGATTCCACTTTTTCCCCCAGACAATAACTATCGGAACCGATCTCGAGTACTTGGCGTCGGTACTTTGTAAATTAAGCTCTTGGTAGGTGAGAAAAGGTGGGACTCGATCACGGGTTATCTACGAAGAGTTTTAAGAGAGATTTTCGTCTAACACTGGGCCGTCTTCCTAATATTATAAAACTAGCAACGCCCCGCGGTTTCACCCGCGTTCATTTGTAGAACGTTCATACTAGCTTTGCACCCCCGTTTTCCCTTTTAGGGAGTGAATTTTTAAATATTCTTTCTTAGTGTTCCCCTAAGTTACCTATATAAAGAACACCTGTGTAAAATTATAAGTTTCTAACCATTATAGTTTAGGCCCTGTGTTGATATGTCAGTTAGTCAGATTTTTCTTTTATTCTCTTCAGCTACCTTGATTTTTTCCAAATCCATAGTAAAATGTGTTTGATCCCATTGATCCTATTACCGCGTAACTTATATTTTGTACACACTTTCAAGTCCCGTTATTATTATTATAATTATGTATAGCAATTATAAAATATTAGTTTATAAAACAATTATAAATAATCTTTATATAAACTATTAGTTTTTTCAATGTTTGAACACTAAAAAACAATACGGATTTATTTTCAAATAAATCTTTTACACATTTAGTTGTCGGTGCTTCCTGATAACACTAAATTTAAAATTGCGATAAGATATATGTAAGTTGTAATGAACTCACGACCTTACAACCTCTCAACCACTTCGTCATATTACTAATAAAAAACTAGAAAGATATAAGAAAAATTTTATAGATTTCGAAAAGTAGCTTAAACCACTTGTGTTACGGATATCAGGTAACAAATAACTACCAAATTTGAAATATAACAGGATTTTATCGCATTAACATTTATGAATCGAATTTTTCTCACCCAGGCGAATAAGATAAGTACACTACCGGATGCGCCAACGGGTCTTGCACCAACGGACACACAAATAACCGGGCCAAACAAAACCTATAAAAAAAAAAGCAAAGAGCAGCCATCGTGAAAACTCACCAATAAAAATTAGCCTCCCTTTCCTCTATAAATATATTCGGGCTATCGAACATCTCAATTCGGGTGGAAAAATTCACGGCCAAAACATAAGGGACCGGATGCCGACATAAAACGGCAAGACATACTATATAACCCATAACTTTTGTCTTAAAACAAGGACAGAAACACGTTGGCAACATTTTTGAACGTTCCCCGCAAAGATGAAATGTATGTTGCGAACAGAAGGGGCGGAAATTAAATAGATCAATCATGCACGACTTTTTTAGTCTGCGAAATAACTGTCCGTTTTTTACACGGTATACTCTAGTCGGATTTCATTTTTGAAGTGCTTGTTTTTAAGAATACTCTATAAGCACTTCAATTCTAGTTAATTACTATTCGTGCAACAAATAAGTCCAAAAGCTAAGGGTACTACGATATATTGTCCGCGTTATAGTAAGCGCCATTGCAGCCTTTAAAAACTCGTGTTATCAGAGATGCTTGAAGATATTACGTTACGTTACCCAGTAATATCCTCCCCCTCTCACTCTTTCAATCGGAACCCAGCTATGCGAATGCCGTTTGGCGGTAGAATTAGTTGAGAATGAAGTACCAATGTACACGACCTTCGAATGAGGTCTACCCCAGTAAACAATCTCAATCAGTTGGTGTATGTTTCACGCAAAAACTGCTCCATGAATTTCCATGACACTTTACAATAATGTTACAGAAAAATATTAATAAAAAAAGGTTGCAATTAATGACAAATGCATACATCACGCCTGTGTCCCAGCAGGGTAGGCAGAGACTATGGATCTCCACTTGGCATCGATCACACGATCTTGGCATACTCTCCTTGCTTCCCTTGCTTGCATTAGTCCTTACATACACGGTCGTTTTATATTGGTACTCCTGACTTAGCCCTTCTTTAATACCTCTTCTACCTGGTTAAGATATGTTCGCCTCGGTCGTATACCAACTCTTCCATTCACTTCTGCTCTATATCTATATATTTGTGCAGTCATTCTACTTTTATTCATACTTTCTACATATCCAAACCTATTATTGTCACAACATCATCCTTTACACAACATCGATCTTTAATCACACTATTCTTTAATCTACCTCTCAAACTCACACCGTACATACTTCGAAGTGCTCTCATTTCAGCTTCAATTAATAAAAAATATACACTAACGAATCAGCAGGCGTCACCTGAGTAATCTATATCAGGAGGCTAGAACAAATTTCCTGCACAATGACGGCACGCATTATCGAAATATAATATGGTCGTGGAAAAGCGGAGTTAGTTCGATTTAAATATTATACAAACACGTCGCACATTCCAGGACGCCAGTGCCGTGTCTGGAATAGCATAATTTTATCATAATTTACGTCACGAGTGCGACAATTACATATTCATCCCCTTATTAGCATTTCTGATAAGTAAAAAGAGAATGTAAACATTGTATTAACTTGCTTTTGTTTAGTTAGAGGGTGGCGAAATTTTTACGATGAAATTCTTTCAAGCTTTAAGAATTAAATGTCTGTTTATACTCATATATAAGCCGTGAGGTACCGGCACAGTAGAAAAGTACCTTTTCCTGTACCAGATGTCGTAAGAAGCGACTGAGGTAGCAGACCCGACAGATGGCGGCATATCCATCAAAACTTTGCAGCTCAAATACAACACAGGGCGGAGATGGGCAGCAGCATCCCCGTCGCGATAGCAGCACTCTGCGATTTCCAACACGCTTGCTAGCGCGGCAATTATGGGCAACATTTCCCTTTTCTTGGGGAGGCCTATGTCCAGCGGTGGACTTTTAATGCCTGGTATGATGATGAGGATGACTCGTATATATTATAAAGAATAGTAATTTTTTCGGGCGGGTATAGGCAGCAGCATAAGCACCGGCTCAAGTTATGGTTACAAAAACACACATAATTATAAATAATATTATGCGACCAACAGTGGATGTGATGTAATCGTAAGATTCCTTCCCGAACAAAACTAACTTGGCTGCGTCTTTCTCATAGACAGTTAAAATCAAGGTCACCTTAGCCAAAACATTTGCCAGGCGTGCCCAATTTAAAAAAAAAACTCCCTTCAATGTCAATTGATGAAGCCATCACCCGCGGTCAGCACAAGCTTGCCTCTTATTTTATTTACGCTCAGAAATGCACACATCTGACTTCTCCGCATCCACAAACGCTGCACTCAGCATTAAGTCTCTGTCAGCAGCACCGACTCGCCGTAACTGTCAGTTACTCTCTCATATACCTCTTAAGTACCCTCTGCGCAACTTTTTTACTCTTTGGCACTCGAACACGCGCAGGGCGCGAGGGGGGCAAGGGAGGCGGGGGGGAAGGCCGAGACGTAAGCGATTTGTAGAGCCGATGAAAGCTCTTCAGATATAGCCGGTAGGGTTGTCACTACCTAATGGAAATAACAGCCTGTATTTTTACTTAAGACCTGTAAGTAGGTTGCTTTAATATGGCGGCTTAGTTTGTTGAATGGCGTCGCATTTTTCCCGCCAAGTGCGTGGGTGTGCGCGTTGGCAGAGGATCATGGGATAATTGGACGTATCGGCGTTGATTGTTTCGTAATCTTGTTTAATGCTGGGATTTCGCGTGTGTTTCATTATGTGACAGGGGATGATTATTGATTTCTGGAACGTTGAATTAGTTAGGAGCTCGTATTAGGCTAGAAAGTTAGGTAACCTTTGTCGACGATTTGAAAGTTATAGAGACAACTTTTCGTATTAGCAACGTAATATCATATGAAATTTTGAAGTTATATACACATGACGTCTGTCCTAAACTAACATTTCGTAATGTTATTAAATATTTAACAAAGTTAATTACATTTGACTGGGTGGCCTTTTTACTTACTTTATAGGTTTATAACTTACAAAAATAAAAAAATCTCTTATCTAGTCATGTTTAGTTCAACTAGGTGTCTGTTTAAAATTAAAATATTTACCGATTACAAATAAAAACTAAGTTAAATTCGATTTGTAACAAAAATCTATATTTTTCAGCTAAATTATGATTGATAAATAAACTGATATGATGATAAGACACCTGAAGTTAAAGATATAGGCCTCCCTAAGAAAGGGGGAATTAAGCTTATAACTGCCGCGCTGAGCAGACGTGGCAATGGCAATCACAAGGCGAATTATCGTGACGAAAATGCTGGATACCCACAGTACAAAAACTGTGAAGAATCTAACAGCAATAAAGCAAACAAGTCGCAGGCATTAGCTAGTTTTAATAAGTATCATAAAGTAAAAACCGACAACAATGCTATAATAAATAAAGAATTATTTATTAAAAAGTTAAGTACAAAACGCGTAGCCCTAAGACAAAGAGGCAAGAAGGCTCGAAATACTTGTGCCTCTGCGGTTGCAGAATTCACCGGGGGTCATCGACCCCTCTCATTAAGCGATAACTTCGCTCACGTGTCACGCTTCACGCTTCTTTTTTTTTCTTCTCGCGAAAAGGTGCAACTTCGTTACAGAATGTAACTGTCACATTAAAGAACTCCGCGGTCGCATTTAAAAATGGAACAAAAGTAATTATTTCTTTTTTTTTCTGTCTTAGGGGAGGCACTGAATTGGCATTTCTAATGTGGCATCGTTTGTAAACTGTAAGATAAGGTTTTGTTGCAAAAAGTCTCTCATAAGGTCATGTTTGCATAGATTGGTTGGCATCAATATATGGTGAGGCGTAGAGCATATACTTACATAATGGAAAAATCCTCGTTAAATGCATAGTTTACGTACGACTTATGTACTAACAATACGTTTAAGGTGCTATAATTTTTAGATTGTATAAAAGTCAACTATGATTTTAAGTTAATTAAAAAACTGATTCAGACGATTTTAAAGAATCCATAAAATGTATTAGTCAGTATAAAAATAACATAAATTAGAACACGACGCATACCTCTATAAAATTAGTAAAACAAACATAGTTTTCATTATGGCTATAAAACAATCTAATTACCTATTAGGTAGTAAAGATCGCTTGTCATCTACAACAAAATTTGTGTTATAATAAAAAATATCATAGACATTTAATACCTCTTGACGGTTGTCTCCGTTAATAATCAGAAATGGTAATATCTGTCAAGTGTGAGAATATACGATTAACAAATAACGAAAAAAATATTGTAGACACGATGGATGCTCGCCCAAATATAGACCTGGGTTCGATTCCTAGTACGAACAACTAGATAATTGAGCCTATCCAAGATATTAAAAATGTATAGGCAGGAGTATGCTGCTGCCCATCCCTGCTCTGGTTAATTGGTTAATTGGCACTGCTTATAAGACTTTACAGCTATTACAATGTTTTTGTAATACATTTGTCTGACTATCGCGGTATATTGGTTATTTAGTTTAAGCGACGTTCAAGGACCGAACTAACAAAACGTTTGAGTTAGGCTTTAGTTTTGGTAAGTGTTCTGAATTGGCCTGGGTCTTGTATTTTCAGTACCTAAGTCAAATTTCGATAGATCTTGACATACTTAATAGTTCATTGATGAAGGGCTTCGTAGGAGTGATGTTCTCAACTCAGACCCAAAATGTCTGAAAATACCAAAACAATTCTAAGTGTCTACAAGGTTAAAATAACACTTATTTAGTAAAGTATAAAGCACACATAATTTTGTCTGTCTGTCTTACGACATTATAAGGGGTAACTTATGTTAGTAAAAATAATCAGAACACAACGAACTGAAAAGAAAAAAATATTAGTAGTAAATAAAATTATCAAAGAAAATTAAAACGGTTAATAATAAGACTATACCGCTTCTAGTCGGTACCGCTGTAAACATAAAGCATCGGACACAACCGATAGACTACAGTCGCATGAGGAATTCCATTGAAAACACTAAAACGACTAACCTAATAAAATGTTCAAAAATAGAGGCCTCCAGTTAGGCGGTCGGGCCGAGTGTCGGAGTCGACGGTAATATACCGACGTTTATAATTCGGTATTGTTTGCGTGATGTATGTTTAAATTGGTCTTGTAACATGATTTATTAGAATTATTATTAACATTATAAATTTTCTGGCCCCGTATAAACGTTTATTGCGTATTCGAAATACGACTGACATTCATTTTGTTTTCTTGAAATTAAATTAGGTGAGTATTTTACTAAACTTGATTACGTCTTAATCCTGTTGTACATGTGCAAGTTTTTCGATCTGTCTGTTTTTTTGCCCATAATTGCCGCGCTGGGCAAGCGTCTTGGCAATCGAAGAGCGCAGTAATCGCGACGGGGATGCTGTTGCCCATCCCCGCCCTAAGCATTTGAGCTGCACTCTTTCGGATGGATATACCGCCATCTGTCGGTTTTGGCACCTTAGTCACCTCTACGACACCTGGTGCAGTGGAACTATGTATAAGTCTTTAATATGAAAATTAAAAAAAATATATGATTTTCAAACAGTTAATAGTGTTAGTACATACATGATAAAGTATTTTCTAAGCAGTGTGACATTATGTCGCTATGATTCCATTCATCGGAAGAATTGCTTGTACAAACCAGAGGGGAGCGAGAAAGGCAATCTCCCCCCCCCCCCCTCCACCCTTCCGTAGACCGAGGCCTGTTTTCAATTAAATATATTCAGACGTGAATAATAAGACCACTCATAGCAAAATCAATGACTAACCAATCAGACCGACTCATTCATTCCACTGTACGATTAGTATTTTTGCACAAACAAGCAAAATTAATAAGTCTTAGCACACACGAACGACAAACTATAAAACTATTAACGGCAGTCCAAATAGTTTGAAATAGTTTCCTTGGCACGCCGCCAGGAGCGTTGTAGTCGCTGATAGATCGCCATGCTTGCAATGACATGGCTATAAACAAAAATAATAAATAACCGCGAGATACGCTGTGTTTTGATATGACTGGATTTTAGTTTGTTTGCTCTAAGTTTTATTGGTAAGAAACGTCTGGTTTAGGATTTTAGAGACGGTTGTTTACTTACGAGCTGACCTGTCATGTGTCATATATATTTATCAGGACAGACTCGATGTACCATTTGTTTTCATTCATCATCAGCATCATATCCACCACAGTATCAAAGGGGGAATTTTGCTGCGCTAGGTTAGCTGGGTGGCAATTGCAGACGTTAGCTTGGCAACGAGAACGCACCTCCCCAACCACGCCCCATGCATTTGGGCTACACTGTTGGATAGATATACCGTCATCTGTCGGTTGCGGTACTGATAGCTGCCTGATACAGGTACCTTGTTGTATGGTTTTTTATTAGCTATCAGCATATATCCATGTAAATTTAAATGCGGCGTACATTTGTTGGATTGTGATAGATGGAGAACTCAATGTTTCTTTTCGAATTATTCTGTATTTTATTCTAACCTTTTCTGTACCAGAGTAAGAGTCATAAGAAATGGTATGGTGGTACTGCAACCTGAAATAGCGTAGCTAAGACAGCAGCATTCCCATCGCGAAGTCTAGTGGGTTTTACGGATGACTGAAGACTAGAACGATCAGTCAGACAAATAATAAAAAAATTAAAAAACGGTATTTTTATATACAGATTTATTTAACTATTTAACAAATACCTTATAAGCTTACATAAACTCATTCAATTCGGAATTTATCTGGTATGAAAGAGCCATCAATCCTTTGGAGCATTACAGACAGAAGGTGAACTATTAGGTGCACGACTCTTCTAAGTTTTAAGATAAAATATATACACCAAACACAACATATTGTTGTTGTCTTTGCAAAACAAACAAACAAATATTCAAAATTATTTATTGATGATTGCGTAGAATACAACGTCAGAAGAATCTGAGTTAAATAAATACAAATGACCATTGCCAAGTTTAAATATAAATACAAAGTTCAGAAACCTTCGTTCTAGCTATGACAGGAAATATTTAATATTTCTTCTAGCTACGCATCGACGGTATTTTTTAAAAATTGAGTTTTATATTTAATAATATTAATAGAAAAAAAACAACTTGTCATAGGTGTCTGGAAGGAACTTCCAATTTTTGATAAATCTACTAAGATCTCGAGGATGGAGGCTCGAATTTCGAATGACATTTGTTGTAAATTTATGTTTCTCTATTTAATAAAGTAATATTGGGTGTTTGTTTTATGTATCTATTCTGTTATAAACACACCCGAGACAGATGATCGTTAATATTAAGCTACGTTGATGTTAAGATGGGTGGGCAAAAATTTATTATCACGAGCTCCATCGCAAAGTACTTTAAGCCGATGATGATAATTTTTTAAAACATTTCATACTTCCGCCGTTTCAACCTCGTCGTTCCTTTTCTGTACATAAAATATAGGCTGGTCGCTGATAATGTAACTTTTTATTCGTAAAAGAGTTAGGAATAGGTCCAGTTGTTTTTCAGTTAATTCGTTACAAAGGTACAAAAATAGAAATACAAATTTTCATTTTAGGTAAGAAAATAAATAAAGATTTTTTTTTTGTGAATATAATATATTTTATGTAAAATTATTTTAGTGAAAAAAAAAATTATATTAGCGATATTAAACGAGGAGACAAACCGCGCGGCAAACTAACATATCACAAACATATCCTTGTGGGAATACGGCAAATGTCTACCTACCGTACCCGCTTTTAAGTTAAGCCTTAAATAATTTCACTCACATACAGAGCCTACTTTAGATTCCAGTAAACTCTACAATATTTATATTAAATACTGTCTTTAAAATAAAAAAAGAGAGAACATTCTGTTGTTTTTGAATTAAACGCCATAAAGACGTTTCATTCAAAAACTACTCAAACCATTTAAACAATTCAATCGATTAATATATGCAATATTTGTATGTTTGTACACTTGTAACGATTAAACACAAAAAAATGCAAGACAAATTTCAAAGATGCTGTAATCAATGGAAAGTTACATTATCAGCAAGTAACAAAAGCTTTCTTTTATCCCCGTATTTTTACAGGAACGGAATCTACGCGAGTGTAACCGCGAGACAATGCTAGCTTACATTAAACAAAATTAATTCGCGAAGCTCTGTTCTTGTACAGAGATAAGTTCCAACTTTTAAATATGGTCGTTATCTGTCTTGTATTGTTGTAAAAGAACACCATTTAGTATAATATTCTCGGGAAGAACGCGCCCGACTGAATTATGAAACTTCTGGAATGTCCGTCGTGCACCTCAACCGGAGTATGTACCGGGGTTAACAACCTGCTTATACATAGTATACCAAGAGGTCTTTATATCTCATCCCTGTGGAACTCTTGTTAATCCGGGAAGACGTCTGCGTCGCTCTGTGTCTTTAATCAGTGCAAAATGTGCGACGACTCCTTAAACATGAACAAAAAGTTCTGGTTCAATCTATTTATTAAAAAGTATGCTGTCCATGTGTTACTGCAGACTTAAAATGATCTCTGTACATTTTCTTTGACTATTCTTTTAAGTTTATGATAGTAGGATAAAAAGCATAAGAAATAAAATTTTCATTTTTCATCGCATGCTGATAATTAACTTAATATTTTTTATTATATACAAATTACAAATGCAATATCTCTTGCGTTGCCTCGTTTAAAAAGTTGATTTTTTAACTTTTCTTTAATCTATTTAAAGAAAATATTGATGTATAATTAGTTTTTATTTTCTATAATATTTTAATTATAGTTGTGTTACAGACATCAGACAACATCTTTATCACATAAATGACTCTTAAGCCAACGCCAGCAGGACGGACGGTCGAACTTCAACAATTAATAAATCTCATCGTGAATTTCGCGAAGGGCGGCGTTTCAGTACGTATCAAACAAATAAAGTCCACGTTTAGAAATATAATGGCGGGCATATATCTCATCGTTGGAGAGTCAAGAGAACCTCTCTTAAAAATAAACTTATTTTTGTAATTTTTCTATTTTAAACTATAATCAATACTTTACAAAAAAAATGCTCACGTCAAACATTTCTCTCAAAAATTAAACTCCTAAAAGATGTTACGAATTAAACATACCAGCATAATATTATCTATGCCAAAACCGCAAACGAAGGGCAACTTCAAAAGAGACTTAAGGGAAATAAGTTCTAGTAACTTTATTACTTTGTAGGGTTGACCCTAGTAATTGGGAGCTAAATAATAGGGTCATTCATTCAGAATGACCTAGGCTCAAATTAGCAGCGCCTCGTGGGTTCTTAACCTGGTATTATATTGAGGCAAGGTTGTTGATAAAAGGGTATGATTATATATTATTCCTGTGGGGCGCCTTATTTAAAATATACAACTGGTTTTTTCTTTGTTACAGTTTTGTAGAGTTGAATAGTACTTTGTACCGGCCGTGTACTGGCAGAGCAGAATAGTATCTCCCCCAGTATCAGGTGTCGCAAGAGGCGACTTAGGTACCAGAACCGACAGATGGCGGTATATTCATCCAAAGCGGTATAGCTAATATACAACAAGGCGGGTATGAGAAGCAGCATTACTGTCGCGAAGCTTCGCTCTGCGATTGCCACCACGCTTGTCCAGCGCGGAAATTATGAGCAAATTCCCCCTTTCTTGGGGAGGCCTATATTCAGCAGTTGACGCTTAACGGCTGCTATGATAATGATGATGTATAAGACTTTTATACTAGGCAAGGTAGTGAACCGACAGACGGCCGTATATCCAAAACGGTGTATAAATTATAACATTACTTAAGAGATAAGTCATTTAAACCACTTGTTTTACGGACATCAAACAACAGAGTAATCACAAATATATTATATATTATACTTGAATACATATTAACACAGAAAAAACATAAATATTTATTATATAAATATTTGTATTGGGTAAGGTTAGAACCCGCGACAATTAGTGCAAGGATAGGACCATTATCTTCTGCGCCATCATGCTCGTCAAAATGCAAAGTGCAGAAAGATCGCCATTTCATCAGTCCAGTGCATCACTTATGGAAAAAAAATGCATTTTTCCTGATAAACCATATGCCCAGTAGTGTACCGGCTGATGTGCCTTCCACACCGACTGACGGTGTGGAAGGCATCCATATGCGACGGAGCTTATAAAATCGTGTTGTTTTAATAATTGGTAACAAAATGCGGCCTATATTGGTTATTGGTAGAAATCCCTCCCGGGCGACGCCGGGCGCAAACAGTATATGTATTTCAGTATACATATATAAATATATAGAAAAGAATATATACCTCGTACATAATTAAGGTAGCGTTCTCTTTAGATACGTATAACCATAAAATGCTTTTAATTTCTTTAGGCACCCCCTTTCCCCACAGCAATATACAGTGATTAAATACAATTTCGACCGCTCCCAAGCGCCCTCTAGGACTTCCGGGAAGCCAACCGACTTCCGGGACCCACTTCCTGTGCGCTCACTTTTTCCAAGTGGTCCCGCTGAAGTGCCTTTTTGTCCCAAAACAAAGTTTTTCGGGAGTGAAAAGTGAGCCATAAATGTTGACGGGATGTGGTAGAAGTTCCTTTTGTTAAAAAATATATCTAATGCCGACAAATTTTTTTGAGGGTCAGATTATGTACTTCCTTCTAACTAATGTCTGATCGCCTAATGAAGACAAAAAGTATAAAATCAAAATTCATCCCTACTAAAAATATAAATGCGAAAGTAACTCTGATTTTGATGAAATTTGGCACAGACTAATTTTTTATTCGAAAAAAAGGTTATGTGGGGTCGAAAGGGGGGATGAAAAGTATGTATGGAAGTTTCGCTATTTTTGGAGCTATAAACTTAAAACTCATTTTTCAAGCCATTGATTCGATTTAAATATACATGACATTCAAAGTTTATATAAGTTAAGGTAAAGAGGTATGGAACCCAAAAAAAAAACTATTCTACGCGGACGAAGTCGCGGGCACAGTTAGTTTTATATCAAGAGACTTATCACAGGCACAAATGACCGATGACCTGGTAGGACATAGGATTGGTATGAACCAATAGGTCATTAAGTATAGAATGAATAGAATTAAGTTCATCAGTAGCTTTCTGTTGAGGTTTTTTTGTGTATCAACCAATCATTGGTAAAACAAATCCCCACTAAAATAATAAATTCAAAGGTATTTCTCAGTGTCAATAAGCTAGTTTTATATTTTATATATACCGTTGATATTATTATATATATATTATATATGTATACAGGGATGATCTGGTAGGACATAAGATTGATATGAACCAATAGGTCATTAAGTAGCCTACTTTTAGGTCTTCCAACAGCAAATACTACTAACTACTGACTAATTACAACATAAACTACTGACTACGTCTTACAAAATCAAACCAACTTTCTACAAATTCGCAACAGACCTAAAATTCGTCTCGAGGATTCGTCTCAATTCATCGCAGAATTGCGGTGGTGGCAAGTTTGCCCAAAAGCACCGTTGCGTCCCACAATTCAAGATTTTTTATAGCCTATGGACATTTACAACACCGAGTCATTATTGGCGCATTGCCGAGCTTTATAAACCTCTTTACTCCCTTTTTGCTTCCTCACACTACAGTCCTCTGGGAAAACCAAGAATAATTGCACAACATCTCATACCTGTTTCCGAGATAAGTCGCTTATAACAATTTTGTAACAGACATCAGACAACAGAGGAATCACAAATATCATCCTATATTTGTGATTGATCTATAATTAACTGAAAGCTTAAGAGCGACTGCACCAGATTGGATAATTCTATTTTTGTTTATAATTGTTAGTATGAGGTTTGTTTTGGATGGGAATATAGTTTGTTAGTTTACCTAAAAACAGGATTAAAACTCCAACGGTAACTGGATCCTCGGGATAAAAATTTACTCAGACGAAGTCGGGGCGGGGAATAAAATAGAGTAAGTGTTCATTTGAAGACAAACTGACGACGGAATCGATTCTCAGTTCCAAATTAACTATACAAAAATGGAGAATAATTTCACGTACAAATAAACACTTGTCCAAGTATATTTATGAAGCTCATTCCACCCAGCTGGCGATTGATTAACAAACCAAAAACAAAAGATTAAAAACTAACAGTATTTAACAGTTGCCTCTTATCCGTCAACACCCAAACACATTTCAAACAAAACCACAGTTCGACCTTACCCTAATCACAAAACGTTTCAAAATCGAAAGACAACAACGGATTAGTAGCTAAGTAAACTTGTCATTACCCAATCCATTAGAGGGGGCCAAGCGGTTTTCGACTTTAATGTCTAAATGATAGGTGCGCAAGATGAATGTAAACAGGATGAGCCCATATGGCGGCTAGTTAACATAATACATGGGTGGATTGTTTAGAAATATCCTGATGATGGACATTTAGTGGAACTATCGTGGGTTCGGAGTATGGCAGATGTCAAAAAGTGTGTAAAATATGCTGAAAAAGAGTACTGATATATATTTTTTTAGTGATTTAGATAAGCCGTCAGTGACACGGATTTATGGGACAAAATCGTATGAAAAAAGTGATGGTGCAGATGGTAGTGATCCTGTCCTTTGTGCCAAAGGTCGTTTTATCCACACGACAAATAATTATATAATAATATTTATATTTGTTCTGTGTCTAGGTGTTAAATATATACATTTAAGTAGTATATTTGTGATTCCTCTATCTGATATCCGTAATACAAGTGCTTTAAGCGACTTATCATAGAATCAAGTTCATCAGTAGCATTCTGTTAAAGTTTTTTTGTGTATCAACCAATCATTGGTAAAACATATCCCTACTAAAATAATAAATTCAAAGGTATTTCCCAGTGTCAATAAGCTAGTTTTATATTTTATATATACAGTTTTTATGTTTGAATCCATCACTAAAGGAACCTTAACAATATTGTAAATTCTTCTCGTAACGACAGCGATCACAATTTAATCTTTATTATCTTCCCAAAGAGATACTAACAAAGTTAAAGCTCGTTGACTTTGAATACGAATAGCTTTCAGAGTACAACTCTCAAATCATGCCGTATTACCATAGCGCAATTTACAACATCATATTTTGTATCTGTAATATGGGCCGCAGATAATAAACAAGAAATAGTGTCCGTTTATAAACTAAAACCATTAAATTGAGCTAGATTATCGAATAAATAACGCGGCTACAAAATTATTCACCGAGTACCAGAGCAGTATTCCTAAAATGAATCTTAAATCTAGAATTACTGAACTAGATCTGCGTAGAGAATAATTTAGAACAGGATTAGAATGCTAGACGAAATAGTTGGGCACATTATTAAGTTCCATAATGGCAAGTTTGGAAACAGAGATAGAGTTAATGATTAAAGTTTCTATTTTACAAGGAAGGTCGTCATCGAGAGCGAATACTGATTTATAAATCAAATCAAAATATTTTTTATTCAATTAGGCCTAACTATAGGCATTATTTAAGTAAAAAAATACTATCATTCTTCTTTATGATGCTACGCGCTTTACAATGCGCAGACAGATATCACATCTGTCCTCGTGCAGCTAGCCTATCTTAAACCGCCATCACTGGACGGGTCTTACAACTAAGTTTACTGCAGGTTCTTTACGCGATCCATTACGATAACAGCCTTCAAGAAAAACTGATGGTGATGAAGGCTCCGTGTTCATCTGATCTGATCTGGTAAGGTTGTAGGAACCTCTATCAGCGACATATATCCATCTGAAACAGTGCGCCTCAAATTCCTAGGGCCGGAATGGGCAGCATGATCCCCGTCGCGAAAGCTGCGTTCTAAAATTGCCAATACAATTGCCCAGCGCGACAATTATGGGCAAATTCCTCTTTTCTTGGCGGGGAATACATCCAACAGTGAACTTTTTATGGCTGGTATGATGATATTTGGAAGTAATGATTGCTGAACTTGCAATGTCGTAAGCCCCCTAGATACCCCATGGCACACACCAATTCTTTGTGAGGCCTATATCCAGAAGTGGACGTTTTTCGGCATGATGACGGCTTCCGATGATGTCGATGAATCGTTTCTAAGATTGACACAATATCTATCTAGTAGTAGAGGCTAGTAGAACGTAGGTAATAGTTTTGCTGGTATAATATGGCAAATGAAAAACAGTAGACCATTTAGAAATAGAACCTCAAACAGAGAAAAGCACAAAAAGGGGTGGGATCGAGCGCAAAGTAAAACGTGTCGTCCTCATAGCATTTATTGTCTTTAGAAAATAAATTCGCTCAATCGCAAAATTCTTGGTAGCGATTCCGATCGTGTTTACCGTTGCCTACAACAAAAGGAATTTAGAAAATAAATAATGGCACAGTCCGGAACTATCGCGGAATTTCACTTTACAAATCACTTACACCTCTTCCACGTTTCCATTTTGAGAGAATCCCACCTAGCGATCTTTACAAACAAAAACAGAATTTCAATCCGAATGTTCAACCCTCGGAGAGGGTACGGTCCACAAATCCCACTTTGATCGACTTCCTAAGTCCTGTTCAATGATACAGTTCTGTTGGGTTAGATCCAGATAACTTTTTGTATTGATTAGCATAGATGGGTATTCTTATAACGAGTACTGCACTCGAATATTCAACGGCAATGACATGTCTACATACGTACCTATATATATATATATTTATATTAGTGTCTCACTATAATATTCTGAATGAATACATATAAATCATTTATATATTTGAGTCACTATCTATGAAAAAAACCCCAAAATACGTTGCGTCGTTTTAAAGAGTTAAGCAAACATAGCCAGTGATAATTCGAGAACTTTCGATTTAATTATAAAACCAAAACATTTTACGAGTATAATTAACATATTTTTTTAAATATATGTAAAGTTATTATATAACAGTGAGATACCGGCAGAGTAGTAATAGTACCTCCGCCTGTGCTAGGTGTCGTAAAAGGCGACTAAGGTACTACAACCGGCAGGTGGCGGTATATCCATCCGAAACAATGTAGCTCAAATGTACAGGCCGGGAATGGGCAGCAGCAATCCCGTCGCTGCGCTCGGATGATCTCTCGGAAGATCGCTCGGAAGATGCGCTCTGCGATTGCCAACACGCTTGCCCAGCGCGGCAATTATGGGCAAAATTCCCCTACCTATATCCAGCATTGGCCTCTCAATGGCTGGTATGATGATGCTGATGATGAAAGTTTTGTTCAGTTATTCTTAAGTGTGAAGGAGAAAAATAAATATTATTATTATTTAATATTAATCTATTAAATAATATACGAATTGCTGTGGCATCATTTCCGGATTCAAGCAAACGACACAACGGACCAAAGTTCACAGTCAATTTTATTTATTCATAACTCGTGTTGCCTCTTGTCTTTTTAGATACTAACTTATCGTTGTCCTGAGTAAACAGATACGTTTTCGATTCTCGTATTTCAATATGAGATTTTAGGGAAAACAGAAGTAAGTGAACGTAAATAAAATGCGATTTGCACAGATTGAAACCTATTATTTCTAACAGGAAAATACTCAGCACACACAAATACATTTTGAGATGTCCTTCACATTTTCTGTGATTAAACAGAAATATTTAAATAAGTGTTTACACAATTTAAATGAACAATTGAGTGTAGTTTTCATTTACTGTGTAAAAAATACATTTGATGAATACAGTACAAGGTTTTATTAGTTACTAACAGCGCCCCGTGGTTTCACCGATGTAAAGTTGTAGCACTTTCGAACTAACGAATGATATACAAAAAACATTAACGTGTTCATGACTTTGAAAGAAAATTTATGCTGCATTTCTTTCTAATAACTTCAAAAACGGCAAAGTTTCATAGTAACATTGCACCCCCGTTTACTAGGGGGTGAATTATCCAAAATTATTTCTCAGTGCTCCCTTACGGTATAAAAGAAACCCAAAACCTAACCTGGACAAAATTTTCAGTTTTATACCCTTTGTATATAAAGATTGCATCAGTTTCCAGTGAAATGGTAAATTTACATTGATATCGTTACATTTTTGAAATATCAGACTGCCTGTACGACCTCCGAGTATCAAGGAATCAGGACAATGGTTATAAAACTTAATATGGGACACATATCGCTAAGAGCGCCGTCGAGGAAATGAAAGGACCCATAAAACCATAGCTAGCGAACATAAAGAGAGTATTCGATATCAGAAGAATAAAGAGGGATATCTCGTAAAAACTTGGCATTTTATAATGTATTGGATTTTGTGAATTTTGTACGTAAAACCGCCCGCGGTACGGAGATTTGTGTTCCTTGTAATCGATATGGCTTTTGTTTTCTGTATTGGCAATTATAATAAGATTATTTTATTTGATACGTAAATCAAAATTCGCTGTGAGGTAGGCAGAGTAGAATAGCGTCGTAAGAGGCTATTTGTTACAGATCCGGATGGATATACCGCCATTTGTCAGTTCTGGTACCTTAGTCGCCTCTTACGACACCTGTCACTATTCTACTCAGCCGGTACTATACAGACGTATGATATATAGATAATTAAACAAGTTAATGAGCATTTGATTAGAAATGGTCGCGGAGCTTTTGGTATGTCCAATCAATCATTGCTTGAAATACTTAAAGATTGGAGTTGCGTCATGAATGGACACAGCAATGTATCTGTGCTCACCAATTATCATCAACGCACTCTCATCACGGATCCATTAACAAAGTGCCGGTTGCCCAAGCTTAAAAGATGGGCGACCTTTGACCTCGCTGTATAGTAGGCGGCACCGACGCCATTGTAACACTGGAGCATTTCTGGTGTCAAATTAATGATCCGGACTGGGAGGTGGTGCTGCGACCTCCTTTTGTACCATTCGTGGGGTTTGGTACAAGATCAATTCATCTAACTATGTAAGTTAAATATCTCTTCAAACTAATTTACAAGTATAGCTTTGTAAACTTTTACTCTCCGATTAGAAATGTGTAAGCTCAATATCTTTATATGTATATTAAAAATTCGTGTCACGTTGTTTGTCCGAGATCAATTCTTTAAGTAGCGAACCGATTTGAGTAAAATTTGTCCACTATGTGCAGTTTGATACAACTTTTAATATATTTAGCAATATTTTTATTATTAGAAATAATTTGTTTATTACATACACACATACATCACGCCTGTGTCCCATCGGGGTTGACAGAGACTATGGATCTCCACTTGTTACGATCTTGGTTTCATACCTCTCTCGCTTCCCCTACTAACATAAGTATTTTCATACACGATCGTTTGTTCTTGGTTTTCTGCCTTGTTAAGATTTGTTCGCCTAGGTCGTCCTATACCAACTGTTCCATTCACTTACACACAACCATCTCAACATTCCTTTCTCTATTGTTGTTACATCATCATCTTTTACACCATATTGATCTCTTATAACACTATTCCTTAATCTTTCTCTCAAACTCACACCATACATACTTTGAAGTGCTTTCATTTCAACATCATTTATTCTACTTGCGTACTTCTCTGATGATGATGATGAATTAGGATTGTTAAAGATATTTAATGTAACCCCAATTTGTAATAAAATATATAAGGCGTCATTTTTGTTTGAGTCAAATCAAAAAGTCTTAGTAACTTCAACCTACATTAGTTTGCAGGTACCTTGTAATACTAAGTTCGGTGTAAAAGTAATCTTCAGAATTATTTTTTATTATTCAATACGAATTCATGAGCTAGAAATAGAAGAAGCACCTAAACAACATCAAAATTTAAAGTCTAATTAGTCCGTCTTCCTGTGGGTGGTGGACGTCCTACGCTAGGATTAATCTCTATTTTAATACTCTTCATTCATTAATGCCGGCTCCGCTTTCTGCGTGCATGTCCATTGCCAATTTATCTTGCTATTCCACTGAACTATGGTCGAAACTCTTTCTTTTACAGATCTCATTCCTGTTTCGATCACGCAAATACACTCAGAGCATTGTCTTCTCCTCTTATTGGAGGAACTGAAAAATGTCATTAGCATATCAACCAAATGAGTTTCAGCTTAAAGATTTTTGTAAATTATGTACCTACACTTCGATACATAGTTTCTTTATATACTTTTAATTAAAAAATTGTAATAATTAAGTAGTTTCTTATTGTATCTGTTACGTTGCGAGTTCTGAATTAATTTGTTTAGATAGACAATTTACGTCAACTGTTTGACAGAAAGGAAAGTAGTGTTTTATTGAAGAGAAGTGAACATATAGCAAGAATCGCCACGCACGGAATAATTATTTTTAAATTACGCTCTCATAATTTTTTTCCTAAATAAAACTTTCCGTGATCTCTAAGGAAAATACAAAATAAAATCCCGAATTGGTAAAGTCGTTCTCGAGTTTTGCGTTAAGCAACATCCATTTTTATTTATATAGATATATGTGGATTAATTTATAGTTTCCACTTTAATGTATCAGTTATATATTTTGATGTTCGATTGTACATAGCGATTATGTTTAACATTTTGGGTTTTCTCGTATCGTCTTATATACTGTGTATATTTGCTTAGCTAAATTACGAACGGATTCTGGGCCATGCACCGTTTTGTATTCAGTGGCAATTTTTACTATTATACCTAACACGAACATTGTTTTGTAGGTTCTTTTTCTTTCATCATAAATTCGGAAATTTTGACTAAGTTTTAGTATTTTGTTTTTATGGTGTAACTGACCATTCATAAAACATAATTTTTTAAGATTTCCAAAATCAATTTGGCTCTTAATCACCTTAAACTTTTAACTGTTTTATTATACCAGCCATTGGAAGTCCATTGCTGGACACAGGCCTCCGCAAAAGAGTGAATTTGCCCATAACTGCCGCGCTATACAAGCGTGTTGGCAATGAAAGAGCGCAGCTTTTGCGACAGAGATGCTGATGCTCATTTCCGCCTTATGCATTTAAGCTGCACTGTTACAGATATACTGCCATCTGTCGGTTGAAGTACCTCAGTCGCTTATTACGATATCTTGTACAGGAGTACTATTCTACCCTGCCGGTACCTCACGGCAGTGCGACTGTTTATTTAGTACTAAAACGTCACAAACACGAACAGAATAACATCTGGCAACTGTATCGCGAGTATTACAATGTGAACTCATTAAAAGTTATTAGTCGCCGCTCAAATGCGATGACTTGCGCCTTGTTCGGCATATCCAAGCATTATGCAATAGATTCTACACCGATAATCTTATCGTCTGCAACTTGAACTTTACGCTACAATTCGTTACGAGATCTCCGTTTTGTTACGAGCTATGAATACTTGCGAACATCGAGTGACGTTGGTCTTGACAGCTTGCACAATTTGTATGAATGAAAGAATGAATGTGAACGTCGGTTGGTAATATGCGTGTTATATTTTTTTTACTTTTAAAAATTATATGGTGCCATAAATGTAATTGGTTCGCAATTATAGACATTGAAAATATGTTGAACAACTAATATTTGTTAAGCATAATTTGTTAGTGTAACAGCCATTCTTACTTTATGAGCGATTTCACCGTACTTTGGGGACCCTTACGTGTTTGGTGTATGCAAATTTGACACGTACTAATTGGGTATTAGAAGTGATATTTGCATACGAAATGCGGGTACAAGCTAAATATTGGTGAAATAAGACATCAGTGGGCCTAATCTAATATAGGTATTTATCACTCTTAGAGAACAAATTTTTTTTGTCTTAAAAATATAATAATATGTGTAATACCATCATTTTGAAGGGGAGGTACTATTCTTCTCTGCCGATACCCCACAGCCAAGGTTTTAATATTATTATAATTAAGAATTGGCGTACATATCTTGCAGTTTATTTCTATATTTGAATTAAATATAACAGTAATTGATTAAAGTTTCATTAAAATGCACTTAAATGGATAGACTACATTTAATAACGACAATTCACCTCACAATTGTTAATGTAACCACAAATGGCGTCACAGTTGACTCTGAGTGAGTTACGCTGCGAATTACCAGAATTAACTGGTTCATTGTATTGTGACGAAGAATGGATTATGTACGCCAACGTTCGGACTTTCAAGAAATATCACCTTATCGTCGCAATTTTGTTTCGAACCACCAGTCACTGATTCCCGTGGGAATTTTTTGAATTTACTACGCGATCATACATGAAGTGGAAATTTTGAAGGATGTGAAACAATGAGACGTGTGGGCGTCTTCGTGATACATCCAGCATCACTGCTTCACATTTGACTGACACGATCTTTGTTATGAATTGCCTTTCTTTAGAATAACATTTAAGCGACTTATGTAATGCATTAAATGTTATAATTTGACAGATATCTAAGCTTTTTTTTAAAATATATACGTTTGATTAAAATTGGATCGTGGTGGATGAAATACTCAAACTGTGGATGTTCTACCGATCAACTGAATATGTAATTAATTAAATAAAATAAGTTAAGGGTTGTGGCATTAGCAGATTCTAAACCATAAACCGTTTTGTCTTCAGTTGCAATGTTTTCATTTGATATATCCAACATGTACCTTGAAACGATAGATGGCGGTATATCTATCCGAAACACGAGTAACTCAAATGCACAGCGCGTGGATAAGCAGCAGCATCGCAGTTGCGAAAGCAATGCTCTGCGATTGCTAACACGCTTGCCCAGCGCGACAATTATGGGGAGAATTCCTCTTTTCTTGAGTAGATCAATGTCTAGCGTACAACAGACTTTAAATGGCTGATATGATGATGATGATATCCACCATGTTCAAGACAATCAACCATTTATTATTATTATTTTAAGTATCTAATTAATACAACTAATGAATCTTTTTTCACGCCGATTCAGTAACATTACCCCAACGACATTGTTGTATGAAAAAAAGATTAATAATACAATAATTAATGAGCGTTATAAAACGTTAAAAATATTCACTAATAAATAGACACTCCTTAGTACTTTTAATCTAATTTTAATATCTCATTAACAAGACGATCAGTTAATTCCCCAATAGGATCATATGCGATAATCATTTGATATCTAGTTCACAGTTGATGTTAATTTTAGCAGTTAATAAACATTCGGCATCTCGTGTCTCGGCTGCGCCGAAATCTCCCGCGCCGAGCTATTTGGAAACCAGGTCGGGCTATCAGCAAGACCAGCACTCGATCCGGCCTCAAGTAAAGATGGAGTGTAATATTTTGATCGATTTCTTCTATTCGTGGTGAGCACCCGCTCGGAGACGTGTGCTAAGGCTATTGAAAACTTATCAATTCTCTAGACTAGTCCTAGGAGGTTGTCGACTTTTTATATTTAGGTGTGGCTACTGTTTTAATTAGCTACTTAATCGAGGACGGATTTTTTTTACTAGACCTGGTTCGATTTTGGGATTTAACTGCTTTAACCACTATCTTTAAGACAATGGTTTGTTAGCGCTGACGCCGTGGTGTTGGTAAAACCTTTATCATGCCTTTTGGTGGGTCGCGTAAGGAACCCGCAGTAAACTTAGTTTTATGACACGTCTGGTCCGGCAGACTATTTCATAGGTTGTTAGGCATTGTTTAAAAACAATATGGCTGATTTTCAAACATCGCCATATTAAAAAGGCATGTTATTGTCAGAGTCATCTGTATTATATATAAATATGCTCAAAATCACTTCCTTATTAAAAATATTAATGTTATTATTACTACTAATTTTATTATTATTTTAATGACGAATTAAAAGTGCTTGTAATAGGCCTACTCGACTAAAGTATATTCGACTTTAACTTGATTGAAAAAAATATACAGTCAACGTTACTGCAACCAGATAGATGCTCGTAATATCAAAGTTTCACTAGCGCGTTATCAATTTAATTACTTTGAATATATTATATCACATTTACCAATAATTTCAATGCCTCTATCACCCTACAAACCGGAACACAACAATACGATTTGGCGGTAGAAATAAATGAGAGTGCGGTACCAATACAGACTACCTTTGTATTAAATCTACTTCATGCGGATCTCTTAAAAGAAAATCACGTGACCAAAGTTGTTTGAAATAAACTAATTTCAAGAAGAATGTTATCGATAATTTTATCAGCATTTCTCAATGTCCAGGTAATGCAGAACGCGTTAACTTGAAAATCACCTCTCATTTCATACAAATAAGTGTCAAATTTACATGCACATTACCAGCAATAACATGCCTTTTTAATATGGCGATGTTTGAAAATCAGCCATATTGTTTTTAAACAATACCTAACTAAAATCGAATGTAGGTATATTGTATGACATACGACAACGTGATTATTAAATAAACACAATAATAATTTTATTTTGATTTAGTCACTATTGATTCATGAATTTTATAATGTTATTGACGAAGCAATTAGATTCATGATTCACAAAACGCTATATCGTTACGAGAGCCTGCCTTTATTCAATCGTACGTAACCAATCCTTACTTCATCTGCTTGGACTTAATCCCTCAGGAACTGGTTTCTCAGGATCAAAAGTAACGCATGACATTTCCAATAGTTCGAGCTATTAACATGTTAAATTTAATCAAAATCAGTCCACCGGTTCAGCCGTAAAAGCGTAACAAACAAACACAATTTCAAATGTATAAGTTATGTTAAGGCGCAAATGGTAGTAATCTTGTCTTGTGCGCCAATGGTCGTGGGCTCGATCCCCACCCAAAGTAAAGATAAAATATATATAGATAAATCTCAAATGCAAAGAGCGGGGATGGGCAGCAGCATCCCCGTCGCAAAAGCTGCGCTCTGCGATTGCCAACACGGTTGCACAGCTCAGCGCGGCAAATATGGGTATCTTGGGGAGGCATATGTGCAGTAGTGGACTTCCAATGGCTGGTACGATAAGCTACCGGCAGAGTAGAATTGTACCTCCCCATGTACCAGGTGTCGTAAGAGGTGATTAAGGTACCAGAATCATTAGACAGCGGTATATCCATTTGAAATAAGTGCAGCTCAAATGTACAGGGCGGGGGTGGGCAACATCATCCTTGTCGCGAAAGCTGCTGATCCTTTCCAATTTCTAGATAAGGCCTATGTCCAACAGTGTACTTATAATGGCTGGATTGATGATATCCACCATTCACAAAACAAATAAAAATAAATTATTATTAATTTAAGCAACTCAATAATTATAGCAAATTTTCTAATAGTTAATTTAAACTTATTAATTAACAAATATTTATATCTACCGTTCCGGATACCTTACATTAACGACATTGTTGTATATACGACGATTTAACCCATTACAAGAATTAATATTATAATCAAGGAGCAAACTTCTTCAATGACTTCTAACGACAGGATTGATGATGATGACATAAAGAATGGCTGGCAGTTTACGTTTCCAGAAAACACACGTCTAAAGTGCTCTGCACGTTCGAGTTAACGGTCATTTATTGGTCTATAAACATCTAGATGTCTTTCAATCCATAATCTTATCATTTTGTTTATACAGTTGTTGAGTTCGATGCTGAACTACATTGTTAATACGCGAAGCGAAGAGATATACGCGAGTAATAAATGACATATTGCAAAGTACGTTTATGAACTTAAACATGCGTTTGCAAACATGATGCTAAGCGGTGGTATTGCTGCCCATCCCCGCTATGCATTGGAACCATTCTGATTATCCATCGCTCTGTCGGTATCGCTACCCTCAGTCTCCTCTTAAATCTCGTACAAGAGGTAGTATTTTACTGTGCCGGTACCTCTCAGCAAGTTCCATAAACCATTCAGGGCGCAACCAATGCATACAATTTTTTTTATTGAAATCGGTGCAGCCGTTTAGGAAAAGTTCAGTGGCATACACCACGTATAGTAGAATTATTATACATATACAAAAATATATTTTTTTCTATATTTATTAATCATTAACATACATCAGATCAACAATATTAAGTAATATTACATTCAAACTAAACAAAACTACGGTAGAATTCGACTATGCGGCGAGCTCTCGTCACCACTATAATTTATATATTTCTGGTTCATATTTTTATCAAAGCTGCCTTCCACACACACCTACTTAAACAACATTTATCTAAAAGAGATAATTCACAATGCCCGATTTCACTTCTTTATCTTTGGAGTCGGCACATCTGCGCGGGCGCATGGTATCAATGCGAATTGACTACAAAAGATTTACGAGCTTCCACTAAAAGCCGTGTAAATTATCAGCTCGCTATCTCGCTCGTAAGTACGCGAGTGCCGGAGGTGGGAGCGGGACCGGCAATTCCTCTATGCTAATAGTACTGGCTGGAAAGTGGGCATTCCATAGCTTATGCGAGGTTAAGTGTTGCACTTACGTTGATTTTTGAACTTTATTACGTTGTGTTACCATGATACCAACATAAGTCACGAAAAAAACGCACAGAAGCCAATTATTTACACATTACACAATTTCTCAACTCTTAATAAAAAGGACGTTTATTGTTATTTAGTGGGCAAGCGCACTCAGCTTGCTTAAAAACAACAGCCAGACCTAAAATGATCTCTATTTTTAGCAGCATACGGTATAAATTGATTTACGTGCATTAAGAGGACAGGTTAGTTTTTTGTAGTTCATTTCAAGTATGGCGGTCCTTTTTGTAGATTCTCCAAACTGAATCATTGATGAATTATGTATCCCTAATGTATTTAGAGGGACCATTTATTTCTTTGTTACTTAAACAAAATCTAATTAATTTGATGGGTTTGGTAATGTAGCACATCGTTTAGAAACTTTTTTATTAACTTTTAATAGTTTAAGTTATTATATTAAAATTATATTGGTCAACTATTTTTTTTATTTATTTTCTACACTTTCTTACACAATAACAGACAGAAAGACACACCATCCAAAACGCTTATAAGAACAGTGGGGTCATGATTTGAAAATTAGTAGAATAATTATGATATCGGTACTAGATAAAATATGTCTAATTTAGCAAATTTAATATCATTCGAGCAATTATAGTTTTACAATGTTACATGCATGTTATTTTCTTTTCACTTACCCAATTCTTGGTTACAAAAGTAAATATTGCACGTAGAAAAGTAGCTATACCGTCGTAAGCTGTCTGTGTATCCTAAATTTCCTTTCAGAGCAATGGCAAAGTGCTTTGAAAGATAAAATGCTGCAGTAACGATAGAAACGCTCGCTTTAGTAGGAGCCGAGAATAATAGCCATTGGACGACGTAAGGTGCCGCTGAATCAGCTGTTGCGAACGGCCGCGGCCATTTTGGTCTTTTATTTTTTTAAACGGCCATAGACAAACAGTTTGATCACTTCCGAATTTTACCTTTTTCGTCTACGTTCAGTCGTTGCTTAATCAACGTTGCGTTTTCAATTTTCCTTTGCAGCTAAGGACTTTTATTTTTACTTTTTTATCATTTACAGGAATGTAGGATTGGAACAAATAAATATTTAACAACACACAAATTATTTTTTGACAAAAGTTTTCACGTGCCAATTTAATATTGACTTTCGGACGGGTCCAACTTTTTCGCTGGAAAGTCACACGCGTAGAAAATATCGATAATAAATCAATGTCGACGGCCGAAACTCGATAAAGCGCTGCAAGGCAAAACGATAAATTGCCAAAAAATTTCGCGGGCATCCAGAGAAATCACCGCGAGAATTACGCCACGAAACTTTTTTAATAACGCTCGCGATTCAGTCTCAATCGAAAAATCCGTAACAAAAACCCTACACAGTAAGAAAAATGTATAAACATGTCAAGGGACCGGTCCAGGTACCTACGCCATTTTTTATTGAATTGAACACCTATGCCCGAAAGGGACGCACGACCCCGTGCCTTTTCAAGCGCGGCAACAGCCATAAGAGCGGGACGCAACACGCTGCGCCGCCATCCCTATCACTCCGCTGCATTCATGAGACAAAGAATAAGTAATAATAAAGACGTGACATTCCTGCAGATGGTTGATAAAACTTAATACTTGCCAGTTTCGTTGTCAACGACTATTAAAAGGGAACAAATAGGTACGTTGTTACAAGGTCTTTAGTTCTCCAGCTTCATGAACACATTAAGCGAATGGTTTGCTCTGCGTATATTGCTTCTATGTTGGTATCAGGCCTATTAACTTTAGATACTGGCGCGAAATAGGGAGGAAAAATGTAACTGCAAACAACAAACGACTCAATTTAAACGCAGTGCAAGGGCGAGTATCGTGGACGTCTTGAAAAAACACGGTCCAAATACCCGGGAGCAATCATTTTTAACATGCCTAATTTTTATTACGGACGACGTTTGAATTCCAACTGGATGTTTTTAAATGACAAATGTCTTGTGATCCATCTGTTTCGACTTTCTGTTATTCCGCCCGAGCCAATTAACGAGAGAGACATCCGATATCCCCTTCTCAACGCAAAGGGACAAGTTGGGCCTCCAATTTTTACCTGGTGTTATTACTAGCGTTGACAGTCGAATTATAAGGGACGAAAAAGAGTAGGACACTCAAAATATCGCAATTTTATTATGCTCTGATGAGTTATAATAGGATTAGGTGAATGGAATTAGACATAGAAGAGGATTTACCACGTGGGAATCAGCCATCATCCCACAAATTAAGTGTGAATTGAGGTCGAGGAAAAAACCGCAAGTAATCGTAAATTCCTGTTAATGACTGGGGGATTTTATGGAAATTAAAGACTTGGAAGTCTAATTTAGTAGCGCACATTTCTTATTTGATGACATGGAACTTCTTAAATGGGTCAGTGGACCAACCTTTGGCTCGATTTCGGAGTCATACGAAACTCGTAAAATCTTGCCAAAGGAACGCTTGATTCACCACCGCCGCCTAATCTTACAAAACGTAACGACCCTGTCGCCTTCATCGCAGTTACATTACGGGGTATCTACGCAAATCCCTGCGAATTCTTGAAGGAGAACGCCCGATATAAAGCAAAATTTTGCTGAAGCGGAACCGACGGGTGTTTTCATTCGGATGTTAGTAAGGGGGACGTCGTAAAGCGGTGTTACGTAAATCGATCGTTTGTTCTACTGATTGCTAGATTGAAAAGCTTTTCGCTGTGTTATCTCCGGCCTTATGGGCAGTGCAATCTAGAGAATCCTCCGAACAGAAATCCGAGGTTGATTGACATAGACCGCAAATAAGTTTGATATTGCCTGTGTATAATTTTAAACAATCCAATGCGGAATCTTTCAACTTTGGCATAACGGGACTTGGATGATTACTGAGGTCTGAGACAATGGCTTGGCTTTCTTATATATGGCTATTGCCCCTGGGGGCTGTTCCGTTGTTGCCTTACGCATTGCTGCAATAAAATAATAAAATGTGGCAGAAGTTCCGTGATTACCCGCTCAGGGTGGGGACCGCAAAAATCGGTCAAGTGCGAGTTACAATAGCGTGACTGGGGGCCCTATTTCCATTCTCGGTATTACGCTTCATGTCGCTGTTTCGCCCCTAAATACATGAATTCTTACTAACACTAGCAAGTTGTATTCTACGCTTCTTTTGGTTTTTTCAGAAATGTTTAGAGCAATTTAATAAACAGCTGTATTTTGATGTATAGTTGGATTTATCCAATGTGACGTGGATTGCAGGAAGCATCTATCTCCATCAAAAATGAGCAAACGAGTTAAAAAGCACAGCTCAAATGCACTGCCGGGGATGGGCAGCATCATTCTCGCAGCGTAGCTACGCTACCTTTGGGCAAAATTTTCCTTTTCTTGGTTCGTATTCTTTCAAATAGACGAATTATATATAACAGTTTACCTGAAACCCTTTTCTCTAAAAGCATTAAAGCCATATTTAAATCAGAGTTCCTGCCATGGCCATATATATATAGGTTAAACACTCCAGGGAGGGGGGGGGGGGGCTTTAATCCACGAATTACGATAGCTAACAACCTCAAGGTGGATAGACGATCAGAGCCGGAGGATTGCCTTTGTTTCATTATTAGACGAGGTCGACAAACAAGCATACAGTCCGCGTCACCGCAGCCTGTAGAAGCTCGTAATATCAGAAGGATATCACTAGCGCGTTACCAACCAAGATATAATATCTTCAAGTCACCCAGTAATTTCACTGGCTCTCTCGCCCTTCAAACAGAGATTATTTAGCGGTACAAATAGGTGAGAGTCCGGTACCAATGCAGACGATTCTACAGTCAGGTACATTGGTATGAGGTCTACCACATTTAAGGCCAGATGCAGAGCGCATACAACCGTTCCTAATGTAAATATTTCCCATGTCCTATGATGGTTATAAATCGTCCATCAGAGGTACTTCAATATCTGTAACAACTCCGAAATGTTCCATTAATACTAATTGAGTTGTTGACAGATAGCTTGTATGTAATATGCAATTTCTGTAACATTTATTAGCGAAACTCGCCTCTTAATCTAATTGATGAAACCCAATATTGCTATTAATACATTAATATTAACAATAAATTCCCACAACATCTAATACATTGACCTGACTCTGTGGTAATTCGCTTAAAGCACTTGCGTTACAGGCGCCAGACAACAGAGGAATCACAAATATACTACTTAAATACATATATTTAACAACCAGACACAGAACAAACACAAATATCATTATATAAATATTTGCTCTGGGTGGGAATCGAACCCACGACCTCTGGTGAACAAGATAGGATCACTACCTGCGCCATCGTGCCCGTCAGACATTAAAATTTTAAAAATGTCTCGATATCAACACTGATATTTTACTTTATTATATCCATATAATATAAAATATCTACCCAAATAAAAATTAAGCGTCTGGTTGTTTGTGAAATGGAGTGTTTTTTTTACCGCAGGTTAAATGTAAACTTGTGCGTCTGATAAAAAAGTGTATGTTTGTACGGGCTTATCCACGAAACTTGAGGACCGATTTTGATGGCATTTCCACCGGGTGATAGCTGATGTAATAAAGAGTGATATAGACTAGAGAAATATTACAATATATTATTAACAACCAAACCTTATAATGACATCCTTTAATTAAACTAGGTTGTTATAGTCACTCAAAAGAATTAGGTATTTCTAGCTTTTTAAATGTTCGCTCTTGGTTTTGGCGGTGAATTATATTTTTTATGTTGTATACTTAATCATTTGAGAAATGCCAGATGCCGTTTAAAAATCACAATCGAACTTTTTACTTGGAAACCTCCGTCCGAAAGCGAACAACGAATGCTCTGTCATTTTAGTGAAAACGAAACGTTTATTTTTTTTTGCGGTTCCGCAGACATTCCCATTGGTTGCGAAGTGCTAATAAAATTCAAATCATGCAAATGAATAATTTATCAGGGGCTGTAATTACGCCGCCGTCCCGTCTTTGATTCTCTGGGCATTTTGTGTTGTGTGTCTTTGTCAATGTCACCGTTTGAAATGGAACGGAAAAATTTTTAGTCAGTTTCTCTAGTCAAGTCGACAATATCGCCCCCTATTGGCTGGTCGATCTAAACCTGAAGCTTCAGGCGGTGTTTAAGATATTGATGGTTATGGGAAAATATCACCTGATTGATCTTCAAAGATAACTACATTTTTAAATTTTTGGAATGATTACGAATTAAATGAATAGTAAGAATTATCTAGACCTGGGGCGGCTAAATTAATTCTTGTTTGCGTTAAAATTTTAAAGTTGATTTAAGTTTTAGGAAGAATTACTTCAAATAGCGAAGGTTCATCAGCTCTATCTGGATCTGAACCTAAGTCAGCGCCGACTAAACATATCCAATTGTTCTTTAATAATTTGTAACATACTGTAGTCAGTATCTGTCATATATATGTATATATATATATATTGTACGTTATTTTATATGCATATATATTTATATCATATGCATTTATTTATACAAATATGTATGCCACGTTTATCTATTTTGTATATATATTGTATATATATGTAAATGCAAATATTATTTTAGTTATGTATTTGTATACTAACGACCGCCCCGACTTCGTCCGGGTATATAGGTGTTAGTGGTTAAGCGCGTATATACATTTGTATAATATATCTTTATTTTAAAAATTCCTAAAAAATCTTCTTTGAACTGTAAAACCTAATTAGTATCACAGTAGATCACTTTAAAGAGAGTTATAGCAACACTAAATAGCTTAGCTCTTAAATTTAATCCGCGATAAGAACTAAGGGCACGCAAGATCTGGATAAAACTGGTTTATAATCCCAAACTTTTAAGTAGGGAATTACCCGGGAAATGGGATTCGCCCGAGTTATTTTTCCGACTTATCCTGTAGATTGTAGTTTGATGTTCACTGGTTCTTTTGCTCATTTTAAATCATTCCTTGTAATCATAGATATTGCACTATGATGAAACCCTACAAATTATTGTTGATTAACGTTCTGCCCGCGATTTTGTCCGTAAAGTCATATATCATCTTGACGTATATATCGCAGTCACTAAGTTGTGCAAATATATATATATATATATATATAAAATATGTTTTTGGGATTTAAAGTAAGCCTATGAGTTATTCCAGACTATCAGTAATCTTTGTGTCAAATTTCATCTGTATCTGTTAAGTCGCTCCGGCGTGAAAGAATTACATACATACAAATGTTCACGTTTATAATATTAGAAGGATTGCCGTTGTCATTGCTTATTAGCTAAAGCTCAATACAGCACAGTTCGTTTAAACGCACCACAATAAATTGGGTCTCGTGGTGGGATTCGTTTACCCATTGGTCACCTATAAGGAATATGCCGTTGGCAGTCATTCTATTGCCAAAAGTCGTAAGTTCGAACCCCACCCAGGAAAAACATTTATGTGGGAAGTTTTTTAATTGTGTCTGGGTGTTAAATATGTATTTTTATACTTAAATAATTGCAATTCTGTTCTATGATATCCGTAACACATGTGCTTTAAGTGACATGTATCAGAATTAGGACAATCTTTAAGACTAGCGGGGGCATTTTGGTCATAAGTGATACTCATATTAGCCGCTAGGTTTAATACATCGTACTATATTCAATCAAACTTATTAGCTGTAGGACATCCACCGCTGGACACAGGTCTTACCAGGGCTGTTCCATTAGGACCGGTTGTACGTAGTCTGCACCCAGAGCAGTCCTACAATATATCCAGTGGACGTCCAACTTACGTAGCATTACGCGGATCAAATTGGTTTTAAGCTGTACCCTGTGGATTCTTAATACGTGAAAGGTAGAGAAAATGAACTTTAAAAAAAACAAGATAACTAAACTGCGTATTATATCCAGAAGTATATACATTACTGGGTTTTCTCTCGAGACTTCCTCCGTTAGGATTTCCGTTTTATCGCACCCGGAACTGGTATCCGAAGTCGTCTATGACCTTCTCTAAAGTTAAAATGGGTCCACATGCCGAATTTCATTAAGATCGGTACAGTAGAAAGTGAAAAGTTAATCAGACATTTATAGTACACACTAAACGTCATGTTTTAATTATTGAATAGAAGTAAAAAAGCTCTTCAAATGATTCACCATATACATTTTTTACCACTGGCAACGATTGATCAATAAAGTATAATTTATGCAACGAAAATCCAGTAAAAACAATCTGGCACAAACAGAAAACAGTTTCAAACCAAAACCTCTGTAGTACAATTTAAAACAACGCTTAAGTATCTAAATAAACCATCTATTTATCTTCGACATTTAACAGTAAAAAATACTGGACCGTTTGTACCGTTACTCGGGCGTATCGCGAGTAATTTTGAACTCTATCCCAAAGACGTTACGGCTGCTTTAATTAGGCAAGGGTTAATGTTCTCTCGTATCTTGTAGGGATTAATTAAATTTGACGTCCCATTGTGACAAGTTCGGTGACGAAGTTAGAGCGATCGCATATTTACTGTAATATAATTGATGAGCCTTGAGGCATAATGGCGTACGGTGACGTCGGTACGGCCTGGACGCGGGTCTCGAAGTGGGGTTCAAAAATCGAATCTAGCGTTCGAATGTTCGAAATAGTCCGATGGCGGTTGTTGGATATTTCAATAACGCGTATGTAGCATAAATGAATAAGATCCAAATCTCACCTTCTATAACTGCATTTTGAACTTTATTTACATCTGCTACTTACGCGTTATTGAACTATCTCTGTTGACCTGAACTGAATACCTATGTCAAGTTGATTGACACTTTTTATGCTAGACTAACTGTAGCCGCGACTTCGTCTGCGTGTAACCTTAAGCAGCATAGCTATTAAATGGTAAAAATTCCTTTTTACATTATTTTTGCTTAGCTTCTCCCGTATACGCAGCACGCAAAGAAAGCTCTCAAAACGTATATTTTTTTCGCTTGTTTTTGTCACATGTTTTATTAATGTTTCGCTTCTAACGATAACATCACGTTGTCAAAATGTTATATAGCTTAAGTTATTAGCTTTACTCCTTATTATATTAACTGTCTGCCAGTGAAAGTCCAATCAAAATCGGTCTAGCCGTTACACTAACTAGCTCATACAAACAGACAATCAAATCAATCAATTAAAAAAATATATGAATAGCGTATTCACTTGCATTTAGTAAAAGCAGCTATTTTTATATATTACAAACCCTCTAATTATATTTATTTGTATTGGTGTATTGTCGATAAGAATTTCCTTTGATCTAATTTTGTCTTTAATTGTATCAAATAAACCATAATATGTGTAATGATTACAACGAATAAGCTATACTTTTATTAATGCTAATTAAGGAAAGCTTTCATTATACAAAATAACATATATAATAAAAAAATGATAAAAATTGTTTAATCATTCTTAGATTACATATTTTATATAAACATATTTGAAGCTATAAGTGAACAAGCTGATTTATTTCTTGTTTTGTAACGTCCATTGTGTTTGCGGTTAACTAAGGGAAAGACCCATTTTGATGAAGTTTAATATGTATATGAATATTGGATAATACATAAATATTTTGAGTCATTATGACTAATTATGTCATCTTTATATTTGAACAATATCTATTTATTTATTAGCGACAATCACACAGCGTGACAGCGCTGATTGCGTGCCCTCCGTGTCTCCGTTCTTTAGTAGAATATCATTTTTGACATTGCGGCACACATTTATTTTGTGTATATACATTATATAGCATTGCTACGATTTGTTTTTGAGTTTAGTAGATTACCCACATAACAAAATTTTTCGTCTTAAAAAATATTAAAAAAAAATCTCGTCCAGTATCAAAGTTACGACCTAGTATTACTATTATTTTATTATTACTTATTTTTAATATTTCATATATATATTAATCCTAGTTCACAAAGACGTCAAATGATCAACGGTATTTTAACCATCAAGTAACGCAATAAGCAAGAAGAATCTCAGATCCGATATTACTCCGAGATTACTGTTCAGAGAAATGGTAATAAGATTCCCTTCGTAAGTTTTGTGATCGATTCAACTTTGTAGAGTGAAACGGAACGCAATTCTTTTTGTAAAGCCACAGATGTGCGGTGGTAGATTTAATTGCATTCAAACAACGATTCGCTTTAGTGATACTCGCATAATTTATTAAGTACATACTATATCATTTTATATTAATTTTATTATTATTTTACACATGTTAAGGTTTATGATCTAAATAAGTACAAGTAGAGAAGTACAAGAAGAAGTACAAGAACTGTACTTGTAGTACAGTTCTTCAGCATAATTAAAATATAGTATAACAAAAATTTAATTTTCACATAGCTCTATAACACTAATTGAGCTAATAGCCATGTCAGAAAAATACGAAAACGTTATACGAAGGAACGTATACTTTATCATACTAATGACATCACCAGACAAAAGTTTGACAATAGCTGTCTCGTTCAAAAACCCCGAATTCTATTTTCGAAACGGTAATTACTTGCATTCAAGAATCGTTACACCAAAAAGTATCGGAACTTTTTAACGGCGCTCTCAAAGAATACGAGTTTTACTGTTACATATAAACTTCAGAATACTCTTACGTCGTTGCCTTTAGAAAACCTTAGATAAGGCTTTAAAAATGTGATGTGGAGAACGTCTTTCTCGAATGCTCGAAGTGACTTTCTGCCTATTTATTAAGCCATCAAGATATCTGTGGAATCTCAGGATTTTTAACGTATATTGAGTTTATTTTAAGTAACTAATAAAGATAAAATGTATTTAGTTTCTATTTTTTTCTACGATCTAAGTGTATATACCGATATACCACTGTTCGGTTTTATATAATTGGTATAGATCAAAATTTTTCCATGGAATCGGCTCAACAGAAAATGCAATACTGTATTTTTATTTCGACCGAAGCTTTGGTTTCGCTTTTGGCTTGTTCCGGTTAAAAATTTAGTTTCAACGCGCGCTTTCAAGTTGGAGTCCGTAACAACATAAAAATAACTATTTGGCTAAAATACTCACACCCGTGACTATTAAAAAAACGAATTTATTTTTGAACGATCAATTCTGATTTTTTTTTCTTTATTTTGACACAAACGTTATCTTATGACTTCTGACATTAATGAGCTCTGAGAAGATTGACAGCTGTCATTTTCGGCCACTACCGATTGAAAGATACTCTTTTGTCAACTGACCGTTATCTTTACTAATGGTCGTCGATTGACATAAAATGAAGTGATATTACTGTTATCCTTATCGTTATACTGTATAATTACACACCATTTTTTTACTACACTATTTTTTTGTATTTGATAAGTAAACACAAACTATAAAAGCATTAAATAATATTATATTATTAATGCGACTCCATCCATGGATTTTACTTGACGCGTTCCTCGGGAAATATTCGGTATCAGAAGTAGTGTCCTTTAATGTGCTTCAAGCTTAACATATGTCTAATTCAATTAGGATCTGTTTAGTTGTAAAATGGTAACAAACGGATCGACACGCTTCCGCATTTATATTAGTATTACTAAAAATAAGCTTTTATCTCATATGCTGGTGTTCGAGTAAACTAAAATTGTTGACTGAATTTTTTTAAAGGAAAATATGCATGCTTCTATCGCCATCATCGTTAAAAAAACGAAAAAGACAGCACGCCCTGTCCCTCAACATTGGATGCATCACAGAATGATCCCCAATATCTCGGAACACAACCTCACGAATTTCAGTAGTCAATTAAATCTCGACATACGGCACGACCACGGCAGAATCGACATGTCGACAGATGTTCGACTAGCAACATGACGCGAACGTTTCCGGACACATTTTGGGTTTTTTTTAAACGGCAAATTAAGCTGTGACACGAACTCCATAACCAAAATGCAGTAGTTTACATTGATATATCAAGCTTATTTACAATGGCCTCGTACACTTATTGCTTTTATTTTTATATATATGTATATAACAAATATAAAATGTGACAAACAAATGGTAAATAGTCGAGATATTTCATTTTGACACTCAACTAAAAAGTAACGTTCGGATATTATTTTAATTAGAACATGTCCGAGCCAAAATATCGCTTGAAACAATAAATAATCTAACTTAAAAAAAAGCAATCTCTTAGAATCACAAGAAAGGTACACCCACTCAAAAAGACGTCCGTAATTAGCGTCCGACATCCAAGATTGTACATCACCATAAATTACATTAAACAGCTCTGTGGAAATCTGTAATCTCGGCCGCGATAAGTCAGTATTATTTTAATACTTATTATTATTCAAAATTCAAAGCTTTATCGCACACACGACTGCTATCAATATCTTCTTTACGACTCGGTTTACGACTAAATCAACAGTTTCATCTTGTAAATGTAACCCTTAAGTTGATCGTAAAATTATGCGATCGGATTCATTCAAAGTTGTGTAATAAAACATTGTCCTATCTACTTGGCCATCAAAAATGGAAGTGGTTCGTGTATGTATTCAAAGGCAATAAATATATTGCAAATTTATTACCTATTTAATACATACATATTTCCCGATATGAATTCGAATTTGAAATAGACATGAAAATACAAAATACAATACCGATTTTACTCAAATATTTAACGTTTACTCAACACTGAAAATTCGACAGGTAATCCCCAAATAAAATGATTTAATAATAGAATAATACAATCATTTTAACAGGAAGAATGACAATCTCGCATGAAATAAAATGGCAACTTATTATGGATAACAAAAAGTTTTCAGCTAATAAAAGATAGAACAATCAGTTTAGCTGTTTGACTTTTTATAACATCTAATTTTAATAGTGCTGTGCTATAAGTACAGTTTATTTAGTTTAAGTCGGTTATATAGTTTCATTAAAATTTATTGTATTTCGTTGGTAAAATGTTTCGGTGTTAATTTAATAAAATATATATTAATTATTAGATTTTTGGATTCAACAAAAAAGCTATTTCACTCGAAATTCTTGTTTCTAGAATTTAAAAGAAACATTAGTCTAGTATCGTGTGCCTTGTGTACATTTGCCCAAAAATCAACCGAATTGTTATTTTAGTGCGTTTACATAGAAACCCTTTTGTTTTGTTACAAGTGACGCCATCTATCCGCCGCCGGAACGAGCTCAGAGCTTTTAATTCGAAATGCAATGATTTGATTCCACGAAGGATGTAAAACAGAATGGTGTGTCTGAAAATTTGATGTTTACATTAAGATTTAGTTGTTTGCGATAGTGAATAAAAACTAATGGTATATTTTGTTTATAGTTTAGTTGTAAATTAGAATTGTCTATAACTTCACAATGTATGGGGATGAAAAAGAAAATAATAACAGTAAACGTAAGATAGTTTTTATTTTTTAGTTGTGATACGCGAGCTTTTGAGACGTGATCGGAACTGAAAGCAGGCGTCAGTCCCGCGCTCAGTTGCTAAAGACGGCCAAATGTTCGGAGAGGCAGTGTACTGATACCGTTACATCAAGCCGCTTAATTAATACTCGCCCACACCTCGGCCGGACTCGAACCCGCTCCCAGGACAACTGTTTACTGCACAATGCACGCCCCGCGCATCTACAATGCAAATCCAAACACCATCCACAATCTACGATTCAATACCTACGCATTACAACGCTCGCAAACCACCTTTCTCGCATACGAAAACGAATCGGGACTATCGATTTAACTCCACACGAGGGTCGTAGAAAGAATTCCTTACAACAATGAACCGGTGTAACAATAAATACCTTAATGATATCCCGAGATCGGAGAAAAGGCGTCCGGCGGCAGGAACCCGACCACACTTTTCAAGAGAAATCCACTATAACATCTCGTGCACGCAACATCACAATATGAAATGGCACAATCTCACACGGGCACTGAATGAATCCACAGCACTGGTTTGGTTTTGGTACAAAAGATGTTTTTTCGTAACACAACGCGGCGCAGCCACACCCTGTACGGGACGACCGAAGCGCACGGCAGCCGGGCACGAACTGACTAAACTGGTTTCGCCGGGTGCGGGTACGGGGGGGCGGCGGACGGGTGCGTTTGGTTCGAGTTTATGAAAATATTTTGTGAGTAATACACGTGCTATGTCGGAGAGCGACGGCCTAGAGCGGCCTCGGCTCTTTGATTGAATTGGATGCATCTATGGCACGTTACATAAAGATAATAAAACGCGACGCGGTCACACTTGCTTGCAGACGTCAAGTCTTTGTCTCCCGGTTTTGCCCACGCTTTCCATTCGACGGAGCCTGAGCTTGCCCGGGCTGCATTTGTATCTACAATCAAATTTACAACGTATTGCTACTGGTTTGGTATTATGTTCGCTTTATGCCTCTGCATGCAAGCTCTACGGACGTTGTTGTAGCAATACAGCAAAAGATGAACGTGTTATTTTGAACGGGAATTTTTAATCAGCTCATACATGGAGTCTCGGGCTTTGCTAATAAATAAAATGTCTGGTTAAAAGTGTGCAATAAACTTTAATATATGTTAAACTAGATTTTAGATTGACATAATAAGTTTCCTGTAAATAAGATTTACATGTATTTTCTGTTTGTTTACGTCAGTATTTATAAATGACACTAAGTTTAAGTACTTTTCGCTTCAAACTAAAACCCCTCTTCTTTTGTTAAACGATGACATTGACAGCAACGGTCTTTTTACTTAAACTTCATTAATAAATAAGGATGATAAACATAAACTATAGCACCAAACAGAATTACACAGAATATACTAAAAAAACGCTGCTACTAGTATAGTAAGCGTCTAAATTAAAAATATGTCCTTTAGCGCAAGAAAGAAGGCAGAACAAATAAGAAAATACATATTGTAATACTTCAGTCACAAAACTACTAATCACCTAAAAATCCAATAAATAGCAACCAATTTCGGATACAATGTACACTAACGTAAATTTTATAAAATAAATATATTTTTAAAAAATATACATTATTCGGCATAAAAATATATATGTAATAACACTGGTATTTATATTAAATTGTCCTGTAACTTAGTGTAAATAAACTTAGTATTGCTTATTGCTGTTTTATTGCAACACTTTATTATTTATCATAATTATAATGAACAAAACATACCAATAAAAAAAGAAACGGCAGTTAAAGTTTATTTTTCCTTTTTGTTATAAAAATCTCTAGACAATCATTAAAAAATCACCGCTTCTTATATCCAAAGTTAAACTATACCTATATTTATACCTAACTGCTCATCTATTGCAAAATGTGACATCATTCGAAACATTACAGAGCCAAACGCGTCAAATTCCAACATACTACTAAAGAAATTCTATAGCAACTTCTTCACATATGTTTGATTGCATGGAAAATGATTTAATCATTTGTGCGCCAATTCGATAAGATTTCATGATTATTAAAAAATATACAAGAAATAAACAAATGAAAATCCTAGAAAAAAACATGATACTCTTCTCATTTTCTAGTTTTGCGAATTTTTACAGAAGTTGACTTAAATAAATAAATAAAATTAATAATAAATAATAAACGCCGTAGGGTACCGGCGGAGTAGAATAGTACTTCCTCTGTACCAGGTGTTGCAAGAAGCGACTAATGTACCGGAACCGACCGATGGCGGTATATCCATCCAAAACAGCACAACTTAAATATTACTCATATATTTAACACCCAGACACAGAACAAATACAAATACCATCATAAACATATTTGCTACGGGCAGTAATAGAAACCACAACCTTTGGCGCACGAGATAGTATTACTGCCGCCATCGGATTCGTCAAATAATTTATATTTGTTCTCATTCATATAAAATATATATGTATTCAATCTTATATTTATGGTCCAACTATCTAACATGCTACACTTACATATTACTAGTTGCAACTTATAACTGTACCTATAAATTATTTTATATGTGATGCCTAACCCAGTATTGTATAACTAATAAAATAAAGATAATAAAAAAAGAAGACCACTTTTTTTTCATAAGGCCAAGTCGACTAACAAGCGTATACTCCCCGTGAAAGTCCGTAACATTAAAAGGAACCCACTAGCGCTTTGCCAACCTCGCGGCTTGAAGATATTATATCACATTACTCAGTAATTTCATTGCCTCTGTCACCCTTCAAACCGGAACAACAATGCGAACACTGCTATTTGGCGGTAGAAATACGTGAGAGTGGCGTACCAACGCAGACGACCATTGTATGAGATCTACCTGATATTAAATAAATAAATAATAAAAAAAAAACTTAAATTTATTTATACAAATACTTATGCCAGATAGGGACGGTGCAAGATTCGAGACAAAAGATCAATCCAAGCAAACTGCAAACTTTCAAGTCCAAATACAACTTATGAAAAGTAACTTTATAATACCTTCATTACAGTCCATAATAGCTTTTTTTTACGTGGTCCGTCTTAAAATTACCTCGGCGCCCACCATCTTATCTTATCCCCTAATGGGGGTATATTAATATCGTAAATATTAAACTCTCGTCTTGTGTAGAGTTTTGCTTTTAAATTGATGTTGAGTACAACGCTGTTTGGGCTTCAAAAGTTTTGAGATACCTACATGTAAGCGTAACATATTGACATAAAAATGTCAACATTTTTTTATCTATGCTTAATGTTTGCTGTGAGTTAAACTATCGTATTTATAATAAAAATGATTGCAAAAAAGATTTTTTTGAAACATGAACTTATACTTAAAATGAGCTTCCGTTGAATATTAAGCAATCCCAAACAAATCTATCCTAAAACGCTTTCTCTTTACTTTATTTACTGATGCTGCTTCTCTAATTATATAACCCTATTTCTGATATACGTTATTTTATTTATTTTTATATCATATGTATTTATTGCGTTTATTTATACAAATATGTATGTAACGTTTATCTATTTGGTATATATATTGTCTGCTATCTACTATATATATATATATATATATATATATATTTCTGTTTTTTGTAATGGTTGACTGGGAGATAATGCCAACTGGCATTTTGTAATACCTATTTTGTGCAATAAAATTCAATAAATAAATACAATACTTATATACATTAGTATTATAAAGTGGATTGATTTGTATTTTTGATGGTATCGAAAAGGGTTAAAAAAAATCCCGAAAAAGCGGATTTGCAGTAACATATGTTTACAAAAAAATAAAAATCCCAACTTAAAATGGAAAAATACATTTGGAATTTTTGTAAATAACGTTAACGATGAACTCAAAAACTACTGGACCTAAGTATTTAAATAAATCTGTCTTATAGAAAGATATATTATTAACAAGTAATATCTTTATGTATAAAAATTACGTGTCTCGGTGTTCCTCTGGGATGGACTTCTGAACCGATTTCAATATATTTTTGTGTATGTTGTCAATTATCTTGCCGTGAGGTACCGGTATAGTAGAATAGTACATCCCTTTTTACTAGGTTACTAAGGTACCAGAACCGACAGACCGGATACATATCCATCCGAGACAGTGTACCTCACTGCATAGGGTCAGGATGAGTAGCAGCATCCCCGACGCGAAAGCTGCGCTTTGCGATTGCCAACTAGCTTGACCAGCTCGTCAATTATAAGCAAAATTTTCCCTTTCTTGGGGAGGCCTATGTCCAGCAGCGGACTTCTAATGGCTGTATCGATGATATCTCAGTTTATAGTCTAAACAATAAAAATAATTATACCTATATTTAAGACAGAACTTTGTCGGGTCAGATGTCCTGTCGCCGTTCTGTCTTTAATATTTTAAAAGCTGTTAGTTTTCAATTTAATTAATTATGTTTAATTTTTCACATTTTTTTCTAGTCCCGTTGTAATATAGGTAATTAAAAATATTCTTGTTTTATTTTGTATGTTTGTTGTAGGTACTTTATCCGCATGCGGTGCTAACCTTTAAATATCTATTAGCATGAATTTAAGTGCATTGAAATTGGACGTAGTGTCATTGTAAATAGATGTTGGTTAGCTTAATAAATAAATAAATATTACATTTGGCCATGTTTACCTTAGAACGATTTTTAAGTAAAAAATTAAAAAAAAATGGCGTCTACACAGCCTGTAAGCATTACAGTTTTCTTTCTTAAATAAATTTTTTAAAAATTGAATCATTCAAGGTTAATAATAATAAATTTAAACAACATTGTATACATTTACCTGAGTACAAGGTAAGTGGCTTAAAACACTTGTGTTACGGTCATCAGGCAACAGAGGGGTCACAAATATACTACTTAAATACACATATTCAACGTCCAGATACAGAACAAACAGAAATATCATCCTATTATATTTGTTTTGGGTGGGGATTAAATCCACGACCTTTGGCTCATTAAATACACCCTCGGTACCAGGTGTCATAAAAGGTATCCATCCGAGACAGATCAAATGCACAGGGTGGGGATGGGCAGTAGTAGCATTCCCATCGCGAAATCTGCGCTCTGCGATTGCCAACCCGCTCGCCCGGCGCGGCAAATATAGGCAAAATTCTCCCTTTTCTTGGGGATTCCTTTCCTATGTCCAGCAGTGGACATTTAATGGCTGTAATGATGATGATGAAATTATACTTTAACCCTAGTTAGCCAGGTATATACCATGTCCGTGTGCTGGAATACGGAGTAACGCAAACTCGATGTTATGTGTCGGAGGGTTAAAAATAATGTCCTTTACGGTCCATCCACACCAAATCCTACAAATGGACGGGCAAAGTGCACGAGTGTATGCTCGCAGCGACCACGCATCCTTTCAAATATGCGCCGGATAGAGATGTCAGTTTCCAATTAATATTTATTCGGGTGTCGATGTTCCATTCCCAAAATTTATTATATCGGCCTTAAAACGCACACAGCTTCGGGTAGATATACCGCTATTTGTCGCCTCGTTGATACCTGATAGGGGGAGGCACTATTCTATGCTGCCGGTACGTACCACATCATACCATTCTTAAATTTTTTGACTACTTATTTTTTAGATCGCCGTTGGCCGTCCACTGTTGGGTACGAGACATTTTCCTTACTCACCATATCAAGAATCGCATTGCCTTGTTTCACGACAGGAATTCTACTGCTCGTGGGGTTGAGCTCGTGGGGTCTGCTGCATTTGAGTGGTTTTGGCTGATTATATCGCCATCTGCCAGTAAAATATTATCCTTGAACATTTGATATAAAATTGAGCTATATTTTTAACCAGCCATGGGTACCGGCAATGTAGAATAGTACCTTCCCACGTACCAGGAGTCGTAAGAGGTGACTGAGGTATCAGAACCGTCATGGTGATGGCGGTATATCTATCCACGATTGCACAGCGCAGCATTTATGGGCAAAATTTCCCGTTTCTTGGAGAGGCCTATGTCCAACAGTGGGCTTCCAATGGCTGATATGATGATGATGATGAACTATATTTATGTCAGAGAAATATTGTCATAATATAAATGCATTTCTTAAAATATTACTATGTATCATACAAATTTGTTTAGTTACACGACTCTTGAATTTGTTAGGTTAGTAACCTTTATTAGGCTTCTAAGCCTTAAAATAATGCGTTATCAGTATAGCAAAGGTTTTGAATCTCCATTTCGCTATGTACATATGTACAAATGTACATGAGCTGAACGAAGCCGAGTGGAGCGGAGTATAGCAACGCATTATTTGACAAATAGCACTTTTTTTTAATGAAGTTAAATATAAAAGGAGCTGAATGAAAGATTAGACTTCAATTCCATTGTTACCAGAGGAGGATCTATGCCTTTTCACTTCTCACTCAATGTAATATAATAATAATACAAGGCTTCGATGCTTCTACGGGAGTTGTGGGATCGGAATGACAAAACATGATAGAAACAGCTCAAAACATTTCTTAAGGCTAGAAATTGCTTTTTAATTCCAATGAAAATAATCATTAAAAAGAAAGCGTAAAAGAATGCCAAATGTTTGGCTCGGTCACATTTTAGTTGTAAGGCTGGTCTGGATTACAGGCAATATTTTTGGCAGCTGATAGATGGCGACATTTATAAGGGGTTATTGCTGCTCCATACCCCTTAGGGTGGCCAAGCTTAGAACTAACGTTTATACAATGTTTAAGATGAAGTACATTGACCTCTATGTCTCCTTCTAACAGACGCGTGGTTTTCCTTCTTTTGTTCCGAAACGAGCCCGATGGCGCATAGTGTTCTTATCTTGTGGGTTTGATGCCCACAACTATTGATATCTATCAACGAAAGTCATAAAGAATATGGTCTTGAGATTCTAAGACCGTTCTTAATTTCTTTTTATTTACCCCCAAAGGGGGTACAACAGGAGTGGAAAGTTAGTATGAAACCATGCTATTTTTAAGTTATATGAATTAAATGCAGTACACCGGTTATTCATAGAAAATCATGAGACAAGTGTTAAATATTTCTTCGATAATCAGTCCTTAAGGGGGTAAAAAGAGCAAAGTTGATATGAAAGTTCTACAATTTAACGCGGGTGTAACAGCAAGGCACTGCTAGCTAACTTTATATATATAGTTATATACATATATATTTATATATGTTACACCCGCGTTAAATTGTAGAACTTTCATATCAACTTTGCTCTTTTTACCCCCTTAATATATATATATATAATATAGTACTTTAATCAACTTATCTCAGGTCAATGTATGAGATGTTATCTTTAGTTACTTATTTATTATTATTATTTCTTTATTGTGAACCTTATTGTACAAAATATGACTAAATGTACAACGCCATTTGTACTTGTCTCAGGTTTCAGACTCTACTTAATGCTGATTGGCATTATCTCTCAATTAACCATTTAACAGAAAAAGAAGTATATAGTGGTGCAAACAATATATATACATATCGTCGTTTAACTTCTAACACAGCGTAAGTCAAATTGCTGACACTTTGTAATAATTGGGAAAACATTGCTCACGTTTCATAAAATCATTTTAAAACTAAATGCTTGTGCATTTAATTGTTGCAAAATAGATTTCTTTTAAACAATAGACGGTATACCACGTTTACTGCAGCGTTAAAAATGTAATATTGTGTTGTCATTGGGCTTAACTATTAAGTTGCCAACTTTGATATACGCGGTGTTAGAACTTAAGCGACGATATATATAATTAATTTCAAATTGATTGCGTATTTTAAAATGTCCAAAACAAAAACCCGAATCCGTCAAATTATATGCGAGACACAACAATTGGTCACGTTTTTTTGTTACTTCACTGAGATCAAAATGCATTCGGCAAATCGAGTTGCAGTATAGATACACGGAAACGAATTCGTAAGCCGATACCCTCTCAATATGTCTCGTTACTTACGGCTGGCATTTCGCTTCGATCCCTTAGAATACGTATACGTATGTGTACATTTTATTTTCCCACGTGCAACCTTTTTATCTAAAGACACCGGGAATTGACTTCGATTTTCATATCAGATTATTATTTATTCTATGCAGTTTCGTTGTTAGTTTTGTACTTCGACAGCAGCGCAGTTTTGTCTTACTGCTGTATTAACGAGAAAAGGATTCTATGAAGTTAGTATTATGGTATATTTTAGGTTGACTTGCAATGTTATTTTGTTGGACAGAAGAAACGTGTGTAAGAAAATCGGTTTGAAGGTTTCTTAAGCAATCAATAATAAATGGGAGTATTTGAAATTCTAAAAGAAATTTAAGCATATACATGCTTCACGCCTGTGTCCCATCGAGGTGGACAAAGACAATGGATCTCCACTTGTTACGATCTTAGCATACCTCTCTCGCTTCCCTTACTCGCATTATTCCTTTCAGACATGCTTATTCTTGGTACTTCTGATCTGGCCATTCTTCTACCTGGTTAAGATATGTTCGCTTCCGTCGTAGTATACCAACTCTTCCATTCCATTCCGCTCTATATATTTGTGCAGTCATTCTACTGTCATCCATCCTTTCTACATGTCCAAACCACCTCAACATTTCTTTCTCTACTGTTGTCACAACATCATCTTTTACACCACATCGATCTCTTATAATGTATAAGCATATATTTTATAAAATCAATGAACTAACAGAGCATAGAATATTAATATAACATCACATTACTACAGTAATTATTATTAATATAAACAAAATGCAAATGTCTCTTCGTAATACAAAGTTTATTTAACCAAAGTGGGAGAATTTTCATAAAAAACATAAAGTTGTAAAGACTTATACGTATTTTAAATATCTCGTCTTTTTTCTCTTGTTAATCTTTGATACTAAAAATCATTTTGAGGAGTAACCCACTACAATAAAATTCTGCGCTACATAAACATAAGTTTAATAAAAAAATATCAAAACAATTGTAATTAAATAAGTATACAAAATAAACAACGCTATTAAGTCATTGACGTGAGTTATCGTCAGAATAGTACCTCCCTCTGCACCAGGTGTCATAAGAGGCGACTTACGAGCCAAAACCGACAGATGGCGGTATATCCATCTGAAATCAGTGTAGCTCAAATATACAGGTCGGGTATAGGCAGCAGCATCCCCGTCGTGCAAGCTGCGCTCTGCGATTGCCAACACGCTTGCCCAGCGCGGCAATTATGGGCAAAAAACCTCCTTTCTTGGAGAGGCCTATGTCCAGCATTGGACTTCAAATTGCTGGTATGATAATGATGAGTCATGTAATGATATTAAATATATGTAAATAAATCAATAAAAAATATTGGCTTACATTACAATTTATCGACTCATAGATGCAACTATCATGGCGGATGGATAATGGACGTGAAAATAAAATGGATTGTCTCTTTACTGATTCAACACGCACCTAATATGTTATATCCAATCGCAATGCATACATATTCAGTTTTATTGGCAAACGGATAGAGGGATGTTTAACTGACGGGCCCGATGGCGCAGGTGGTAGTGATCCTGTCTTGTGCGCAAAAGGGCGTGGGTTCGATCCCATCCAGGTCAAATATTTATATATTGATATTTGTATTTGTTTTGTATCTGGGTGTTAAATATATAATATTATTAATAATATATTTATTCGAAATCATTTCCATCAATTTTCCTATTATTACCAAAATTACTCGTTATAGATGTATGTATTATAGATTATAGATAGATATGTATTTAAGTAGTATATTTGTGATTCGTCTGTTGTTTGATGTTCTGCACACAAGTGCTTTAAGCAACTTACCACGGAGTTAGGTCGATGTATAAGATGGTAACTGTATTTATAACTAAAAGCAACTATGTATGTAATAAATTACACGACAGACATTGTCCTGCCTTATGTAAACATACTTATATGATTACAATAAAAAAAAAGCGACTACATATTAGATGAAAACTATCCTACCTCTCAAGTTTGATGAAACTGTACACAATAAGCAAAAGATAGTTAAAATCGGTTCAGTAGTATTGTAAAAACACCATTTTTATGAGTTAATCTGATGAACTTCGTATTCATCGTTATCATCATATCAGCCATAGGAAGACCACTGCTGGTCAAAGGACTTTACAAGAAAGGGGGATTTTTGCCCATAATTGCCGTGTCGGGCAAATATGTTGGCAATCGCTGAGCGCAGAGATGCTGCTGCCTATGCTTACGACACCTGGTAAAGGGGTACGTACTATCCTACTCTGCCCGTACCTCACGGCCATTCACTTCGTATTCAGTACACTACAATTATACGTAGTTAACATATAATTGTGTGTAATGTGGCTAATACTTACTATAAAATAACTTTATACACTTTTGGATATTTGAAAAACAAGTGTCCATTTTGTTATTTTAAATAGACTGGAAGTATTTCTCAGCTAGCAAAATATTGTATTGGAAAATTAAATAATCTATTTCAGTTACATTTTTTCTCTATTTATAATTTTTTCCTTAGTGTTTATTTAAAACTTGACTGAACTTCCACAAATATTTCACGATTAAAATTAGCTATATCCGTCCAACCATTTTCAAGTTTTAGCTGTTTAAACCGACAGCAATTCAATTTTTGATGGTATATTTATATAAGACGTAGTAAAATTGTTTTACTACCAAATATATCCGTCACAAAATTGGCAAAGGCAAAGAGTAATTTAATTTATAAATAGAAAAATATTTAGGGTAGTTTTTATTTTTTATTTATTGCACTAGGTTTAGAAACAAGTATACAGTTCTTGTAAGAGTCAAGCTGTCGGTTCTGGTACCTTAGTCGCCTCTTACAACACTTGGTGATGTGGGAGGTACTATTCTACTCTGCCAGTACTATGCCGGTACCTCACGGCACTGAATGCATATGATAATTTATTTATTTAATATTGGATTATATATAATTAGCTGTGCCCGCGACTTCGTCCGCGTGGAATAGTTTTTTTTGGGTACCATACCTCTTTACCTTAACTTATATAAACTTTAAATGTCATGTTTATTTATATCGAATCAATGGCTTGAAAAATAAGTTTCAATTTTCTAGCTCCAAAAATAGCGATACTTCCATACAACTTTTCATCCCCCCTTTGACCCCTCATAACCCTTTTTTCGAATTAAAAAATAGCCTATGTCCTTTCTCAGGGTCTAAAGATTGTCTGTGCCAAATTTCATTAAAATCGGTTTAGAGGTTCAAGCGGGAAAGCGTAACAGACAGACAGACAGACTGAGTTACTTTTGCATTTATAATATTAGTAGGGATAACATAAGTAACAGTAAATTTTGAACAATAATTGTGAAAACTCATGTTACGTATTATTATTTTTGCACTTTTCCACTGTACTACAGTATTCAAGCTTGCTTCTAACATAACTATTGTAAAGCATAATTAAAGAAAAATGACGTTTGAAGTCCTTAGAGGTTTTTAAAATAGTTTAAAGTATTTGGCTTATCTCTGAAACGGCCGGTTCGTTTAACGGGACGTTGCCGTTTATTTGAATATCGAAAGAGTAACTTAGGCTAATTTTTACTTTTATTTTATCCATTATTAAAACTTCGGCTACGCGAGCGAAACCGCAGGATGCTCCTGGTAAGAAAATAAGTGACAGTTCACTACCAAAATAATGTAGATCTGCGCATTCAAAACGCAATTATATTAAAGTGTCAACCGGCTGTCAGTGCCAATTAAGACAATCGATAACTCAACGAGTCACAGAATAATTTACAATAAAATGTACCAGTCTAACCTAAGTCGATCTAGATTTAATTCAGGACTTATTTTGTAACTTGACTAATAGTTACCATTTGACAAATTTCGACACTAATTTAGAGCTTAGAAATAAATAAAGCTATATGTAAGCTAACGTTCGACTCAAAATATTCGTGTTATATATTTTGGTATTACTATATAACATAGTATATAACATAGTCTCTCTGAGCCTATTTATGCTCAGATGTTTAAAACTACGCAACGAAATTCAATGTACCTTTTTTCAATTAGATAGAGTGATTCAAAAGTAAAGTTTATACGAATAATATATGCAAAAATAATTAGTAAGGAAAAAAGGAATACGACCAGCTCTTCCAATATGCTGGCTGGCTGTGTAGAAACGACCACAAGTTTTACCAATATTCCCCGTGAGGTACCGGCAGAGTAGTATAGTACCAGGTGTATCTGTACCAGGTTGCGAAAGAGGTAACTAAGGTATCAGAACCGACTGATGGCGGTTTATCTGTTCAAAACAGTGCAGCTCAAATGCACAGGGTGGGATAGGCAGCATTTCTGTCAAAATTTCTGCGCTCTGCGATTGCCTAGAAGATAAGGAAAAAGCTAGCTAGAATATACAGAAAAGAAAAGCTCACTCGTATGAATTTTTCATAAAGTCTTATTAGGTACAATGAATTAGGTAGTTTTGTGTTGCTTAGGGAATGAAACCAGCGACGCTTGCGTATTAACTTCTGACTTTGATATAAGCGACCTAATGCACTAGTGCTATGGACAACAGCCAAAAAAGGAGTCACAGATATTATATGTAAATACCTATTTTTAACACCCAGTCACAGAAAAAACAAATATCATCAAATAAATGTTTGACCCATGTCCCTTGACGCTTAATATAGGACCACTACCTCAGGCCTGTCAAATTTTCATAACTTTTTCTTTCTTTGTAGGCGTATAAACCAGAGATTAAGAAAAATGAAAGCTTACAACCTTCGTCCCAAACCTCTGGGACAAGCAATGCCGTCCATGCTTTTACTTTGATGTGACATGCAAAAAATGTAAGACAAAAGTTGTACCTACTAACCAAGTCCCGTAAATTCCCAGGGATGACCTACCCTTCAAACAAGATATGAAATCTACTCATCCGCTGAATTCCGCCATCCCCGATCCGCTGACAAATCTTTGTCGTCAAAGGCGGTATTTCTATAAAAACGCATTTTCAGAATTGAGGCTTGGCCTTTGAAGTTAATCCGAGGATTTGGTTCAACATTTCTGAAGATTCCTTTCAGCGTTCAGTATGTTTGCACGTAAATGTTTACAGAGAACAATTTGAGTGTGCGAACGCTTGTGTAATTTGAGCTTCGGATATGTGAGAGTCTGGTGCGCTTGGCACGGATAGCGGCTTGCGCGGCAGACCTGTTTGGGCTGGTCGCAGCGCCGCCTAGCGGTGGGGTTTGTAATTACAACTCGACGAGCGCCCCCTGTCGGCGTCAAGTGGCCAAAAACCCGAGACTGGAATCGAATCGTGTTGTTTGTATTTCGTTTCTCGATATTTGATTTGTTACCGGTGATGATGTGTGAAATTTGTAATGAAGAAATATATCCATAGAATTACATTGATTTTTTTTATTATTATTACAAAAGCTTTTCTACGAAACAACAGTCAGAATATTTGTTTAGTTAATTATAAACACGGATGAGTACTCAAATTGTAAAAATCATCATGACTATATATATATATATATATATATATATATATATATATATATATATATAACTGTTATACAAAGGTTACGCTAGTGATTTTTAGTAAGGTCAGTAATTATGGATTTATGTCTATAATTTCCGCTCTGGGCAGATTTATTGGCAGTCGCTGAGAGTAGCTTCACGATGAGAATGCTGCTCATTCCGAGTGTTGCATTTGTGCTACGACGTTTTCGATGGATTCACCATCATCCTTTAATCTATTGGTTTTGAAAGTAAATTTACTCGTGAAAAAGATGCAAACATTCACACTTTCACGTTTACAACCCTTGAGAGGTCTGTGAAGTACTTTGACTGTTTGTGAGACATTCCGGACTATACAGTATGATATTTACACGTTTTATTTTAGTAATAAGGTAAAACTTAACGACAGAAATGATTACTCGAAAAACTTAACGACAGAAATTAATACCCTTGGAATATTCTATAAAAAAAGTAGCGGCCCACGTCTCCAAAGTTTCGAGACCCCTACATATATGACAACACACGATAGTGAACGAAGTGACGGGCTGAAAACTAGTCTGATATATCGCCAACACGTTGCTCCAAATATATTTCACTTTATTCCAAGTGCGACTATAAAACGTATCATGTTTATATCTGTATAAAATAAAAGAGGTTGTTCTATTTTAACATTTTCTTAATAAAATTGTGCGCTAAGTAAGAATATAACTTTACAACCATTTGCTATCCCACTCATTAATTTCTTCTACCATAAACTTAACTTATAAGAAACAACTCTAACCGCTAATACTTCTTCATTCCTTTATCGACTAAAGCGACTTTATTATAAAATTATATATGGCGGACCATAATCATTACTAATAATAAATTCACTTAATGTCTCAAGTCATAAGTTTCAACCAGTGTATCGCTGTTAACACTAACATTAACACTAACGTTAACAGTAACGTTAACAGTAACGTTAACAGTAACGTTACCACTAACGTTAACAATAACGTTAACACTAACGTTAACACTAACGTTAACAATAACGTTAACACTAACGTTAACACTAACGTTAACACTAACGTTAACA
>JACJUM010005600.1:6536167-6637451 GCA_020976665.1 Heortia vitessoides | reverse complement strand
TTAACACTAACGTTAACACTAACGTTAACACTAACGTTAACACTAACAGCGATAATTTATGTCACTGAAATTTGGACTAACTATGAATCTTATGAGTAAAAGTAGCCAAAAGAAATATTAACATCGATAAGTCTTTTAGGACGATCGAATAGTAATTTTACTAGAGGTAGACCTCATTCGAAAGTCATTTGTGTCGTGTTGGTACCTCAATCTTGGCTATTTCTACCACCAAACAGCTGTGTTTGCATTGTTGTGTTCCGGTTTAAAAAGTGCGGGGACAATGATATTACTGAGTAATGTGATATTTTCACTTCAGAAGGTTGGCAGCACGCTAGTGATATAATTGTGATAATACAAGCCTCTATAGGCTGCTTGGCCGATTACTTGCCGATTGATTACTAGGACTAACGCGCGTGAGCCACATGTTTGTTTGTCATCTTATTCATATAAAAAGAAGATTCCAGTGGATTAGCAAGTTGAAGTAGCAATGGCATCGGTATCATCGTATCAGCTATTGAAAGTCCACTGTTGGACATAGGCCTCACCAAAAAGGGGGTATGTTGCCCATAATTGTCGCGCTAGGTAAGCGTGTTGGCAATCGCAGAGCGCAGCTTTCGCAACGGGGAAGCTGCAGCCCATCCCCGCCCTGTACATTTAAGCCGACTTTTTTGCATAGATATACCGCCATCTGTCGGTTTCAGTACCTTAGTCGCCTCTTACGACACCTGGTACAAGGAGAGGTACTATTCTACTCTGCCGGTATCTCACGGCATCGGTATTTCAGCACGCAAAATCAACACCCAATGAGGCCATAAGGTCCTGGAATGCAGACGTCTTACCGACGAGCGTAGGATGTCCACTCACAAGATCAGGACGGACGATCTGAATAGAATGATCACGGATGCAGGCCGCTTACAACCAGTTGTTTTGAAAATCACATGGCGAGGTCTATGTTCAGCAGTGAACTCCACACGGCCGATATGATAATAAATAATATAAATGCAAAAGTTACTTAATAACGACTAAATGGTTGATCGCGTTTTAATGAACTTTGACGAGATGATCTGTTATGAACTGTAGGATCGCGCTAGGTGCAGGCCGCATACAACCGGTTCTATTAAAACTTACTTCAACCGTAGTAAGACCATCGAAACAAAAACTACCATCACCTCTTCTGAAACGTGGTAGCAAAGCAAACAAAGAAGGTTTGCGATGGGATCACTAGCTTCTTTCCTCCATGTTGTATTTGAGCTATGTTTCGGATACATATAACGCCATCTGACGGTTTCAACCTGACCTTGGAAATGTCTAAATGAGGCCTATGATAAAGTTTTATATCATTTAATCAAAGTTTCTCTTCGCTAAGAAATACATCCTTATTGTTTATCCTTTTCATCTTATTATATAAACTAAACAGATATTGCAATGTAAATGACATTCGCAATAAATGCAATGCAAATTCGAGGTGCAGGCAAATCAGTGTCTGCCAGACCGCTAAGAATTTGATTCGAGATTGCCACACGTAAATGCCACGATCTTTGCCACCAGGCACTCCTATATTACGCATTGCCTGTGCCTTTTGGGACCTTTCTATAGAAATATGATGTGTATGGAAATTATTACTTGTACGAAAACAAGTTTTAAGAAATGAATAAAGATAAGAAAAATTCAGTAATTAATTATTTATTGAGAAAACGTAATTAATTTTTAATTATTATTTACAGTTTATGTTGTAGAACCTTTCATACTAAATTTGCACACTCCTTTTTTACTCTCAAGGGATGATTACCGAAAAAATATTTTATACGTGTTTCGCGACTTTCAATGATGCACCATTATACTGAATTTCATTCGAATAGCTTCAAAACAAGCAAAGTTTCATACTGACTTTACATCCCCGTGTTATCCCTGTAAAGAGCGAATTTTTAAAAAATGCTTACTCAAATGTTTGGCGCAGAGGTACCTTTTATAAAGTACTCCCTTCCTTTATAAAAGGTACCTCTGTGCTAAATTTCAAATTTCCAACCCCTACAGTTTAGGCCCTGCTTTGAAATGTCAGTCAGTCAGCTTCTTACATATAATTTTTTAGCTCAATTTATTGTTGTTCTTAAAATCGTAACCGTGTTTTGTCAAAAGAAAAAGTTTACTTTAATATATAGATTAAATTTAATTATATTCCAGATTCCGTGAGATCAATTTTAGTAATATAATATTACAACATGAATAATAAATAATAATAATTTCCCATAACATCATACATTGACCTGATTCCGTGATTAGTCGCCTAAAGCACTTGTGTTAAAGACATCGGAGAACAGAGGAATCACAATTATACAACTTAAGTACATATATTTAGCACCCAGACATAGAACAAATATAAATATCATCATATAAATATTTGTCCTGGGTGGGGATAAAACCTACGACCTCTGACGCACAAGACTAATCACTACCAGCTACGCCATCAGGCCCGTCGGTTAATTATATTTTGTGAGTATGTATGTGAGTTTGTTGAATAAAGCACGTAGATTATAGATAGTCTGGAATAACATAACCCACTTATTATCCCGAAAATATATTCCTGTAGGATAGATCTAGTTTTGTATTTTTTATGAGAGAGTTGCGGGTGAAATGCTAGTAAATATTATGTAATAGCTTACACATGGAATTAGCGTTTTGTACGGAAGGAATATAAAGGTTTTTTTTGTGTAAAATATAACCTAATTTTGTGAAAATTAATTAACTAAAGTATGCATTGTTGTTGTCTATGCACTATTGCTATCTCATAGGTGGTTCATTAATTCCTTTACTAGAAAAAATTGGGGGGCGAGAATCTATAAGCTATTTGAAGGCTCCCGGCTCCAGACTCCCGCATCTGAGTTGAATTTTTTTTCTTGAGGTATGAAGTTGTCCAATCTCTGGAAAAAAGGTGATTTTTCAAGCAAAGTCCAAGGAGGACGGTGGATGTTGCAGACTTAGTGGTTTTTTGCTGTGCAGTCTGTGGTCTTGCGGTGTCGACAAGCAGCAGCTAGATCTTCCTTCATGGTTTGCAGTTCTTGATGCTGCCGGTACGCTATGGGCACCTACATTGCTATAGGTAAATAATACAATATGTCATATTACCTAACCCGCTTGCGACATAAATGCAAAGTATTGCGAAAATGTATATTGTTTGCTCATGCTAGAACTACAGTATAGATCCTAATAAAATTATAATTTATAAATGCGCATTCAGTAGTGTCCCTATGTCATGCGGCGGTCGTGGATTTGATCTCGATTTGTGGTTGGTGTGTAATAGGCCTTGAATATTTGTAATAATTCCTCTGTTGTTTATACTTGTACTTATCTTGGAGTCGGGTCAATGTACGAGTTATGTAAATTATTTTACATTTGTGACTTAATCTGGGAAAAGATTATTTGACGAGGCTATCGTTTTTAAATGTAGGTTTGCAGATAAAATCATCATTATCATAATCATCATAACAGCCATTGGAAGTCCACTGCTGGACATAGGCCTCCCCAAGAAAGGGGAATTTTGCCCATAATTGCTGGGCGCTGGGCAAGCGAGGGAGCAAGGGATGCTGCTGCCCATTCCCCGCATTTAAGCTACACTGACTCGAATGGATAAACCGTCATCTGTCGGTTCTGGTACCTTAGCCGCCTCATACGACACTCGGTAAGGGGAGGTACTATTCTGGTCTACCGGTACCTCACGGCAACTAATTATTAAATATAGAATAGATAAAATCAAAGGCTTGGAAATGATGAATAGATAAATAGACTGGTATGTATTTGAAACTTTCACCGTTAACTCCTGTGTTAACCTCCGTTAACCGTACAGTCCTGCGACATAACATAAATCTTTTATGTGTCCTATCCTACAGATAAAGATATAGGGTCTAGATATATTTCTACTGATTTTAAGCCTTTTATCAAATTTTTTATTAGCTTGTCGAATATATTAGTTAGGTTGTGTGAGTATTTAAGACAGAACCCATATAGGCTACAGAATTTGTCTAGTCTTAACTGGGCTGAGAGTTCTATGAATACATTTCTAGTTATCGATTGGTGGTCACTCGGTGGTCGAAACATTATGGTAAAAAATATGGGCCCTATGGCAAAGATGATAGTGTGAGCATATCTTATGCGCCAAGGGTCGTGGGTTCGTCAGAACAAATATTTATATACCTAATAATATTTGTGTTTGTTTTGTGTCTAGATCATGATGATTACAAAAGAATTGACATTCAAAGAAACCATAAAATTATCCCTAAAGCTTATAGACAAATAATGTTTACCTTAAGTTGTGTGTGATGTTTTATTTGAGTAAATATGTTTGTATACTACATATATATTTACTTACAGTTACTAAATAGTTCTTAAAAAACACGGATAGATTGTTGGAAACGATATTATTTGTTAATAGAATCAACAACAATGTAATACTCATGCGAGGAAATGAGTAATAAACAGCTTTTACTAACAAAATATATGTAACTTGGCGCCAATACCATGTCACTATAAAGATTTTGATGTTTTATACATCTCGATAACGGCGTGTGGTACCGACAGTTTAAAATAGTACCATCTCTTGCACCAGGAGTCGTAAAGGCGACAGAAATACCAGAACCGACAGATGGCGGTATATGCGGCAATAATGGGCAAAGTTCTTCCTTCTTTGGGGAGGCCTACGTCCAGCAGTTGACTTCTAAGGGCTGAAATTGACCGTAATTATGGCACCACATAATTTAGATCACTCTTCTATCTCAATACAGAATTGTTGCTTCTCATTTCACGCACTCTGTTGCCACATTTAAAAAAAGACAAAATCATCTTGTCAATATTATTGAATAAAAATACACTAGCTTTTCGCTCGCGACTATGTCTGCGAGATCTGAACAAAGTCAAGCCAAGCAACAAAAATTACAACTTTGATTTGCTTATTACAATTTTACACAAAGGAATAATCAATGTAAAGATTTTTATTCGTATCGAATATCTTTCTTCATTTGAAATCAATGGATTGTTTTATTTTATACAATTCCTCAAGACACTTTAGGACACTGAAAACCCACCTTTAGCAATTGATCTTTCGAAAGACAGTTATTACTTTTCTGTAATACTAATTAATTCTAAAATCCTTATTGTTCCAGCCCCAAACGCTCGTACATCCACCCTCGGATACCCGTTAAGGCAGATCTCCTCTCCGCATTCGACCCACATCATGCAAGTGTGTCCTTTAGACAACCTCAGGTTAATTTAGCCTAACGCATGATAAGTTGAAGTTATCGCAGCTAGAGTCGCAGGTCGCGTAGGGCATCTGATAAGGTCATAACATATTGGGACTGTAGTCCAGTGGGAGCAAGTTTATCGCGTAGTGTAGCGTTCTGTATCCCAACCAATTAGTTATTTAATTATTTTTTTAAGGAAGATTTACAGATTTTTACTTAGAACAGTACATTGTACAAGTAGTAAGTTTCAACCAAGCCCTTTAATGAAATTCACGGTGGAGATCGGTGATCCTATCTTGTTTACCAACGGTTGTGGGTTCAATCTCCACCCAGGACAAATCTATATGCTAATATCTGCTGCTAGACATAGGTCTACCCAAGAGTTTTTCTATAGCACCGGTGGTACTTAAGCTGCCTGCTTTTTTTGATATCACAAACAAGCATACAGTCGAATGATAGTAAGAGTCACTGCAGTCTATAGACGCTTGTCATATCAGAAATATGAATAAGAGAAAAACAAAAAACGATCGACCATTATGCTTTAAATATTGGTTTAGGTACTTAATTATGTATGTAAATCTTATGTACATGTGATCGTGTTTGCACATAAATAACATAATCATCATAGTAACCGCATGAAATCCACTGCTGGACATAGATCTTTCCAAGTTATTTTCCACAGGACCAGTTGTGTGTGGCCTGCGTTCAGCGCAATCCTGCATCTTGAGGCAAATCACTCTTCCAAATTGTGGGCACGAAGTCTCCATTCCGGAACCTTGCAACTCCATCGTCCATCGGTTCTCCGTGCCACGTGCTCTGCCCGCTGCCACTTCATCTTGCTTATCCGCACCCATAATATATTAAATGTAGTAACTAAATATACAGTTTCACTATTAATAATTTCATGTCTTTCTTCTTGACTTTGGAAAGTCTGACTACTGGGTAAATGTGACATTGTATCATCAGTTCACAGGATTGGGGAAACGCTCGCTTTGTGGTCAATTTAAGACCAAGCGGACCGTATGCTTGTTTGCTGACTTCATAATATAAAAAAAAAAACATGAAGACTTGTATGTATACTTCTTTTAAGCTCATATCATAGTAAAGAAAAATTGTCGAATTTGCATATATTTTGAAGCAAAATTTTAGGCCAGGTGAGAAACCCATGGTATGTGTATTCGTAGTCAGCTGTAACGGTTTTTATGAATCGCTTTATCAGTTATTATATTAGTTTGAAAAGAGGCTGTTCAATGTGCCGTGAGGTACTGAGAGATTTACTCTCCCTGTACCAGGTGTCGTAAGAGGCGACTAAGGTACCAATGCCGACTCCTTTACTCGCAGTCAGGCCAGAGTATCAGATATTGTGTATATAAAAAATTCAGCTATTTTGTTCGTGTTTTTTTAAGTACACGGAGAGTTTTAAAATACAGAAATATAGTGATGGTGAAATTTAATTATTCTGCGCGTGGCAATTATTTGTATTTTTATATCTGAAAGAAACAACATTTTACTTACTGTCAAACATTTGGGGTAAATTATCAACGTTAATTTAAACAATTCTCGGATGGATGTACCGCCATCTGTCGATTCTACTCAGCCAGTAAGTAACTCACGGTATAAAAGCTTTTTATTTATATAAATTATAGCGTTCAGTGTTCAACATACCTGTACAGTTGTTTACCATTTCTATAGACTCAGTGGAAAACGCTTGCCTACTGAATCGTGAAATTTAAGAGTGCCCGTACAAAAGCAGATAAAGAACGCAAACTATGGCCGAACACGAATATAACATTATTGGAAGAACAGCGACATGTTATACTTTGAAAAAGTGTAATGTTAAACATTGCTGTGTTTAACTGGCACTTTTACAAAGCATTTTATTGCACCACAACGACTCTTAACTTTTGCGGGTAAGTGTCTTCGAACAGCGTTATATTGGATCCATAGCTGCATATTGTAAAACAACATTTTACAACAAAAATGCTGTTCTAGTTGCACATAGTTCATAAACTAGGTTGCCTGAAAGAAATCGCTCTATACGATAAGGCCGCCAATTGTATATCACTATGTTTTACCAATAATATTATTGTCTGTAAATTTAGATATACAATTAAGTGTTTCTATTATTGACATGTATTTTACTGAAGTGAAATAAATAAATAAATTCCCACAACATCTTATACATTGCCCTGACTTCGTGGTAAGTCGCTTAAAGCACTTGTGCTACGGACGCCAGACAACAGAGGAATCACAAATATACTACTAAAATACATATATTCAACACCCAGACGCAGAGCAAACACAAATATCATCATATAAATATTTGCTCTGGGTGGGATTCGAACCCACGACCCTTGGTGCACAAGATAGGATCACTGCCATCTGCGTCATTGGGCCCGTCAAAATTAAACACATTCAATGGTTATGTTCACAATGCTGTGCCGATTTGAAGGGCTCGTAAATGCAGTCAAATAACTGGGTTTGGTTGGCAACTCGCTAGTTTTTTATTAAACCGAAGGTCGACAAACGAGCATACAGTCCGTAGATGCTTGTATTCATCTTAGCAGCCATAAAGAGTCCACAGTTGGATACGGGCTTCCGCAAGATAGGGGAATTTATGCCCAAAATTGCGACGAGGATGCTGCCGCCCATCTTCACGCTGTGGTATTTAAGCTGCGCTGTTTCGCATGGATATACCGCTATCTGTGGGTTCGGTACCTTAATCGCCTCCTATGACACCTGGTACAGAGATAGATACTATTTTACCCGACGGGTAACTATTTTATTACTTCCAAGTCTTTGTATTATTACAAGGATATCACTAGCGCGTTGCCGACCTTGTGACTTGAAGATATTATCTCTCATTACCTAGTAATTTTACTGCCTCTATCACCCTTGAAACCGTAACGTAGCAATGCGAACACTGCTAGTTACTACTAGCTATTTAGCGGTAGAAATAGGTGAGAGTGAGGTGCCATTGCGGACGACCTTTTGTATGAGGTCTACCTTAAGTAAACTGCGAATTATATTCTTGCGATACGACGATATTTTTATATATATATATATATATATATACATATTTTTAACAAAAACAGTATGGAGTTCTAAAAAGAAAGTACAAATGAGGTTTTCCCGGTTCAGCGGTAGAAATAGGTGACAGTGAAGTACGAATGCAGACGACCTTTGTAAGATCTACCCTTAGAGGGTTCTAATATTGTTGAATCGATTTTGATGGTATCAATACCATCTTGTATACTATTATATAGAACGAACAAAATAGCTTTGGTTACTTATCAAGTTAATTAAGTCGTAATTGTATTTATTCTGGGCTGAGCGAAGGTGGGCGAACAGTGAGACAATTGTGAATGTATACAACCAAGATTAAACACTATTTTTTATTAAATCAAAGTTAATTAAATATAGCTTATTGATCAGACGACTTTCTTTGATCGTTACTTTATATCTCTATGTATGTTGCTTTCTGTCAGCTGAATATACTGGAACATAATATCGGGATATAATTTATCCTATGTGTTATTTCGGACTATCGGTACAATGTCGGTACTAAATTTTATTCAGTCGTGAAAGAACAAAAAACATCCATCCATCCATTATAACTATCGCGTTTACGATATAAGCAGGTTACAAATAAGAATTAAACGTATGAAATCGTAGACTAAATGGCGTTAAAGGTAACATTTCAAATTAAAAGAATAAGTAATTTTAATGTCATCGGATTGTATAACGCAAGCTGTGTAAACCTGAGGCAGCACACACTAACCTATTTCTACGTAAAATAGCAGTGTTCGCATTGCTGTGTTCCGGTTTGAAGGGTGAGCGAGGCAGTGAATTTACTGGGTAATGTGGCATAATATCTTCAAGTTACATGGTTAGCAGCTCATTACTGATATCCTTGTGATTTTACGAGCGTCTATAGATAGAATGACGCTTATCACGCGGAGTGGATGCTTGTTTGTCGACCTGGTCGAATAAATAAAAAAAAAACTCCTTATTGTACACATAGTTTTAAGTTCTTGCTTCTGTATATATTCTTTAACAATTATTAGTCTACCAATAAATCAATTGAAAACTAAATAAACATGTATTATCAGAACAACAGGGCAGGACTCAATGCAATATTTACACTTACCCTGATACCCTTTTACTAGTCTATTATGTTTGTGTCTATCGTCTCTTGTCTGGAGGAGTCTGGACAGAGTCCAGAACTCCATTCAGCTAGTTGTACTTGAATTAATCAATTGTTTTAATCCACTAGTGAAGGCAGCTGTTGACCGCTCGGCAACTCGTTAAGGATAAGCGCTGTGTGACAAGCGAAACGTTTTAATTAAGCAGTTATTATGATGGCGTTTATAGGGTCACTAAACATCAATAACAAGAATAAAAATAGATCATTATAGCAGCCGTGAAACGCCAACTGAATACAAAATTCTTTAAGCAAGGGGATTTTGCCCATTAATTCCGCGAAGGCCAGCGTTGTGGTAATCACTTAGGGCAGCATCACGACGGGAATACTGCCGATCCTGCCCTTTTAGACTTGAGCTGCTTCATGTAGATATTACACCATATATCTGTTCCGCAACTACAGTCACTGCTTACCTGGTACAAGGGGAGGTGTTAATCTACTGCTGTAAAGACTAACAAGGAATAGTTCTATATAACCAAGGACTTACATCAGCTGGAAAAAGACCGTTGAGTTCTATCTGCAGTTATACTATTTATTTTCACAGGAAAGGTGATAAGAAGTTCTCCAAGCGTCTTGTGGTTGCTTCCTAGATCTAGGTCCAGACGTGTACTGGTAAACTGTTACTGTAGCGATACTGTTGCTCGTTAATTTAATCCTCCCGTGCCACTAGAACAGTATTAACGGATGCTCTGTTAATATTCTTGTGCGAATTGTGCTATATGACGTGATATCAGCTTTAAACTTGTGATTTGATTTAATTAACCAATTACATAAACAAGATTGAATTGAACAGTAAGCCCCTTTGTACTAGGTGTCGTAAGAGGCAATGGCCAAATATCCATTCGGAACAGTGTAGCTCAAATGCACAGGGTGGGTATGGGCAGCAGTACGCTTGCCCCCTTTTTGGGGAGGCATGTCTAGTAGTGGACTCGTAATGGCTGATATAATAATTATGATATAGTCACCTGCTCCCCGCCACTGCTCTCACTGACGTCTGACCCGAACTCCCGACAAGATCTATTTATTGTTCTACCACGTGTTATTTTATTTGACATAAATCGCATTCTAAACCACTCGTTAGTTACCGGCAGAATTTGAACCGAGGCCCGATCAAAGAATTGTAGTTTTAGAAAGGATTTTGTTATCTTGTAAGGTTGGGTTCGGGCAATAATAATTGTTTAGGTTTGTTCTAGCATAAAAGCTGTCAGTCGGATTGATCGCAATTTATGTTTAACGAAAAAGCCATATTCAAATGGTTATTGCTTGAATAATGTAATGTTCAGATTCAAATTATCCTAATTTGGTGATATTATTATAGCGATGCTATACGATACATATAAGCCGTGATATACCGGCAGAGTAGAATATGTAGTACCTCCCTCTATACCAGGTGCCGTAAGAGGCAACTAAGGTACCGCATAGATGGCGGTATATCCATCCGAGACAGTGAAACTCAAATGTACAGGGTGGCAATTAATCTTAGAATCGTGTCATGGTCTATTCTGAACTAGCGCTTGTATATAAGGATAAGATAAATGTCAAACTAGCAAACGAATGTAAAAAAATAATAAATGGATGAGGAATGAGCAGCTCCAAAGATCCGTGAAGAAAATAAACAAATTCAAGCTGTTTACTAGGGTGGCTATATGTTTCTTGGAATAATTATTGTTCTGGAAAAGTGCACCTATGTGCATTTTCTTTATATATAAAAGATTCGTGTCACAGTGTTTATCCGGAATGAACATTTAAACAACTGAGCCAATTTTTATATATTCTTACTTACTGTGCACAGTTTGCTTTAACTTGAGAGTTTTTTATTTTTTTTTATCGTACGAACCTATTGCATAACGATAAAAGGTTGGCAGTTAATATAGTTTATAACTTGTTAGTCACAATATTTTTTTGACATATGAGGATAGAGCTAAGAAAAAACATTGTCTGTCGGGTCGTTATACTTAATATTACAAAGGATTATCCCAAATAATTCTTTAAATTTTCTTTTTGTTATTGAAAGCACCAGAGTCATACATATATCTTTATTATAAGTTTCAAAATAATCTTAATATGAGACATAACAACTTTCTAATGCATTAGCACAGATCTACACAAACGTATAGACTTCTAATTATATTTTTTTCCGATAGAATGATTGTTTTTGTGTTATGTGGTACCGGCAGATCAAAATACTACCTCCCTTTTAACCAGGTGTCGTAAGAGGCGACTAAGGTACCAGAACGGACAGATGGCGGTATATCCATCGGCCACAGTGTTGCTTAAACCCACAGGGTGGGGAACGGCAGCAACATCCCCGTTGCGAAGCTACACTCTGCGATTGACCAACACGCTTGGCCAGCGCGACATTTATGAGCAAAGTTCTTCCTTTCTTGAGTTGCCCTATGTCCTTCAGTGGACTTCGAATGACTGATATAATGATGATGATAAATTGTTATTATTTGCATAGAACATATTTTTATAAAATATATTTTTCTTACGATCTTATTTACACCACTTACTAGCTCTTTGTTTCATTTAATCTTTCCATTAAAATGCCTGGAAAAAACGCTATTTACTTTATAATTACTATTTCTTCCTTTTTTTATGTTTGGTGTACAATAAAATATTTATTATTATTATTATTAGAACCCGCTGGATACCTCGTTCACATTTGAGTGTACGACAAAAGTAATTTACATCCGTGCCACTCAACGGCAGGGTAGGATCTATTTAAATAAATTTATCACATATAAGTGGACTATAACATGTTACAGAAATGTTGCAGCTAATGAGCGAAATGCTTCGTACAGGAATATAGCTGATTGGATTCATAACCATCAACACGGCAGTGTAGGACGCACACCAATTGTATAGACGATCTGTCTAAAACCGCAGTATCGTTAAGATCGGTTCTATTGGAGATCAATTGGGGAGGCCTATGTCCAGCAGGTGCACTGCTTGATATAAGTGTCGCCATGATAGGAGAAATTTCTGAGGATGGAAAGGCAATCGCGGTGACAACCACAGAGCGTTGTTTTTCATTAGGAATGCCGCCCTGTTGCATTTGTACGTTGTTGTTCCAATGCTATAGTCGCTTCCTACGACACGTGGTGTACCATCTGAACTTTAACAATAAATAGTTAAAGATATGCTTGCATTTTGTAATCCGGCTAGACACATAGCGAAACGGCGTATTCCACAAGTTGACTGCACGATTAATATTACCGTTCGTCCAATCAAAGGCACGATCGTACATTGGAATCGTAGATTCGTAAATACTGTACGCTAAGGCAATCCCGCTATATATGGCACGCAATATTAATTATTTTACGGTCTCTAGAAAGACATTATAAAAGATAGGTTATTTGTAATTAACTCCATTGGTTATAACACAACTATAAAGTTCTATCGGCTTTGTTATGTACTAATAAATGAAGTATTGTCGGGATAAGAGGTTCGGTTGTAATTAGGGAACGGATTAAATTCGTAATTAAAGGATAGAAAGCAATTGGTCGGTGGAATTTAGCGATTACTTCCTATTACGACCGAATTAATTGACTATTTCCCGTATGACCTGTAAAATATTTCAACTGAGTTATTTACAAGTTGTCTATTGGAGTTCTTGTGTGACCCCCCTTCCTGTATTTACAGATTTCCTTGTTTCGTTTTGTCTCGATATAAACCTATTAATGTGTTGTGAATTGATGGATTTCTGGTTTGGTTGTACTGTCTTTTATGAAGTACATTTGAAATAATAGTATTTGTTTCTATTAACTGAATGTTGCCCGTTCTATTTTGTATATATAAAGATATGAAAATACACTATCTATTATTTGAATCGTTTAGCTATATATTTTAGACATACCGATGTATGTGTCTACCTGTGTCAGATCATTCTATCCCAAAGGAATATGCATACTGTGTTTCTCTTTTTATCGCATATTCGGCGATATATTCAAAAGCTTATGTTCCTTCTTCAGTGTTCATACTACCCATATGAAAATCTCATCAAAATTAGTTCACTGTTACATTAAATCGTGAAAGCGTGACAATCAAGCACATATGCACTGTCACAAATATAAATAAAAAAATAGCGTTAGACATTTTTTAAGATTATTGATGAAAAACAAATAGATGACATACAATTATTATAAAACGACTCGTAGGAGCTCGAATCCGGTTATAACAAGTAATATTCAACCTAGCAATATGGGATAGACGTGACTTATAATTTCTCTATTGAATCGGCACGACTTTTCTAACAGCTTAACTATCAGGGAGCGTGTAAGAATCCTTTTCGGAATGACAAGAGTCCCTCAGCGATGCTACAAGTATAATGACCTCGCGGACAAGTCGCGGGCGGAAAGCTAGTGAATAAATAAAACATTTGACGGCTGTCAGGGTGGAATATCTCTAAATGAAATATTCCGGAAAGTGGCAGTACACACGAAAGGCATGAAAGAAGTCGGTTTCGCTGAAACAATACGTAGCGTTTTTGTTTTTACAATGATAAACTGTTTATAGTTCACAAAGACAAATGTACTACAAGTTTCCTGTTCTGTAATCCGATTGTATCTATACTAATATTATATAGAGAAATGTATTTGTGTATGTTTGTAATAAATCAAACAACCGGTAATTATTTTATAGAAATCTACGGTCTTTTAGTCTAGAGCAACGGAGGCCATATTTAATTATAAAAAAAGGTTAGAGATCCCTTTGTGAAATTGATATTTGTCGACAGGAGTTTTTTGAAACGATTGTAAGCAATAAACTCAAAAAGTACTACGCCGATCTCAAAAACAATTTCAGTAATAGTAATTGACTTTAACAGAAAGTAACGAAAGCTAGATTTTAGCCATATTCTTATGGAAAAGAGAAATGCACTGGTGAAAAATATAAGTTATCCAAAAATTACAACAATGTTAAACACATTTTTAATCGAAAAGCAGCGAACATTTATCCACACATCCGAACATACATACAAACTAACAAACTTTTGAGTTACTAATATAAGTTATTTATAAATAATAAGTATGAATATTTTTAATAGTGTATACTATGTATATAAATATATATATACTAACTTGCAAAAAAAGACAGGCACCTAAGCAATGAACCATTTCAAATGATACTATTGGTTTGTTTAATAATTATAGGTAGTTTTAATTTCACAATTTTGTAAATTAATAAGCAAATAATCGTTTTCGCCAGTATTATCATAAAATTTTGATTAAATTTATGGGTTTTAATGCTAAAGTTTACTAGTAATGTATGCTCGCTAGTAGTGCATATGCTCGTGAAGTAAAAGTTAACAAACATTTTTGTTTGTTTTTTCTTTAATAAAGTAATAGCAGATATATGTTTAGTATCGAGTGTGACCCCCTCTAGCTAAAATCACAGCTTAAATTCGTCTTTGTCTGCTAGCGAGGATATCCCGGACACTTGCTTGATACGTTCCCACTCCGCGGTAATCACATTCTCTCTGATGGTCTGCGGAGCCGGTTGTACTGATCTCACATGTCGTTTCAGAACGTCCCAGACATGCTCTATAGGATTGAGGTCGGGACTTCGATTCGGCTGGCCAATCCAAACGACGAATGCCGACCTCTTGCACATACGCTTCCACATCGCAAGACCGGAGGGCGCGAGCGTTGTCGTCCATAAAAATTGAGTCTTCGCCTAAAGCAGCCAATGTGGGTTGTGTATGAGGAATTAGAACTTCCAACTTCCAATGTCCAGTCAGTGAGCCGTTTTCAATGAATACTAACTTTGTACGATCCATTGAATTTATTTCTGCCCAAAACATAACAGATCCCCCACCATAAGGTGTGATTTCTTCAAAACAAGCCTCTGCAAAGCGTTCTCCTTGTTTTCGTAGCACTCACTGACGTCGATCTTCACCGAAACATAGATATCCTGTATATATCCTTCATCGGAGAAAAATACCCTATTCCAGTCTTCTTGAGTCCATGACTTTCAATTTCAAGCAAACATAAGCCTGGTGACTCTGTGCTCACGGAGTAAATTAGGGCCGCGGGCCGGGATGATTGCGTATATTGGCCGCGAGAAGCCTCCTCCTGACCGTCCATAGACTAATTAGGACATTTCATACTTCTTTGAGGTAAAAGAGGTAAGGTCTTAAGGTCCACATACGAAGACTTGCGATTTTTCAATGCGCGACTCACAAGAAAACGATCATCCCGTGAGCGACGCACGCTTAGCCTCTGAGCCATGAAGCGTTGGCTGCAACCCTCTTCGAGCAGCGCAATAATTTTGGTAGCCTTTACCACTTTCTCTAACATTAATGAGACAGTTAAACAGCAATAAATGAAGCTTTGACAATTAAGAATATGAAATAAATTCATAAAAATTGACTTAAAGTTATGAAAACCGATATTATCTTATAGAACTTCGCACCAAAAATGTAGAATAAAAAGTGGTTTTCTGTAAAAACAGAATCAAACGAAAATTTGAATTTAGAACGTACTATTTTAAACACCACGGCATTTTTAAAACCAGCCAGTAACATGTACAAATGATTGAAATCATTTTGGTGCCGTTTTTTTTAAAGAAGAATTAGAATAAAAACCGCTCGTTTTCTTTGCTAATGAGTGTATATATATGTGTGTGTGTTTGTGTGTAATATGACATAATATCTTCAAGTCAAGTTTGGCGACGCGCTAGTGATATCCCTGTGATATTACGAGTGTTTATAGACACTCGCCTACAGGCGTATATGCGAGTGGCCACAACCCACAGCCTTTAGGCTGCGGTGAAGTTATACAACACGTGGACTGTATACATGCTTGTCGACTTAGTCTAATAAAAAAATATTATCAAGAAGATCATCCCAGACAAATTCTGTGAAACGACATTTTTAAATATAAATATGTATATTAAAATTATACCAGCCTTAATTCATCGGTTAGTTGCTTCATTAAAAATATTGATGAATAATGACAGGCATGTGAAGGTGTTTTCCGTTTTTTATTATGTAGAGTTTGAGTACACAAACTTTTACTACCACTCTTTGGTTTTAATAGTTGCTTAGCAAAAAACTACTGTTAAATATCCGACTAAAAGAAAATATCTTATTAAACAAAAGTCTTCATAACCGTACACTCGATCAGATAAATCTTCATGTTGATTGAGAATTAATCGAGTCCCGCTCCATCCATTTAAAGTATTTGAAATGTTATAAATAAATAAGTAATACCAATATTTATATCAAAGTCACCATTGGAAGGGCCATCAAATGGTTTTAATTGAGCTGGATTCACAGCAACACGCAATACTATATTTACGGCAATTTGATGTTGTAAACTAAGATATATACTGCATTGTAAGCGTAAAACATTTAAACCTTCAGCCGATTGCATGCTCCTGTGTGTGCCATCTTTACTGTTCTCATAGAATACTTATTGTTACGTTATTACTTATTGTTATTAGATCGCGGCCGCGTTATGAGAGGACAGACGGACAATTTATGTTGATAGCGCTGTAGTTAGGCGTATTGAGAGTCAGTTTACGATTTTACTTCGACGTTCGCTTATGAGCTTCTTTACATCTAAATAGAATTGGAATATAAAATTTAATGCTTTGTTTTGAAAAATGTTTAGAAGTGAAAATTATTTTGCAATTATATCGCCTTGTCAATAAGCATTTGAATCAAAGGAAATTATCTATAAACGGCGAAGTCGCAGTCTTAGTAGTAGCGGACTAGCAAGTGTGTAGAATGACTGATAATTAGTATGTTTTATATCTACAAGCTAAAGTTGTTGATGCCTTTATAAGCTTGGTTTTTCTCAGATAGAAACTGGGAGTCAGACATTTTCTTTTTACTGCTATTTTCTGTCCATGCAACTATATAAACAATCTTTGTTTCTTTTAATATATTTTTATGCGGACCCATTCTCTAGTTTCTTTCTTTTTCATTACGTTCTTTTGTCTCTCTCTTTTTTGAGTTTGAGTTTCAGAGATAGATTAAAGAATAGTGTGATAATGTGATATTATCATTACTATATTTTGTTTGCTTTGTTAAGGAATAGTGTGATAAGAGATCGATGTGGTGTAAAGATGATGTTGTGACAACAATAGAGAAAGGAATGTTGAAATGGTCTGGACATGAAGTAACAGTGAAACTTGAATTACTGCGGACACGTGTTGGTATAGAACAACCTAGATGAACATACCTTAAACTGGTATTAAAGAAGGACCAGGTCAGAAGTACCAATAATAGAGCGGGTATGAAAGGACTAATGCGAGTAAAGGAAGCGAAAGAGGTATGGCAAAATCGTAGCAATTGAAGGTCTATAGTCTCTGCCTACCCCGATGTGCGTGATGTATGTATGTATCTAGAAATAAACATGTCTAAAAAGGTTTTAACATCCTGCTCTGCATGAATGCACGCACATTACAAAAATAGATAAATTCTCTTGCGAGATCAGTACACGCGTGGGTGTAAGAGTAACTGGATTTTTTTATGAGCTATGTCCTCGTGATGGTGATATACTAGCTAATATGAATATTTCAATTTAAAATCATAAGTTAATTGATAAATATGTACAACATCAACGGGCCCGATGGCGCATCTTATAGTTCATGTCTCACACGCCAAGAATCGTGGGTTCGATCTCCACCCAAGACAAACATGTATGTATATGATAAATATTTGTGTTTGTTTTGTGTGTGGGTGTTCAACATTTATTTAAGTTTATTATCTGTCCTCTAATATCCTTAAAACACGTGTTTTAGACCACTTATTTCCGAGTCAGGTTGAGTTAAAGTCGAACTCGAAGTGGAAATTAGTAGTACAAGTACGATGAGCAACAATTGTATACTTTATCAGGGCAGGGTGTTTTTAAGGAATCGTATTGTATTGTTGAGTGCTTCCGGAGAAAAGTGGAAAGAATAAATAGCTACTTTAGATACGGGAATTCACATTGAAAAAATAATGCAGCCTTCTAAAACTAAAATAGGGCAAATAATTAATAACATTAAGTTTTGTACTGTCGTTTATGTCTTTAAAGTATTTGATTTTATTGACTGGCCCCTCGATGTTATAAAAGTAAAATAAATAATTTATAGTCAACGTCCGTGTATTAGAAGATAAAAAGAATAAAAAAAATTAATTTTAAAGGCTTATTGAAACGAACAAGATTTTTATTTAGAATAATAATAATTAACTCACATAAAATCTCATACATTGACCTGACTCCGAGATAAGTCGCTTTAAGCACTTATGTTACAGATATCATACAATAGTAGACTTACAAATATCATATTGAAATACTTATATTCAACACCCAGACACAGAACAGATATCTGAGCTACTGAGCCTATAATTTTTTTTCTATCTATGTTAATTATTTGCGATGTTATGCTACAATATGTTTCTTAATTGTAAATAAATAATTCACTTATTTATATGACGGTTCCAAGGATGCTTCCCTGTGGAACTCCGAATTTAACTATCTTCCCGAGTTTCAATGTTATTCGATAAGAATACTAAGATAACTATATAAAATGCCAAGTCCTATTTCTTGGATTAGGACTTGGTATTATATATACAAACATGAACCACCTAGTCAGGTTGTACATGTTTCGAGTGTTTTAATCTAACGAAAGAATTGAAGTTCACAAACATATAAATAAATAAAATCATTAACATCACCATATCAACCATATAAAGTCCACTGTTGGGCATTGGCCTCCCCAAGATTGGGGGATCTTTAACTATAATTGCCACGTGCGGCAGACGTGGTGACAATCGCAGAGCGCACGAGGATTCTGCTACCCATTCCCACCATGTAGTATTTAAGCTGCGCTGTTTAGAATGGATATACTGCTGTCTGTCGATCCCGGTACGTTAGTCTTTTGACACCTGGTACAGTGGGAAGTGCAATTCCAGTCCACCGGTGGGCACCAGCTAACGGAGAAAATTATTATTGCTAAATGAGAATTCACAAAAAATCTAAAATTATTAAGAAGTCGTATTTAATTAAATTAATGATAATCGGTTTTATTTTTAATATTTATATTCATTATCTTTATTCATTATCTCTTATCAACAATGTATCTATATTTTTCTTTAAATTGGAATAGACACACTTGAAACTATCTTTCAATTTAATCCAATTTTGTCATATTCATTGTATGGAACAGATTGCTATAAAGGATAATTGTTGTTATTATATTGTGCATGGTTGTTTGACCAATTATGTCTTGTCATTTGGCAAACTAATTTTCGAAGCTGGTGGTCTCCGGGGAATCTATTTGGTTCCACTCTCATGAAATAGAAACAAGTGTTATTTAAATTATTCACGGCTAGCCTCATTTCAATCTAATTTAACAAGTCAAGCTATTCGGACTAAATTAATTTATACTTCTCAGTGATAAGCCGAAGCAACTGTCTCGTCGCTACGTTTATCATGTTCCCTATCATAATAAATATGACCTATTTCTTATCTCTGTTTATTATTGACCATTTATCGTGGGAACTGGTGATAAGCCGCATGGAGAAGTAATTTTTTATTGGTCTGTTCGTAAAAGCATTTCTATCATTTTACAGAAATCAAAAGTAACTTATATGTTCGCATTGAATATGTTTTTAGTATATCAGCTATCAAAATTATATCAAATACGGTTGGCCGATTAAGCCATTGAAGTGTGACGAACAGACTGACACAGCCTTGCACTTAAAATACCTGTTTTTTTATAATATGGTCCGCTTGATGGTAAACGTGACCGCAGTCTTTAGATGCTGGTGTCATCACAAGGATATTACTAGCGTGTCGCCAACCCAGTGGACTGAAGATACAATGTCACATTTACCCAGTAATTTTAATGCATCTCTTACTCTTGGAACGCAGCACTTGAAAAACACACACACACACACACACAGCTATGCGAACACTGCTATTTGGCGGTAGAAATAGCAGACCACCTTTGTAAGAGGTTAACCTCATGTGAAAGTATGTATGAGTGTGAAGCTCATTTTTAATAAAACACAGTCAACATTAGGTTTTTAACAACATCGTATTATTTAGAGAATAAATACATACATAATACCTAAGTCTCATTTCACAAAAATGAATTCAGACATTTGTATTCGAAACATGTTAATCCGACGTTTTAAGTAAATGAAAATCTTACAAGTGTCTTAAACATCATTATTCAGCTCTCGTAACCCCAATCCCCTTAATAAAGTGAGTTACGTCATACGTATCTAGGCTCGTAGGCTGTGCCTAGGTACTTGACAGGTCATTGAACTCAATCAAGACCCATTCACACCGTGCCTCGATTCCACACGGCTAATTCTGTGATTCAATGTAAGCATAAATGTTTGAAGTACAGATGGCTCAGTTAATAATAAATGAACGCAACATATTTACGGTATTATTATAAAAAGGAAATATGTTGGTATATAATGAGTATACTAAGAACTAATTGACCAGTTTCATAAATTCATTCTCCTGTAGCAAGCTACAGCTTTACTAAGTAACATAGTATATATTATGTTTAAAAAAGAGAGACCTAAAATATAATTGCTCGTACATAAGCATGATTTATATTTTCGTCCGTATTTAATAAATGCAATCAAAAATAACTGCAAACAAAAACTCTTTTACTTTTTCGAAGTTACAATACTATGAAATAAAAGAAGAAGATCAAATAACATAATAAATATTATCTACAAAATTCTTACGGGAACAAGAACTATTCAAATCCAGACGTTTTTACTTTAAAGCTTAACGGTACCTCGCACTTACCTATTTCTACCGCCAAACTGTGTTCGCATTGTTCGGTTTGAAGGGTGGCTGTGAAATTTTTAAGTAATGTGAAGTAATATCTTTAAGTCACAGAGTTATCCTTTTGATATTATGTCTTCAGGTGCATAATTCTATCGCTTTTTTACTCGCATCAGTTCTTTTATACACGCTTATATAGAATATACATTCTTGGTACTTCAGACCTGGCCCTACATCCTATACCATTTCTTCCATTCATTCTCGCTCCATATATTTGTGCAGTCATACTACTTCCATCCATCGTTGCTATATGTCCAAACCATCTCAATATTCCTTTCTCTATTGTTATCACAATATTATCTTTACATCACATCGATCTCTTATCACACTGTACTTTAACAAAGCAAACAAATTATAGTAATAATAATAAATTCACATATCATCTCGCGCAAAGACATGACTGCGAGAAAAGCACTTATGTTGCAGACATCAAACACAAGAAGAATTACAAATATACTACTTAAATATATGTTTAACACCCAGACACTGGTTATACACAAATATATATATGTGTATACACATGTTTTTCCTGGGTGAGGATCTAGCCTTCGACCCTTAGCGCATAAGAGAGGGTCTGAACCATCCACACCATTGTGCTTGTCAAAAAATATACTTTAGTATGACTCGTAGAATCTACAAATTAACTTACACATATAAAAAAAAACAACTGAATTTAAGTCCAGTGAGCACGCACAGTAAGTATTTTACACTATTCATTGATAATATATAAAAATTTAGTGCTATAATATTTGCACGGTCTCTACGCGTTTCGTATTGAGTGAACCTTCTGCGAACATATATTTTGTAATGAAACATTAAAGGCAAAACTGCTGTAGCTAAATCAGTCATTGGACAAACGAAATAAATGTAAAACTTGTACATTTATATAAAACGATAATAAGACCTTTTTTCACAAATTATTGATGTTATTATTTTAGCGCGCGTCTGCGGTAGGTGTGTGCTTACAGACGAGGACTGCACGCACTCGCCAGCGAGTGCAGTGAACTGCACCATGACTAGACAGTGTAAGGCACTTAAAGAAGTTATGCTATTAGACTGGCACTTCGAGGGTCAATATCGCAGGAATAATTAATTTCCAAGGCCACCCCAAGAAACGGGGTCTTTGTCTAGAATTGCCATGTTGGGCAGCCATGGTAGCAATCGCATTCTTATTACCGCCATCTGTCGGCAAATCTTAGCCATCTCTTACGATGATATTATTCTACAATGTCGGTACCTCACGACTTCTAAACTGAGTGTAAAAGTTGAAATATTGGCTTAAACTTAAAGTATATTTTATTTTCACAGGCGCAGATGGTAGTGCTCTTGTGCGCTAAAGGTCGTGAGTTCGAGCTCCACTGAAGACAAATATTTATATGATGATAATAATGTTTCTTTAGACTGGGTATATAAATAATAATATTTGTGAAACAATTTGAATAACACAAATGCTTTGGGCGACTTTTTTCTAAGGTTAATTAATATATATTATATGAATTAAATATTATCTTTATATATCGAATATCGAATTATTTAACTATTATATATATTGAATTTGGATAACCCAAATAGATTACTTTTGACCAATGACTGTCCTCTCAATCCCTCGATAGCAACTTAAGTTTTTCTTTAATAGAAAATAGACGAAATAGGCTCCCATTCCGAGAGTCGAACCTTTGAGGTACAAACCAAGAAACGGCCGATTCATCCCATTCGCAACACATCGTCTCTACTTAATATCAAACTTTTTGTAAGCACGACTTGGCATAGAATAAATCATAAACGGACAGATGTGATACTTCATTTAAAATATTAAATATACCAATATAGGAAATATGAAAGTGAGCTTGTCTATGCGATGCTGTGTAGGCTTTTACTGACTATGTTAATATATATATATATATATCGACTTATGTACCAGAATCGACAGATGGCGGTAAATTCATCTAGATATAGTGTGTGATGGGCAGCTGTGTCTCCGTCACGAAAGCTGCTCTCTGCGATTGCTAACACACTTGTCCAGCGCGGCAATTATTGGCAAAATTCCTTTTTTCTTGGAGAGGCCTATGTCCAGCAGTGGATGCCTCATAGCTGATATGATATAATAATAATAATAATAATAATAATAAATTCCCACAATATCTCATACATTGACCTGACTCCGTGGTAAGTCGCTTAAAGCACTTGTGTTACGAATGCCAGACAACAGAGGAATCACAAATATACTACTTAAATACATATATTTTACATCCATACACAGAGCAAACACAAATATCATCATATAAATATTTGCTCTGGGTGGGAATCGAACCCACGACCCCTGGTGCACAAGACAGGATCACTACCATCTGCGCCATCGGGCCCGTCAAATGATGATGACGATGATATGTATATAGGTGATTAGTATAGATATTACCTAAATTTATGTGTCTGGCCGCTCCTCTGAAAGTGTTAACCTATACAAATACATAGAAAACATTGACTTTACTGTCAAAACCCTCAGAGAGGCTTCTTGCTATTAGGCAGAAATTCATACCAAGCTCGAGTCTCTTCTCTATGAGTAGAAGGCGACTGCTTTTTTGTCCGCATCGGATAGCATTCAGTGTTTTTTTTGTCGACGTCATTAGGCATTGTATGCGCTTAATTATCGTGGGCCGTCGAGATGTGTATCTTCGATTACACGAGTCTGCCTTTATAACTTGCAGACGTTAAATTTTACGGGAATTAGATCGATTGTAACCATTGGTAGTGGTTTTTGTGTTTTCGACTCTAGTGTTAGTTTGTGGCATTGAAGAAGGCTTGTATTGAAAATTATATTTATAAAATTATAGCCGCGGAGTACCGGCTAAGTAGAATAGTACAGAAACTGACTGATGGACGTACAGTCGAAACAGTGTATCTCAAATGCACAGGGCGGGGATGGGCACCGTCGCGATAGCTACGCTCTGCGATTACCAACACGCTTGCCCAGTTAAATTATGCGCAATATCCCCCCTTTTTAAAGGGGATATATCTAACAAAATAAAATAATAAACATAATTCCGTGATAAATCACTTAAAGCACTTTTTACGGACATCAGACAACAGAGGAATCACAAATATACTACTTTAATACATATATTTAACACCCAGACACAGGACAAACATAAATATCATGATATAAATATTTGTCCTGAGTGAAGATCGAACCCACGACCTATGGCGCATAAGATAACATCACTACCAACTGCGCCATCGGGCCGGTATATAAAGCACTTCGAATTATTTACTTATCTATTAGAAGTATTAGTATGCTTTGAAATCAAAAAATTCTATTTCTAAGTCATCTTAACTTCGCAGTTATGAGTTGGACCCGCAAGTGAGCCGTGTAATTGTATTCAACTACGGAACCCCGATGTGGGCAATCTCCCGGAGAGCTTAGTGGTCTAGCTCTTAGACAAACAGTAGGCCACTTTTATAGAGAATCTAGGTCGGGACGAGTGAGTATGGACTGATGAAAAACGTGGTAACTGGAAAATTTTGCATCAAATTTATGTTTTATATTAAAAATAATGACGTTTGATCGCATTTTTTCAAAAAAAAACAGATACAAGCGAAATATTTATGAAAAATAATTAAGAGCTCGATGATGAATATTTGTATTTGTTCCGTGTCTGGGTGTTATTTACATCGCAGTAATGTATCTGTAATTCCTCTGTTGTATGATATCCGTAACACAAGTGCTTTAAGCTACTTACCTCGGAGTCAACGTGTGACGTGTATATATATCAAGAAGTCGAGGTTAGATACCTCGACTTATAAATATATATATATATATTTATAAGAAAAACTTAAACATATGCTTAAAACATATTTTTCTAAAATAATTACATATTTTCTGAATTATTTATTAAATACACTAAAAACCCACCTAAATTATACTAATATACGTTTAATTAATGACTAAACATAAAGTGAAAGTTGAATTCTTTTAAAGTTACGCGCACGTGATTACTTATCTTAAAATGAGAAAGGCACTCAAATGATGGACTGGTATTTGGACGATAAATTATATTTTGAAATCTTATTCTATATATGTGTCATGAGGTACCGACAGAGTAGAATAGTACCTCCCTCTGTACCAGATGTCGTAAAAGGCGATTAAGGTACCAGAACCGACATATGGCGGTATATCCATCCGAATCAGTGTAGCTAAAATGCACAGGGTGGGGATGGGTAGCAGCATTCTCGTCGCACGTCGTCTCGTTCTGCAATTGCCAAGTCGCATGCCCAGCCCGGCAATTATGGGCACAATTCCTTGGATCTCCAAAAGTACTACTATTTCAAATGGCTGTAAAAAAACGATTTTAACATATTATGTAAAGTCCTTTATTGGCTGTAAGTTTCAATAATATTTTGGATAGATTTTGTATGAAATAGAAAATTAAATAAATCTTATTTCCATTTATTTTCACACTGCTAAGTCGACAAACAAGCATATGGTCTTTATAGTAAGCGTAACCTCAGCCAATATATGCGCACTTATCACAAGGATATCACTAGCGCGTTCCCAACCTTACCAATTGAATATCTCTCACCCTTCAAAACAGAACACAGGAAAGCGAACACTGCTGTTTATCGGTAGAAATAAGTACTGCAGGTGACATTGGTATGAAATTTACATATCATACAAAACATACAAAAAAAAACTTTTTACATATGCATTTACCTTGTTTCAGTTCTGACCAATCGAATATCAAACAGTTGGTATCTTCCTATAGCCTGAATTGGAATTTATGTGGTGGGTTCTGGATTGTGAGGTCCCATGTGACGGCCACAACTCACCCTCATACCTCCTTTTGAAATATCCACCATTTTAGATTTTTCCTCTTTCAAGTCGAACGTTCAGCGTTAGTAGCATTTTTTTATAGAAATATATTAAATGTCCATAGCATTTCATTTATATTTTGTTTCTCTAATCAAATAATTACGGTAGACCTCATACAAAAGGTCGTCTGCATTGGTACCTCACTCTCACCTATTTCTACCGCTAAACACCAGTGTTTGCATTTCTGAGTCCCGGTCCGTAAGGTGAGGTATGCAGTGAAATTTCTTAGTAATGTGACATAATATCATTCTATCGCAATGATGGCAATGCGCTAGTGATATACCTGTGTCATTACGTGCATCTATAGGCTGTTGAAACGCTAACTATCACGCGGACTGTATGTTTGTTTGTCGACCCAAAAAAAAGCTTTGATGACGCCATTATATCATTAGTTAAAAAAAATTAACAATATATAATATTGTAGTTATTATTATAATCTTAAATGGATTCAAAGTCATTTTATGTCGTGGCCACGAACCTGCGCCGGTTGGAGGCGGTCCCATAAATTAAATATGAATTGTAACGAATTTGAAATGAATTGATGCTGGCCTATTGCTCAAACCTGTTTGCTGGGAGTGTTGGACTCGTAGCCCAAGAGACGCGAGTTCGACAGGGATTTACCTGTGGTATATTTGACATTGTTTGTTCATATTCTTACCAAACTTTAGATTAACACAAAGCTGTCAAATTGTAGCCAGCCGTGAGGTACCGGCAGACTAGAATAGTACCTCCCCATGTACCAGGTGTCGTATGAAGCGACTGACGTACAGATTAGTGTTGCTAAAATGCATGTGGGAGGGGATGGGCAGTAGCATTCCTGAGGGAAAATTTACGCTCTGCGATTGCCAACACGCCTGCCCAGCGCGGCACTTAGGGGCAAAGTAAGCCCTTTATTTTTGCAAAGATGATGATAATATCAAAATGTTTTTAATGTTAATAATGTAATTGATAGGCAGACTTGTAAATTCTAATAGTACTTTTTTTTCTGCGAACTCCTCAAAATTTATTTTTCACACCATTGCAGTTATTTATTTACAAATAACTGCAATGGTGTGACAGTCAAAATTTCTTAATCTGTATTAATATTATAAAGCTGAAGTGTTTGTTTGTTTAAACGTGCTAATCTCAGGAACCGTTAGTCCGATTTGAAATATTTTTTTAGTATTGGATAGTCCATTTATCGAGAAAAATTATAAGTATTCATTTTAAATAATTTAGGATTCATTTTAAAATAAATCTTGAAAGTCATCATATCCCCCAAAGACACAATTCTACGCGGACAAGTCGCGCGTACTGCTAGTTTTTTAATATGACCTAATATTTGTCCACTGGCTCTTAGACTATGTCGGGATAGAATGACCTTTGGTTTCGTATCGACATAATTATGACTTGGATTCGCCTGGATTAATAAATTATGATTTATACGAAGATAATTGATTGCATTTTACTGGATTTGGCATTAATTACGTTACATCTCAGACATGTGGCTGGAAATAGAAACGAACTGATAAATTGTATGGTGTTATATACTGATAGACAGTGACTATATAATGTACGATTAATTTTAGTCACGCCATGTGTTGAAAGTATGTGAGACTAATTACTCCTTCATTTAATTAGATAGGAAGCACAAGTCGGGGATCTATCTTGTGCAGATATTATCTAGCAATCTTCAACGTCATCATCATCATATGAACTGTTGGACATGTGCCTCCCCAAAAAGGGGGAATTTGCCCATAACTGCCGCTCTGGGCAAGTGTGGTGGCAATCGTAGACCGTAACTTCGTGATAGGGATGCTGCTGCCAATCATTCCTGCAACACTATCGAGCTGGACTCCTTCTGGACGATATACCACCGTCGCTTTTTTCGACACCTGGTACTAAAGGAGGTACTATTCTTATCTGCCAGTATCACACGGCTCTGGGTATACGTCTCTCCAAGAAAGTGGTAATTTACCCATATTTATCGCTGAGCGAAACCTTATGACGGAATGCTGGTGCCCATCCCCGCCTTGTTGCATTTGAGCTACACTGTTTTGGGTGGATATCTGTCCCCGTCGGTCAATATCTGTCGGTACCTCTGTCGCTTCTTACGATACCTGCTACAAGGGGAGCTTACTATTCTACTCTGCCGGTACTACACAGCAATAAACTTGGTTTATGCCTGAAGATGGAAGTGACCTTGGTGTGCCATGTTTGCCATTTGAGTTGCGGAATACTAGGAGAGTAGTATAAGAAAATCCGGATGATCGAGCTCGCTTCTTAATTCGACTTAATGCCGGCTACCGCGTGTAAGCGGCCGCCCTGGGGATTTGCGGGATCGGAGCGGTACCTATCACTCAAAGGTACCTCTGAGGTGCGTCATTGGTTGTTTGAAAACAGTTCAGAAAACAGACGACAGTTCATTCGTTGTTTGAAAAAGAGGAAGATTGAGTGAACCTTGCCGCACTAGACGGTCGGTTGTTGCTTTATGGACTGCATTCGTTTGCCGAATGTGCGTGAAGTGTTTGTGGTTGAGAGTAGAGGTGATTAGAGGGTCTCTGAGGGATGTATTTGTCCAATGAGTTTTATATTCCCTGCTAGGATACAACACATAGTATACAATTTTTTTCATACCCCATCAGAATAGAAAATTTTATTTAACATACTGTTTTTATAATCGTTTACGGTTAAAGGCCTTCCCAAAAAAGGGGGAGTTTTGTATATAATATCCGCTCTGGGCAGGCTTGTGTGACAATTACAGAGCGTACCTATTTGTGGGACGTCAAAGCCGCTGCTCATCTCGCTGGCATACATGTAGTATAAAATTTAATTATTCTTTAAGCACTTGATCCTATCCTATACATTGCATTCCTGAACATGGAATGACCGTGACCTTTGACAGAGTGGTCTCATCGGGTTTGACTTTGGCAAACTCTTGGCTGGGTATGAGGTCGTTAGGGCGGGATATTCCATGTGGCTCGGTCATCGTGTCAAGCCCACGTAACGCCCACTCTACTACATTTAAGAGACACCATGAATTACGCTTACATAGGACATTGTACTTAAATGTTTAAAAAAATAGTTTTGGCTTTCCAAACTCTTCAACAAAGAGAAAATGATATTTAATTAAATGATTTAGACTTGGTAGTAATGGTTAGTTAGTGCCGACGCCGGTAGGGGTTTCATTGACACTAATTATGTCTTATGGTCCTGAATAACCACTAGTTTTTCTTACAGGTCTCATTTTGGTGGCCAGCTTAATAAACCTGCAGTAAACTTAGTTTAAACTTATCTGGTGCCAGGAAACTATAGTGAGAAAGGCTTTATTCTTACATGTAAAATTACTTTTATGTTCCCGTAGGGTTGACAGGAGGAGAACCCTACTTGAATAAAATATTTTTTAAATTTGAGTTTAATTATTTTAGTTATATAATTATTTTACAAATGGGTATCGCTTATACAGACTTCAGTGTTTTGCTAAATCCAGGGATTAGTAAATGCGAATTGCTAAATTCAGAGATGAGCAAAGATATAGAGTAATTATTAAGTTAAAATGACTCGGACGAGCAAGTGGCTTAAAGTTTAGCAATTTTAAACTGATTATAAAAGCAAACCTATATTAATGAAGGTATTTATTATAAACTAGCTGTGCCCGCGACTTCATCCGCGTGGAATAGTTTTTTGGGTAAACTTAAACTTTGAATGTCATGTTTATTTATATCGAATGAATGGCCTGAAACTTTCATACAACTTTTCATCTACCCTTTCGACCCCTTACAATCCTTATTTCGAGTCCTACCAGAAAGGAACCTATAAGAAGGATCACGTCACAGAACCTGCATCACGCTTACAATTAACACAAAACAAGAATCCGACAGATAACAGTGTCTACCATGTAAAGTAACTAACTATGTAATAGGTTTTTTTTTATTAGATCTGGTCGACAAACAAACATACGCATGATAGTAAGTGTCACTGCAGCTTATAGACGCTTGTAATATTATAAGGATATTAATAGGACGTTGCCAACCTTGTGACTTGAGGATATTATGCCACATTACCCAGTAAACGTTTATTTATTTTGTATATATATTGCATACACCACTATATATATATATATATTTTTCTGTTTTGTGTAATGGTTGACTGGGAGATAATGCCATCTGGCATTAAGTCCGCCATTTGTACATTTCGTAACATTTTGTGCAATAAAGTTAAATAAATAAACAGTGCTTCTCTTACCCATCAGATCGGAATGCGAACACTGCTATTTGGTGGTAGAAATAATATTTTTATTAATATAAATGGGACATGATTGTGTATGTTCTTCGAACAGTTATATTTAAAACATTAACAACAAATACGTAGGCTCTGTTCTAGGGCCGATTCATCATTATCATTAAAGCAGCCACAGAAAGTCCACTGCTGGACATATATTTTGCCCATAATCCCTAGGCTGGGCAGGTATGGCGGGAGTCGAAGAATGAAGCTTCATGACGCGAATGCTGCTGCCCATCTCGTCCTATTTCATTTCAGCTAAGCTATTGTGGTTGGATATACCTATCGATTTTGACATCGATTATTTATTAAATTTATAATAATTATCATTCTTGTCTATCTTGTCCCAAAAGCGTCCAAACTTACGGACACCGTACTCAATGCATCTCAAGCTTCTAAAGCCGGCTCTCTAATGATCGCATACAAGCCTTCCTACCAACCCTTTTTCTTAACCTTATTACCAACAGTTTAGAGCTTAAAATCCAATAACATGACTGGGAATCAATAGAAGCTAGTGAGGGCATAATAAATCGGATAGATGAGTGACAGGGAGAAGCTTTTAAGGTAATTCTACTGGTGCAATTAAACTGGACAGGAATCTAGATGCTATTTGATATCTGTTGGTACTATATGTTAGTGTATTAAAATTGATTTAAAGTAATTATTGCGGGCAATTATATGCCCACGCGGATTGAAAGGTGTATCAGTCAAGCAATGTGTAATGCAATAAATCGCTGGAAGCGATAAGGTCGCCCATTGTATAACTTTATATTGAAGTAAAGGTTATATTTCCAAGCTTATTTTTGTTTAGTTTAAAGGTTTATTGAATCTTGGCTATCTGAGACAGCAGGGGTAATTTTTGCGCGTTGGTAGGAAAGAAAATAGACTGATGAAATGTGTACCACTTTAAAGTCTGACTATAGAAATCTGTGTTTCTAATGAATTGTTTTATGAAGCTAATCTCTAAAACGGCTTGACCGATTTTAACGAGATTTCACTGGCAGATAGCTGATGTTATATGAAGTAACTTAGGCTTCTTTTATTAACTTTTTAAAACATATATGATTAACTACCACGAAATCGCTGTATTGGCATGGGTATCATCCGATAACTGCTTTATAATATAACTACTATTTGAAGACTTAAAACGCGGTTTATTTAACATTTGTTATACATTTGAAGATCGTCGTCACAGTTACATTGCGGCAGCTATTTTCAAGAACCTTTCGTTTTAAAGCCTTTAAATAATTGTTTTATTAAGAGTATCATCATCATCATACCAGCCGTAAAAGTTTACTGATGCGCACAGGCCTCCACAAACGTTGCTTTACGACGGAAATACTGCTGCCCATCCCCGCCCATGTTACATTTTAGCTACAATGTTTCGGATTAATATATCATCTGTCGGTGCCGGTAGTATGTGGTAGTGGCAGGTACTATTCTACTCTGCCGGTACCTCACATACATTATGAGTAGTGAACGCGTAAATGTTAAAAAAACTACTTTATATTTTAATCGAGATCGAACTAGTTTAAGTATAAAGACGGGAAGAGAACTAGAGATCAACGTAACAGCTACAAAGTTGACCCAGTGTAATTAAGTTCGTGCCACAAACAAGCGAGGTATGGCCGGCTGGAGGTCAACGCCCGCAGGGGTGTCACGGTTTCATCTTTCACAAGGGGTTCCACCGTATTTTTTCAGTGTTAAGTTACGATGGTCATTAGCCGATGATATTTATCATAGATTGATCGATATCTATCGACATTGCGTTGTAAAAGGATTGCTTTATGACGAGATTTCAATTTTAATATGTTGAGTGTTGTAATTAAAAAGAAATCTATTTCAAACTTGGTGGTATTATGTGTCAGCGGTAGATCATCTACTGATGGATTGATCACACCAAAATATTATGGGGAATTTTTGACAGTAAATTGGACCCGATGGCGCATCGGTGGTGTACGTATTTTGTGCACCAAGGGTGCTCCTGGGTTCGATCCTCTTACAGGACTGTGATATGTTGCTTAAATCACTTACGTTACGGATATCGGATAAAAGAAGAATTACGAACATAATACCTAAATACCACCCGCTTTCGCCACTCTCTTACCACAGAGTCAGATCAATGTATGAGGTGAATCATTATAAATTGACACGATGGGCAAGTGTGGTCGCCCATGCAGAACGTGTGAAATCGAAGATAAAGCTGCCTATTTCCGCCTTGTTGCCTTGTCGTTTCTGGTACCTTAGGCACCTATTTCTGCACCTGAAACAGACTGAGATACAAATCGCTATAGTAAAACCATAAGTATAGATGTTTAGATTAATGTTAGGTGTGAGGTCTTATTAGTTTGGTGTCTGGACTGGTGGTGATCTATAAAGGTCACATTTCTCTAGATATCGGCTGAGGGACACTCCAAAAGGGTCATTGTAGTATGCCATCTACTTTCTTCTGGAAGGCTAGTGAAAGATTCAATGAATCCGGACCAGACACAGTAATGTTGAGAAGTTTAGCATAAATAGAAAAGAAACTCAGTTTGGTTTCTATGTTGGCGGGAGAAACAACCAGACTTTGTATTATCATCATGGTCATCATCATACAAGCCGTTGAAAGTCCAATGCCGGATGCAGGCTTCTCTAAGAAAACTGTATTTCCCCATAACGGCCACGCTGGGCAAGCGTGTTGGCAATCGCAGAGCGCAGCTTTCGCGACGGGGATGCTGCTGCCCGTCCTCATCCTGTGCATTTAAAGTGCACTGTTTCTGTTGGATATACCGCCATCTATCGGTTCTGGTGCCTTATAAGCTTCTCAAGACAACTGGTGCAGTGAGAGGTACTTACTGTCCTACTCTACCGGTACTTCACGGCAATGTTGTTATTATTATTATGGTACTTCAAAAAAAGACTTAAGTTCTCGAATTTATGAACTAAATTTATATAACTTGTTTACTGTTGGCGTGTGAGGGATACCGTCACGTGTAAAGAAGGCACACAACAACCAATGACGTATTACCTACCCACTTGTTCATAAATACGTTGATTATTATCGACGTAAAACGTCTAACGTGTACGTTCGTCAGAATGACGCAAGTGTCCCGCTTCGGATATCGTTAGCTTAAAATGTATCTAAAATCAATTTAGCTTCCGCTTTTAATGTCCACGGTGTTTCAAAAATTCTAAAGTTGTTATTTTTGTTATCTTTTGATATTCAACCATTTTATTTTATGAAGGGTCGGTTGGCGCGGATGGTAGTGTTCCAGTCTTATGAGCTTAAGAGTCGTGGGTTCGATCCTCACATAGAACGAATATGATGATATTTAAGTTTGTTCTGTAAGTGGATGTTAAATATATGTATTAAGTGCAATTGTGATATTCTGTTGTCTGATGTCAGCAACACAAGTGCCTTAAACTGCTTACCTGTAAGTTGGGTCAAAGAATGGAAATGTTGTGTGTGGATATTATAAATAATATTATATATCACTCCTTAGCCAAAACAAAACAATTAATGAGCCACTCAAAAATACACATTTCCGTTATAATTACCGTTTCAAAGTAATTTATTCGCTAATTTAAAGAAAATTTTTAATGTCTTATAAAAAGTTCTAAATCGATTTTAGTATCCAAACAAAATTACAGTTTTAAATTAAATAATGTGAATTTACACAAAATCTCATACATTAACCTCTCTCCGAGATAATTAGCTTAAAACACTTGTATTACAGAAAGAAAATACTTGAATACATACTTTCAATACTCAGGCATAGAACAAGCATTAGTCTTATATAAATCTATTAGGGGGGATTGTAAGCCACATTTAGGCACTAGACGGGCCTGATGGCGCAGATAGTAGTGATTCTCTCTTGTATGCCAAAGGTCGTGGGTTCAATCCCCCCCAGGACAAATATTTATATGATGATGTTTGTTCTGTGTCTGGGTGTTTAATATATGTATTTAAGTAGTATATTTATGATTCCTCTGTTGTCTGATGTCTATTTCTGTAACATGTATGAGATGTTGTGGGAATTTATTTATTTATAATATATTACTTAAGACAGGAAAAATACCAAATGTAGTTGTTGCAGTTTTTATCTAGGATTGCGATATCACTACATAGTATAGAACATAGTCGCCTTCCGCTGTCTGTCTGTCCATATGTATTCTTATATCTTTAAAACTATGCAACGGATTTTGAAGCGTTTATTTTTAATAGATAGATTGATCCAGAAGAAAGGTTTATATACATAAAACATACCTAATATGATAGAGAAACCCTGCTAATTTTAGAGGTTTCTAATGTATTGTCGCAATAAAATCTTTTTTTTTGATATTACATTGCAAACGCTGCAGAATTCGTCAAGATAGATCAAAACATTCTATTATACACCTTCAAGTCTACAAAAAAGTCCGCGATGGTATATGTCTATCTCTAAGAGATAGCGTTGGTATGAGAAGATGCAGGTTCATGTCCCGCCTGAGACTAGTTGACTTTTTTAAGTAAATATCATCTTTAATATAATTCAGCATTTTCTATGCATAAAACCCCTAAAAGTAATTAAGTAACTATTTCTTCTTTATCGATTGTTTTAAACTTGTACAAGTATGACATTTAAGTGTTTGGAGGGTTATTACCTACAAAGGCACTGAATTTTCAGCATAAAAAAGACCTAGGAAAAATTCAACATGTCCTCTAAGGTCTCGGTAGCACAACGGTAGTGCAGTCCCCGGTATGGGAAAGACGCAGGTTCGACTCCCGCCTGAAACTTTAGACAAGTTAACTTTTATAGTAGAGATATTTTTTTTTATAGAGATAGTCCACAATAGCCATTTTTTATCCTAATTGTATCAGTGCGAAGGACCGGGGCGGATCGTTAGTTTGATAGTAATGTTTGAACACGGGCAAAGCCGAGGTGGGTCGTCAGTTTACTATCAAGATATATATAAAACATACTAGTAATTCAGTGAGCAATCCCGCGGTACCGGCGGCATTACGAGGGATTAGCACTTGTAGGGTATCAGCTTCATGCTAATAATAGGATAAACGTATTCGCTTATTTTGAAAATGTCCTTTTCTGGATATATATGGATTTTTTAGTTTATATTGCGCAATATATTATTTATTTCCGTGAGGTACCGGCAGAGTAGAATAGTACCTCACACTGCTCGAGAGGCGACTATGATACTAGAATCGACAGAAGGCGGTATATCCGAAACAGTGAAGATCAAATTTTGCAGCAACATTCCTACTGCGAAGTTACGCTCCTTGATTGCCGCTGTCTGCCCAACGCGGCAATTATGGGTACGATTTCCCCTTTTTTGAGAAGGCATATGTTCAGCAAAAGTTCCAAGGCTGCAATAATGATTGCCATAAAATGATTAGGTGTTTTCCCAATAAATTTTCCTAGAAAATGGAGAGACAACATTTATTAATTTATTGAACTTTATTGCACAAATTATGACAGAATATACAAATGGCGGACTTATAGCCAGTTGGCATTATCTCCCAGTCAACCATCACACGAAATATATATATATATAGTGGAGCAGACAATATACATATTCAAAATAGATAAACATTACATACGCTTTTGTATAAATAAACGCAATAAATACACATGATATAAAAAAGTAATATACATAGGTAAGAAAAATAACTTACATAAGAAATAGATTTATATAGTTAAGAGAAGTAGTATAAATAAAGAGAGTACAGAGAAATCAGAATCAATTTGTTGGGAGTTCTTGTTCCACTAGAGTTTGGGACATAGATTAACACTTTCAGCGGAGCAACGTCTCTATACATTTTTTTTGAGAACATGGAGTAACAATGAAGTGAAATAAATAAATTTCTCATACTATACGGCATGACGTCTATGGACGTTAAAGTATATTGACGCTCGTCTCATATTCCGGCAGAGTAGAATAGTACCTCCCCCTGTACCAGGCGTCGTAAAAGGCGACTGAGGTACCAGAACTAACAGATGGCTGTCAGATGGTATATCCATCCGAGGTAGCTCATATACACAGGGCGAGGATAGGCAGCAGCATCACCGTCGTGCAAGGTCCGCTCTGTGATTGTCAACACGCTTGCCTAGCGCGGCAATTATGGGCAAAATTCCCGATTTCTTGGTAAGATCCATGTAAAACAGTGGACTTCCAATAGATGATATGATAATATTGGTATAGATTATTCCGTGTCACATACAGCTCATGTCAACGCAGTTTATTAATAATACGGACATTTAATTAAGACCAAAATACCTTTAGAACATATATAAAACATTTCAAATGTACTCGACACATACACATACTTGTTATTGGATTTAAAACGGTCACTTCCAACACTAAACAGTTCGTGCTAAATCCGTCCAGCCTTTTATGAATACATACCGTAATCCAGCTTAAGCTATAACATTTCAAGCTGTATAATAACGGGCGAAATATGCAGAGTGCGTCCGCGAAGTAAATATTGTGACCACGTGTGCTTACGTGCGAGCTGACGTGCGCATGTCGTCCAGTGAGGAGCGATGCTATAAAGATCTGTGACACTTACCAGCAAGCTTTCTGTAATACATGTAATTGCATAGTTTGATGGTAGTTATCCTCCTGAGGCTTCGGTGGCGTTGGAATAAACTTTTGAGTAGTCCAACATTAGTTTCTCCCAAAAAAACCGTTGATGTTAGTAACCAGCTTTGCAGTAAAGTAAAACCAGCTTTTAGACTAACCTTAATCTCAACATGAACAACAAAATAGTCAAAATAACAAACAAGTACAAAGTCGTCTGCATTGGTACATCACTCTCACCTATTTTACCGCCAAGTAGCAATGTTCACATTACCGTGTTTCGGTTGAAATTACGGAAGGGTGAAAGAGGCAGTAAAATTACTAGTTATTGAGGCATAAAGGCCTCCCATCTTTCAGCTCAATTGCAACAAGATGGGGTACAATCGCTGTGGGTAGATTTACTGTACCATTTGTCGTTTCGGTACCTCAGCCGGTGCTACAAAACCTGGTACAGGAGGTTTCTATTCTACTCTGAAAACGAACAATATATCCCGTAAATATCGCCGCAGCATAAAACATCCTATCTGTCTGTGTGTCACAATATTAATGACATAATAAAGTCGCCGCGTCACGCGCACACGGTCCCATCTCATTACGTTAAACTGTTTCTGTTGGCTCAAAATACACGACTTCATCCGACCGTGTTCACATTACTCCACTACGGTCGGAAACTTCGGGCCAACTACAACTGTGACGCAGTATTGCCTTTTATCATTATTATGTCTATACCTACCCTTGTATTAAGATTAATTTTAATAAAGAAATTTAAAGTCATCATATCAGCCAAATATAGCCCACTTTTGGACATAGGCCTCTCAGGATAGGGGGGTTTTTGCCCATAAATCGCAGAGCGCAACTCTACGTCGAGAATGCTGCTCATCATCACCTTATTATAATTAAGCTGCGCTATTTCGGATGGATATACCGCCACCTGTCGGTTCCGGTACTTCAGTCGCCTCTTTGGACACCTGATGGTGGGAGGTACAATTCTATTCTGTCAGTACCTCACGGCAACATATATACCTACAGTAACTCCATAATAATAATCTTTTATATTCACTGTGAATTACAAAATGAGAAAACACATTACATGAGGTAGATCTCTCACGAAGGTCGTCTGCTTTGGTACCTCACTCTCGATTATCGCGACTTGCGATGAGGCCGCCTATTGAATTTCACAATTGTTGTTCTAATATGTATATATATGAAAATTCAGTGGCTATGAAAGTCGAATTGTACATACATACATCACGCCTGTGTCCCATCGGGGCAGGCAGAGGCTCACGATCTCCACTTGGTACGATCTTGGAAAACCTCTCTCGCTTCCCCTACTCGCATTAATCTGTTATTACGTGCTCATTTGTCTTGATTCTTCTGACCTGGCCCATCTTTAATACCTCTTCTACCTGGTTAAAACATGTTCGCTACGGTCATCCTATATCAACCAATGTATATTTGTGCAGTTATTCTACTTTCATCCATCCATTCTACATGTCCAAACTATCTTAACATTCCTTTCTCCATTTTTGTTATAACATCATGTTTTACACCACATCGATCTCTTATTACACTATTATTTAATCTGTCTCACAATTGTTTTCGCTGATTAATCGAAATTTAAACCTCTTACAAAGGTCGTCACCATTGGTACCTCACTCTCACGTATTTCTACTGCCAAATAACAGTGTTCAGATTGCTGTGTTCCGTTTTGAAGACAGTGAAATTAGTCGATAAATGTGACATAGTATCTTCAGTTCACATGGTTGTCGACACGGTAGTGATATCTTTGTGATGACACGAGCGTCTATAGTCTGTGGACAAGTTAATCACCAAGCTGACTGCATGCTGGTTTGCTGACTTCATAATATAAACAATAAATAGGCTAGATAGGATATGGCGTTATTCCGTAGTATCTGGTGTTTCAAGGGTTGTGGATTCGATTTCCACAAATATTAAACATATATGCTTTAAGCTACTTACCTCGGAGTCAGATCAGTTGACAGATGTGTAAAATAATAATATAATTAACACACATATCTCATTCAGTGATAAGTCGCTTAAACCATTTGTGTTATAGACATCAGAAAATAGAGGAATACATCATCATCATTCCAGCCATTGAAAGTCCCTTACTGGATATAGGCCTGCCCAAATTGAGCGGATTGCATATAGATATACCTCCATCTGTCGGTTATGGTTCCTTAGCCGCCTCTTATGGCACCTGGTACAGGGTAGGTATCATACATAAAATACCTTAATACATATGTCATACCCGACGCAGCAGAAACTCAAATATTCATTATATAATTGTTTGCCTTGATCAGAGATCAAACTTACGACCCTTGGCGCACAAGATAGTATCACTACCATCTGTGCCATATCAACCTAAAAGTGTGACGTGATATTAATCCTTACAAGATGATTGACTATACTAAGATACATTGTTTTTTGTATTATATTCAATTTTAAAACGTCACATAAAAAATACCTTCCTTGGGATTGAAGTTTCTTGGGATCAAATACTACACCTTCCTTCTGGATCCATAGCATATTGACATGCAAAATTTAACAAATAGAAATTCTCGCATTCGTATTTTACTCAGTAAAACAATTGAGCATCGACCCAGAAAACCCAATGGAGTCATTAAAGTCATTTGAACAAATAGGTGATGGAGTGGCCTACTTTTAAACTAGTCTGTTGGCACTAACCTGTATAAACCTAAGTTTCTAGCAGCTTCAAATACACAGAATAGGCTCTACAAGAATATCTGATGGTAATGAAAGAGACTTGGTTCTTTAAGTCATTTAAAATATGGCTAGCCTCTTTCTACTCGAATGCTTAAATATTAAGATCTAGTCAGTTTAGGGATTTACGTTTGGTAATCTACCGTCTTAGATCGAGGAACGATGTTCCAGGTATTCCGCCAAAAATATACTCATCATTATATTACTGGATGTTAATTCCACGTGCTTGATAAGGTTTATGCCCAATCATTATATATACATTATTAATTTAAAAACAAAATGTTAAAACCATTACACGTGTTTCATGACTTTCAATTAGGAACAGTCGTTCTGAATTTCATTTAAATAACTTCAAAAACAGAAATGTTTCTCAAAAACTTTGGACCTCTGTTTTACTACCTATTTTTACTCTAAAGATGAAAAACCGTGTGAAAATGTATACATATATTTAAATTTTTATCCCGATTAGATATTGTTTTAAAACGGAGTGATATTTTTACCGCCAAACAGCAGTGTTAACATTGCTGATTGCCGCCAGTTGGAAGAGTGAGAGAGGCTGTAAAATTACTGGGTAATGTGAAATAGTCAAAGTCTTCAAGTCACAAGGTTGGCTACGTACTAGTGATATCCTTGAGGCAATACGGAGAAGCGTTGTTTGAAGAGTTAGCTAAACTAACTTTGAACAGTTAGAATGAAATTCAAAAGAAAGCAGTTGTTCCTAGTTAGTGCACAATAACTCAGTAATGTGTATTTTGGCTACCAACCAATTCTACCTACAACGGAGTATTATTTTTTTCGTTTCCTCAAATTAACGTCGGTTGGATTGTAAATTAAAGACAAGATGTATTCTTATGCAATATTTGGCAAAGCTTCGAGTAAATGAAAGTTGATTTGTTTTATACTTCCGTTTCCGAATCGGATTTGGTTTTAAAAATATAGGTTCTAATGGGTGCGAAGTAACCGTAGTTAAATAAATAAACTATGTTTTAGTACCTAAGCTATTAATTATCTTGTGTTACGTAAATTACTAATAAAGAAGGAAATCAATCCTTACCTCTTAAACACTACACGGGTCTTACATCTGTCTAAGATACACACATATCTGTTAATCATATACGATTCAGTCGTTCGAAGATTAGCCAGAACAAATAAACGAACTACTATATTCAGTCTTGGTTTCTTTTTTTATTGCACGTATTATTTTTATATACATATATAACAAATTCATGAAATGTAATATTTCAACTTTACAGACTTTTCAATATTATAAATAAGTATGTAAAATAAAATTACTGGTTTAGAGACACTATATCAATTTTTTGGGTTTTCTCATTCCTTGATTCGATCGCACAAAATGACTTCGAGCACAAAAATCATTATTCTTACAACATCTTATACAAGATTCCTACATACTATGCCGTGGGTTAGGTACTTCCTTGTATTAGCTGACCTAAAAGGTGACTGAGGTACCAAAACCGACAGATGGCGGTGTAACCTGAAACAGCATAGCTCAGGTGCAAAAAGGCAAGGATAAACAGCAGCGATCTCGTCACTAGACTTATCTCTACAATTTCCAATTATGGTAAAATTATCAGTTTTTTGGGGAGGCCAATGTCCAGAAGTGGACGCTCTACGATTCCCATGATGATGATGATATTTAAAGTCTATGATTAAGAGTATTATTTATTAACATTTAACAGAATTCCGCCGTATTTTATCCTGAATGCACAACATATGTCTATCCTGACAAACTGTCTCGTTAATAATATAATTAGGATTATAGGCAATGACATACCTAATGACGTCACTCGCCAACTCACACTTGTCCGTTGTTTCTGATACGAGGTCAACGCCCCCCACCCCCAAACAATGAACTGATCAGGCTTTATGACTTGTTTACACTAATTTATGACGAGCACGCTTATTGATCACACCATAGTGAGGCGTGTTGGAACCGTTTGCTTCAGTTAATTTAAAGTCAATTTTGTTAAGTGGTTGATTGCGGATTCTCCCGAATAGTACCTCTTTACATAAAGTATTTTTTGGAAGTACAATTTTTATATATATGGTACCGGCAGAGTAAATTAACAAGGTGACTGTGGTACCAGAACCGATAGATAGCTATATACATGTAAGATGCCGTAGGGCATCATCCCCCTATCTTGGGGAGGCCTATGTTCCCCAGTGGACAACCTATATCTGATATAATGATAATGATAATAGAAGAAGTAGGCAACAATACCGCTAAAGCTAACCTTTGTTATGCCCATTACTCCTGACCAGCCTTGAAATTATAAGTAGGTATAATCTTTTGAGATTATAGAAATCTTTTGGGGTGGTATGTGGCCAATAGAATCCATCCATCAGGCAGTGGACATCCTGATATTCTAATAATTGGATATTCACTTCAATAGTATGTTAGTTTAGCGGAAAATAGAATCAGCAACACTATTTTCCGCTTTCCGAAGATCTTATGTAGTGTTCAGACTCTACTAAGATAAAACTATAAGGTACGTTTAAAACAAAAAAGCTTAAAACTCCTTTCTTTACAGAATACAGATTATACTTACAACAATACAGAGTTAGAAGAGCCTGCATCACCTATTATGCTACCGAAACATTAGAAGTTCTAAGCTGAGAATGAGTGTTCCAGTCTTGCCTGAAACCTAACGCTAAATTGTTTGTTTTTCAATTATCATTATCAATCGATAAAAATAAAAAAATGTATCTCTTTACCAATTGAAACGGCGTCTTTGGGTACATCACTAGCTTTTATCTTTACCCGTTGTTGAGTTCCATGGGGTGGGTGAGTGCCAGGCTATTACTCGATAAATGTCAATATCGTAAATTAACTTTCGTTATGACTAATTAATATGATTATTTAATGATTACGACGTTTAATCAAGTGGAATCGATGTAATCCTTAATTAATTGTTAATACCAATGTCTTTGAAAATGCACACAACATTTCAACCATTGACCTCACTCTGAGGTAAGTCGTTTTAAGCACTCGTGTTACGTATATCAGAGGAATCACAAATATCACACTTACATATATATATTTATTACACCCAGACACAGAACAAACACAACTAGGATCATTACCACCTGTGTCATTGGGCTCGTTAAAATGATCTATGTAATGTCTTTGATATAGAGCAATCTGTTGTACCTTGGATAGAGATGTACCGCCACCCTTCTTGCGATGTACTCCGAACACTGACCAAAATACATCATTATGGTCGGAAATTTGTCAAATGAGATTTACATATCTATGTTTCAATGAGAATAACTAGCAGTGCCCCGTGGTTTCACCCGCGTTTAATAGTAGAACTTTCAAATTAACATTGCGCCCTCTTTTAAGAACATAAGGGATGATTTTCGAATCAATATTTTACACGTGTATCATGACTTGCAATTAAGAAGTTTTATACTGAATATAATTCGAAAACCTTCAAAAACAGCAGGTTTCATGCTAACTTTACACGCTCGTCTTACCCCCGATGTGGGTAAATTTTCAAAAATATTTTCTTAGTGGTCCCCTACGTTATAAAAAGAACTCCTGTGTAAAATTCAGGATCGAACCCCTTATAGAGCCCTGCGTTGTCAGTCAGTCAGTTTTTTTAACATGCTCTAATTTATCTATATATATATATATACAGATAAACTTACGACTGATATGATGTTTACGCCTCAAAGCAGGGATAAAATCAGATAACACTGAAAAACTAGACTCAAAAATGATTGAAAATGAAGTTAGTTTGGTAAAATCGTAACTATTTAGGTACTTCCATTTATTTTCACATTAAGACGTTACTAATTCCATAGGATTCAAAGAAGGCGCCAAAGGGAAAAATTGTACTGTGAAAAAGTTTCCAACGAGAGTAAGAAACTAAAATGCTAGTAGACTGTACCAAGCACGAATTAAACCTTCAGTATCGTTTAACTTCAAAAGTCGACATAATACTGGTGTACTAGTTTGCAAAAGCTAATTAAATTTTATATCTTCTTACAAGGATCTCTATACAAATGGTAGGAGAGTACAGGCTGCGTTTTTTCAGGTCACATCATAAAGAAAAGCTCTCTTTCAGGATACCATTTGTTACTATTAAAATAGGTCGACAAACAAGCATGCAGACCATGTTATAGTAAGCGAAATCGTAGCCTATAGATGCTCGTAATATTACAAGGAAACACTAACACGTTGCCAAATTCATGAGGTCTACGTGTCTATTTCTTCTATAAATAAAAAATATACAATGTTACAGTCATATACTGTTTATGGTAATTTTTATATATTAATGCAACAGGCTCGATGGCGTATGTGGTAATAAATAAATATAAAAATCCCACAACATCTCATATATACATTTGTCATGAGTGGGAATCGAACCCATGACCACTACCATCTGCGCAATCGGACCCGTCAAAATGGTCTTGTGCGCCAAAGTTCGTGGGTTGGATCCCCACACAGGACAAATGTTTACTTGATGATATTTATGTTTGTTCTGTGTCTGGGTGTAAAATATATGTATTTGAGTAGTAAGTACATAAGTACATATACTCTGTTGTCTGATGTAACACAAGAATACAAGTGCCTTAAGCGACTTTATCACGGAGTTAGATTAATGTATGAGATGTTGATGGAATTTATATATTTATTATTATTATTACATTTAGGTTCAATAGGGCAATCATACTCATTGTTGCCCGTAACCTAAACAACATGAAGTATTCCCATATTGTTACTTCCGATAAATTTATCCAGAGAGACTACATGATACCCGAAATTAGATTCCACCCAATGAACTCGCAGGAAATATCATTAATTACATTACCTGCCCATCAGCTCCTCAAAGTAACTTCCGAAATTATATTTATACCCTTTTTCGGGCCTGTTACGGCAATTTTAAATTAATTTAATACGACCCGGTAGATGGCGGCACTGTCGGATGATTAACAGGCACGTATTGGCTTACTTAATTAAAAATAATTCGTTTCACGTAATTAATTTGTACGTTTAATCGTTGCGTATGAAGTGATTATTCCGTAAACTGCGTAGGCTTCCTTTTTATATCTACCTTCATGTGATATTAATATTTACGTGTATATGTAAACCTTACCTCCATAAGATTTTTTAATCATTTCTTCCCTGTTCGTTAAGAGAAAGTAATAGTTTTCTATTAGATGAATATCTCTGTCTGTCTGTTACGCTTTCCCGCTTAGACCTCTCAACCGATTTTGATGAAATTAGGCACAATCTTTAGACCCTGTGAAAGGACACAGGCTATTTTTAAATTTTAAATAATGGGGGATGAAAAGTTGTATGGAAGTATCGCTATTTTTAGAGCTAGATTATTGAAACTTATTTTTCAGGCCATTGATTCGATATAAATAAACATGACATTCAAAGTTTATATAAGTTAAGATACAAAGATATGGTACCCCAAAAAACTATTCCACGCGGACAAAGTCGCGGGCACAGCTAGTGTTTATATAAAAGAAAAATCTTTCTGAGAGATTAAATGAACCAAACAAATTTATCCTGAAACGCTGTCTCCGTACTTTATTTACTGATGCTGCTTCTCTAACTTTATAACCCTATTTCTGATATACGTTATTTTATATTATATTTTATATTGCCTGCACCACTATATATATATATTTTTTTTTTTTCTGTTTTGTGTAATGGTTGACTGGGAGATAATGCCATCTGGCATTAAGTCCGCCATTTGTACATTTTATAACATAATAAAGTTAAATAAATAAATAAAAATAAAATAAATGACTGACTAGTGACTAACTGATTGATGCAGGGCTTAAACTTTAAGGGTGAGAAACTTGAAATTCTTGACAGGGATTCCTTTAATAACGGTTTAAGGTGAGCATTAAGACAAGATTTTTTAATATTCACCCTCTGAGTTAGGCAAAGTTTCAATATGAAGGTTCTCATAAAAAAAACCCTTAAGGGGTCAACGGGGGGTTCCAAATTAGCATGAAAGTTAGAGTTATATAAAATGTTATATTTCAGTTATAAGTTCACGTTAAAGAATATTGCCGACATCCTTTTTGGTGTATTCCAATAATCAGACTGTCATTGGCTTGATGGCTTAGTAGATGGCTTGACCATAACGCATCCTTCAAGCAGATAGATAGACGGGCTCGGTGCTGCAGATGATAGTGATCCTATCTTATGCGTCAGAGATCATGGGTTCGATTCCCACCCAGAACAAATATTTATATGATAATATTTGAGTTTGTCCTGTGTCTGGGTGTTGAATATATATTTATAAGTTCATAATTGTTATAAGGATTAACTTGCTTCTTTAATTGTATTTTTATTATCACGAAAACTGCAAATATCAGCTATATATAGAAAGTCCACTGTTAGACATTGGCCTCCCCAAGACAGGGGGATTTATGCCCATTATTGCAGCGCTGGGCAGGCTTGGTGACAATTGCAGTACACAACTTCAGGACGAGGATGCTGCTGCCCATACCCACCCTGTAGTATTTAAGTTTTGTTGTTTCGGATGGATATGCAACTTCTACCGTTTAGCTTTGTGAAAATATGGAAATGAAATATAGCTTATGTAACTTAATTACGTTACGTTATCAACGCAGCTTTCAAATATATACTTTTTTATTAATTTAAATGCCCTTGATTTATTGATTTAATAAAGACCAGAAATACATATAATTGCAATGCGATGTGCCAATTTAAGTAACGATCTTTTTTTATGATATATGTTACTCGGTAAAGATGTAGCTTTCAAATGGTGAAAAAAATATTAAAATCGATCTAGTGGTTTTGAGGTTATGTCGTAACATACAAAAAAAACATAAATAATTATTCTTAAAAATATCAGTTACATAGATACAATTATTTGAATCGTTTTCTTAATATAATTGGTTACGTACCATCGTTCTGGTCATTTTGTTTTGGAATGGGGACTGCGTACAGACAAGTGTGGCAAATGGCCACCCACAAGGCGTCCTGACTATAGCTGCAAGATCGCACTATACGCAGAATGCATGTAACCGGTCGTATTTGAAATCACTAGGGAAGGCCTATGTCCAACTATCCTATTTCTGATATAATGATAATGATGATAGTATATATATACATATATACACAATGTGATGTTTTATTTACTAAGATTCATTATTTAATAAAAATGTTATCAGTAAGTATTCTAAAGATTTGAGAAAAACATTAGATTTTTTAAAATGTATTGTGTGTTTATGGATCTAATTTTGTAAGCCGATATTTAGTCCCTAAATCCGTCCCTGCGTGACCTTTAACCTAAGCTTGCTAATTGTGGTATTGTGCTACCTCTTCGGGAGGAATGTCGCGAATGTGACGTTTCCTACGTTCCTTGTGCTGCGTTTACTACTGTTACTTGTTTTTCAAAGTAGTTGTTGCTTCGAGATACTGTTGTACTCGTCGTCTCTAAATGTGTTGGGTCTTAGGACGCATTCCGTAGTTTTCTTGTGCGACAAACGTTTAATTCGACCTTGTAATATGTTGAATGTTTGTATTTGTTTGTTGTCTGGGTGTTAAATATGTATTTAAGTATTATTTATGAATTTTCTCTGTTGGCTATGACCGTAACAAAAGTAGTTTATGACTAATTTTGGAGTCAGGTCAATTAATGAAATGTTGTGTGCATTTTTCACATTCACATAAAATTAGGCGGGATCTTAACATATATCCAGAATCTTAAAGCAAGTACCATATTCATATATTAAATGAGTGGCATTGAACATCTAATATATCTAAAAATTATTTGTGTTGTATGAAAGTAAGGTAAGTCAGTAAGCTTTTAGAGATTTTTAGTGCCTGTCCTGTAAGATAATGTCCGAAAGAAATGTATCAAATATTATCTTAAGGCATATAAAGATATTCAATAGGAATTCCGATCTAGATTTTAATTTATGAACGTAAGTCATGCCCATCCGATAAATGTCAAAATTGAGTTTATTGCGCTGCCACGATCACGAGGGCGGCGCCACCGTCTATGGAACGCAATAAACGAAATTTGACACTGCGACCTCTGAAATGTACTTTACAGAATGCATATGAGGACTATACGACTGCAGCCTACAACTCCTACAAGTGACTAACACATACTGAACACAGCACAATCACATTCGCAGTAACGCGAGCTATGCGATTATAAATTACGGCGATTAGGTCGCGAGCTTCCGTCTCATTCGTCCGGTAGCATCCGAAAAAGACGGCAGCAGTTGCATTGTCCCGCGATAATAGATGGCGCCACTTTGCGGTCGGGGTTTTGGTATTTATGTATTTCGAAACAAAGACGTGTTTAGCGTGAAATGTTTTTGCTGTTGCGTGAATTTAATTTGGGATTATTACAGTTGAGCGTTGTTAAAATTGTACGTCCTCTGGCATCTATTATCATTTTTATGTGTGCCGTTCAGAAGGATATGCGCCGTGAATTTCTACAGACAATAAATAGATGAAAAGCGCGGCTTATTGCAGCCTTTTCTACTTTTTTAAAGACAAAATTAGTAATTCAACTGCTTGGGATTGAATTTTGAAATTGAATTGCTTTAAATTTTTATTTTTCAGGCAAAGGTTTGTTGGCGCAGACGCCGAATAATTGTTGTTTCATATTGATGGAAGCTTTACCACCTCCGTGACGTACTTTATGTCTTGGGGTACCGGCGGAGTAGAAGTAGTACCTCACTCTGTTCCAGGTGTCGTAAGAGGCGACTTCTTAGTCGCCTCTTACGACAATATACAGAGGAACTATTCTACTCTGCTAGTACTTAACGGCTATAGCGGATGGGCAGCAACAATTCCGTTGCGGATCTATGGTCTATGATTAGAAAAATCCCCTCTGTCTTGGAAAGGCCTATATCCATGATGATAATGGCTATGATGATGAAAGCAAGGGACACTAGGCCGTTGATCCCGACAATGCTCGCAAAAAATCCTCCAATTTGTATGACTGATACGAGTATACAAGTAAGTCAAGAGTGTAATGTGGTAAACACTAGACAGTATTGGAAAGGCTGAGACTTGTTTTCTTAAAACTCGACCAGATGTCATACAAAACATCCACAAATTGGGTACCCCAAATCCCTTGATAAAACCCCCTAAAAACAGAAATTCCAAAGAAACATACTCCAGGAATGAAGATTAAAAGTAAACAAAAAGTTAATCACCAACTCAACGAAAGACAATGGATGAACTCCGGGGAACGTATAATAAAATATTGAAAACAGGAGAGGAGTCCAATCAATACCTTTTAGTCCCTCGGGAGACTGTGGTTGGATGTGAGAGTGCTTGAGGTATTGTTTTAACTGATTCATTCATATTTTTAATTTAGCTATAGGTCACTGTCAGGTAAAACAGAGTAGTTCGATTTTTCCCGGAAAGATAAACCAACAGGATATTAACAAATACAAAAATGTATAAACTCATAACAAATTCTACAAATGTATTAGTATAAATTCCTTAAAAAAAATCTCACCCAACAAAAAATATTTTACTTTGGGGTACCGTCGGAGAAGAATTGTAGTTAGTAGTAGATGGCGGTATATTCATCTGAAACAGAGCAGCTTATATACTTACCGGGCAGTAACATCCTTGCCGCTGAGTGACGCTCCTCGCAATTATGGGAAAAAACTCCCCTATCTTGGAGAGGCCAGCCCAGCGCGGCAACTATGGTCTAAATCCCCTTATCTTAGGTAGGCCTATGAACGACTGCATCAAATTGGATTTCTGTAAGGATATAAATGTGTTACCTAACGTTTGCAGATATGCAGTTATCAGTGCATAGATCAGATACCCAAGATGGGGATTATAACTTCTACAGTAACGGGATTATATGGTCAGTTTGAACCCGATGATCCTGTCACTTTGCCCGTATATAAAGAGGGAGCCGCAAGCAGATGTATAAAATGAATTCTTCGAAAAATAACATTATCAAATAATTTAAGATTACATGAGTATCTGATGTACCGGCAGGTTAGAATAGCACCTTCCTCTGTATCAGCGGTATATGCATTCGTATAAGTGAAGCTCATATGCACAGGGTGGGGATGGGCAGCAGCATCTCCATTGCGAAAGATGGGCAACACGCTTGCCCAGCGCGGCAATTATGGGCAAAAAGAACCTCTTTTCTTGGAGTCTCTTTCTTGTTCAGCAGTGGACTTCTAATAGCTGGTATGACGAGTACGCAGTCTCAATGATTAGGCATAAATAACCGCATCCAGCCAGTATTATTGTTCAAGAATTTTATTAACTAATCCACATATTAGATTTATAATTTACGACGTTATATTAAATTATTTGTAATACAAATTAAACGTTTAAGATTTATTTTACAACAACACTTAAGATCGCGCGGGATGGCCGTGGGCGTCTCCTCCCACAATTGATTGCCGCCGTAAGAAATGGATCGATTGATTTTTTCATTGCCAATCGTAAAGCAGATAATCCGTTTTACGATTTCATTAAATCCGGGACAGTCGCTGGCTCAGTCATGCATAGCGATGCGGCAATAAAAGTAGATAATTCACATTCTAACTGCGTAGCCAATGTATGCCGATGTGACAAATGTGTCGGCGGTGGTTCACGCTTGTATATAAAGTCTAGTTACTGTTTCTGACTTGAACTAGGATCGAGCCGAATATTGATCGATCGACTGGTCCTATAAAAAACTTCTTAGAGAAGTCTCAGTCCAGTAGAATAGTACTTTCCACTGCAACAGGTGTTGTAAGAGGCGACTAAGGTACCAGAACCGACAGATGGCGGTTTATCCATCCTAAACAATGCAGCTCAAATATCAGCGCGACAAGGAAAACCACCTCTTTTTACGGAGAGGCCAGCAGTGGACTCTCAATGGCTGGTATGATGACTGTAACTGATTAGAACTAGGATCGAACACAACCGGTCCTATTGAAAACTTCTCAGAGAAGTCAAATTCAAATTAATTAATTGTTTTTCACGTTACATGAACCTGGTGTACAAAATACAATATAAAATAGAGTTTCATGTGACGCCCTGCAATGGCATTACAATATGTAAGAACTAGCAAATTAACTAATAAATTAACATCTAACCTACAATAAAATTGATCACCATATTTGAACATTTCAACCCATATTTACACAAAAAGACAAAATGCATACATTAGTTATTTATTAATTAGTTTTATAAATAATTAATAAATAACGTCTTAGTACAGCGGTTGATATCCAATGGCTAATATATTGACGGGCCCGACAGCGAAGATGGAAGTGGTCTTGTGCACCAAAGGACACTGTATAAATGACAAATATGATAAATATTTGTATTTATTCAGTGTCTGGGTGTTATTTCATCATACCAGCCATCGAATATCCACTGTTAGACATAGGCCTCCCCAGGAAAGGGAGGAATGTTGCCCATGATTGCCGCGCTGGGCAAGCGTATTGACAACGATCGCGACGTAGATGCTGCTGCCTATTCCCGCCCTATGCATTTGAGTTGCAATGTTTTGGATGGATATACCGACGTCTGTCAGTTCTGGTACCTTAATCGCCTCTTTCGACAGTTACAGGGGAAGGTACTATTCTACTCTGCCGGTAGCTCACGGCTATGGGTGTTGTTTATACTTATATACCTACGGGTGTTATTTGTACTTATGTATTTAAGTATGATATTTCTAATTCCTCTCTTACCTGATGTCCGTAAGGCAGAGATAGGTCATTGTATGAGCTGTCGTGTGAATTATTATTTATATAATGATGAGAGCATTTGAACATGTGTTACATAATAACAACAAACACTCCCTAAGGAACGGGAACGAAGTCCGGTGTTACTATCAAGGATGAGTAGTTAGGTTTGGACGATGCTGCAGCATTATATTGTCTAATGTATTACACATTACACAATACGCCACAATGGAGCCCTTATATAGTTAATCTCCATAATAGATTCACTTCTGCAGCCTGTGTAGTATATAAGGTACGCCTATGAACAGATATTATTTCTTTACACAGTATTATGTATGTTATATTACCGTGGGGGTAAATAATAAAAAAGAAAGTAAGAAGTACACAAGAAGTAACTCAACGATAAATCTAAGGTGATAAATATATTGAATTCAGTACTTTCTATTCTCGAAATAATATTGTTAAAATTTTGAGTATACGTATTGTATGTATGGCTTACTTGAATCAATTATATATTGAGTTTGGAAACGGTTGGTGAGAAACACTACAGGTTAGTTTTCTTGACGGTGTATGGAGTTAATCCCAGAGGAAGTTGATGGTGTCCTAGCCACAATTCTGAATGGGGTGTAAAATGTATATGTTCGTAAAGTGGAAGAGAAAGATGCGTGAGGTGTTGAGGAGGTAACGACGCACAGCTCTCAACACATGTTCTGATCTCTGCTGTTCATATTGGCTTTCAACACCTGCATTATATCATATACTATTGTTAGACATAGACAGCACCAAACACTCCACTGTGGTTTTGTGGCGCCTGGGATCAAGTTCTTCCCGAAACCTTCACCAGGTCGTCAGTCCACCTGGAGTGGTGTCATTCCATGCTGCGCTTTCCGGTACGAGGCCGCCGCTCGAGAACATTTTCCCTCCATCAGACATCGGTTCGTCGAACTATGTGCCCCGCCTACTGCCACTTCAGCTTTGCGATTCGGTGAGGCGTCCGATTGCGATTCATTTGAATAGTTCATTTTGGAAGTGACGAATCACGGTTTTCCACTTACATAAGATATTTTTCTTGTCAGACATCCATTGTCTTATGCAATCTATTGAATATTCCAACTCTTTAGTGATAGCACTTGCATCTCTCAGTAGTCTTCTCTGGATAAATGTTTAATATTATATTAAGTATATCAGCATTACGTAGGGAAATTACCGGCCTGCTTTTTAATTTATAAGAATTAAATTAGTAAGCGCCGTGAGGAACTGGCAGTATAGAATAGTATCTCCCCTTTCACCAGATGTCGCAAGAGGCCACTGAGGTACTAGAACCGACAGATGGCGGTATATCCATCCGAAACAGTGCTGCCCAAATTCACAATGCGGGGATGGGCAGCAGCATCCTCGTCGAGATAACTGCGCTCGGCGATTGCTTGCCGCGCTTGCCCAGCGCGGCAATTATAAGCAAAAAACCTCCTTTCTTGGAGATAATTATGTCCAGCACTGGACTTCCAATGGCTGGTATGATGATGATGATGATCAAATTAAAAAGAGGTCCAAGAGAAAACCCATGGTTACTTAGCTAATTTAATTTTCGCGCTTCTTCAAGAATCTCATGAATTAGTATAGCGCCTTTATGCATTTCGACATGAAGAACATAGGTAGGTCAAAATTCGCCATTTCTAGAATAAGTTAGACCTCAAACGTTTGTGGTGACAGGACAGTAATTAATAAATATTATAATATATAGTAATTTTTTACAAATATGCTAAACTATATGAGATTGACGTAAATTATTTAAACCTGTTAGTAGTAAAAATTTGTTTAAAATTTATTGATGTATGTTTAACTTTTATTTATTTTTCTAATTTTAATTTATATTTAAGGGGTAAAAAACATATTTTTGTTTAACATTTTACGCTCTTATCTGCATGCAGAGCTAGCCACTAATTATTATTACAATTGGTATGAATTTAAATTAATATATATAAATATTAAAATATATTAAAATTGGACAAAGTGTCATCGAAATAAGGTTGGTTAGCCAAATAAATGAATGAATATTAATCAAAAGATGGCGCTTGGTAGTTGTATTTAATTAAAAAAAAAACAAACAACACCAAAGCTACGATGCCACCGGCCCGGCCGGTAATAGAATATTTGACGAGCCCGATTGTGCGTTAGGTGGTTTGATTCCCTTTTAACCCACGGCCGATGCAAATTTTTTTTAAGGATATTTGTGTTTGTCCTGTGTCTAGGTGTTAAAAATATGTATTTAGGTATTCTACTTGTGTTTACTTTGTTGTTTGATGTCCGTAACACTAGTGCTTTAAACGACTTACCATGGAGGTTAGTAGCAAGGAGTCAATGTATGCGATGTTGGAATATTATTACATACATAATGAAGAAATAATAATAAAATTACAATAAACAAACAGATACTATGACATAAATTATTGTTACAGAGTTTCTTATAATCTATTGTGGAAGGCTAGTGCCTGAAGTAGGCTTAAAGCCACCTGGTGTTTCTGGTCACCAGGTCTCCATCCATTTGGTTCTCAATGTATAGTAACAATTTCATGACTTGTTATTAAAAATGAACATTATATTACTACCTATATATAGCTGTTTCCAGAAAATACCATGACACGTCAAATAATGCCTTCCGTTGCAATGTTAGTGGACAGAACCTGAACTACTTAATAAATTTTAATTAGTCTTAGAAGTTAAAGAACTTCTAACATTATTTTAATAGCCAGGTTTGGGTTGTCTGTACCAATTACTTACATCTCAATTTTCTTTATTACCCTCGTAATACTAACTAATCTAGAATAAATGATTTATTAATAATTATAATTCATTTATTGTCCTTATTACGTATAAATAGTTTTAGGCACATGTATAACAGATATAAGACGTATTATATAAAACTTAAGTACATACATTAACACCGAGGCACTGAACAAACACAAATGTTCATTACAAAAATGTTAGTCAATGGTGAGAATCAAATCCACGACCCTTTGCATATAAGACACTGCAAATGGATCAAAGGTATATTTAGAATATCTCATATATTGACCTGACTCCGTGGTAAGACGCTTAAAGCACTTGTGTTTTGACACCAGACAGCAGAGGAAACACAAAATATACTACTTAAATACATATATTTAACACCCAAACACAGAACAAACACAAATATCAACATATAAATATTTGTCCTGCGTGGGAATCGAACCCACGACTCTTGGCGCACAAGATCACTACCATCTGCACCATCGGGCTCGTCAATTTTTTATTACATTGTAATTATTTTGTGGTTACAAAATAGCAAAGTATAAATTATTCTAGACAAAATGTCACAAGACTTTTGTTCCAGCCGAAAGAAACGGATAAAGAGCCATAAAGATTATAGAAGCTACCGCTTATAACGACTTTAAATATTTTAAATAAACACTTCAATATATTTTTGTGTATATATGGTATAGTTTAGCCGTGAGGTACCGGCGGAGTAGAATAATACCTCCCTCTGTACCAGGCGTCGCAAGAGGCGATTAAGCTACCGATACCGACAGAAGGCGGTATACCCATCCGAAACAGCGCAGCCTAAATACTACAGAGGCCAAACAGTAGCCTCCTCTTCTCGAAGTTGTTCTCTGCGCGGATATTATGGGAAAAATCCCCCAAATTTTGTAAAAGCCTATGTCTAATAGTGAACTTTCTGTGGCTGATATGACGATATATAGTTTAGATTTATTTCATACTTTAATAGATTAGAAATATTTTAGAACTCAACGCTTTGAAATTTATGTCTTTCAAAGGTCAAATGGTACACCGTCTAATTATAATTTTTAATCAATCCTGCCCGTAAATTTGAGTAGCCATTTTAAAGTTTTCTACACCCAACGGTATTGTAACTAATCTAGATTGTTATAAACATATTTCGTTTACCAATTTAATAATCTAAATATGTTTAATTAAAAAAATACAATTCAAAGGCGAAGGGTTATTTTAAACTTAAAGTGCATGTTTTTGAAGCTTACAATTAAGCTTAAAAACGGCTTGATTTATTCAACCGTTTCTAAATAACGAGTTATTTACAATTAGCCTTCTTCTTGCGTCTCTGCTTTCTTTATTTTACATACAGCTGGAGAATATCTGATGGAAGTATTCTATTTCCTTCTTCACCTCATAAAAAGATCGTCTGCGATTGTTACCTCCCTCCCACCTATTTCTACCGCCAAATAGCAGAGTTCGCATTGCTCAGTTCCGGTCTGAAGAGCGAGAGAGGCAGTCGAGTCACAATAAAAAACGTGTGGTACCGGCAGAGTAGAATAGTATCTCCCTCTGTACTTGAGTTCGTAAGAGGCGGTTAAGGTATCATAACCGACAGACGGCGGTATATACATCCGAAATAAAACAGCCTTAATGCATAGGGCGGGAATATGCAGCAGTATATCCGTCGCGAAAGCTGCGCTCTGCGATTGCCAGCACGATTGACCAGTGCGGCAATTATGGGCAAAATTCCCCCTTCCTCTGGAAAGTCTATGTCCAGCAGTGGACTTCCAATGGCGGCAAATATGAATTTAAGTATTTGCAATTCCTTTGTTGTCTGATATCCGCAACACAAGTGCTTTAAGTTTAGTAGTATAAAGTTCATTACGGACAAACACTGTGACATGTTTTTATGTATAAAGATGTATTTATCATATATGACCATTATACACGAGATGTGGAAACATGAATAGAAGAGACTTAGTGTTCAAAAACACGTGACTCACATTACTATTGCAGAGTATATTAAAGTAAGGATGCGGCTATTCAGTGAGCGATACTCGAGTATTAATGACCGCAACTCAGTTTTTGTTAACGTCAGATTTTTTGATACTAACCTGTTCGTTTTGCGGTTGTGTGTAACCTCATAGGTTTTATTTTGTCTGCATGGAACTTTCATATGCCCAGAATAATACTTTACGCAACCCACCGCCGTTGAGTATTGAAGTGCGTCTAAAGTTCCCTACCCAACACAGACAACAAAATTTTTGTTCTAGGTTCTGAATATTTTGTTTATATATTTGAAAACAAGTATATCGAAATTACAAATTAAATCAATTAATGTTTATTTGTATGGAATTTATATTTATTCACCATGGAGAAGCATTAATGTCTTCCACCATACCAGGTATTGTAAAAGGTAATCGAAATACCGGAAATGACAGATATACCATATATCCAATCGGAACAGCGTAGCACAAATGAGCAGCAACATTTCCGTCGCGAACCTGGTTCCCCTTTCTCCAGCAGCCAGCAGTTGAAGACTTATCGCTACTGTGACGATGTTGATGAAGTATGTTATTTACTGTTATACATTGTTACATAGTTATATAAGTTGATTATAATATTGTATTTAAGGTAACTGTATGCTTTTTGTAATGTGTTTGTAATGTCACACTTTCGTATATGGTTTAGCCTGATTAATAAATAAATAAAAAAATAAACAAAGCCATATATTATTTCTACATAGCAATTTTTTAACACACTTATTCAATGATTGCCTGAAAAAAATTATGCTTTTTGCGATATGGCCGCCTATTTAACAATTATTGTTCTTGTTGTGTGTAACATGTGTTTTTGTGTCTGGCGTACAATAAAGACGTTATTCTTTTTCTTTATTTGATTTGGCTTATAGATCTGGTTACCAACTATACTGTTTAAACAAAGGTTTTACAACAAGGTGTATACTGAAGCATGGCATGCAAAAACAACATAAATAAATCGCAGGCATTAAAAGATAAATAATATTTTTTTATTAAAGTAATAAATAAACATTTTCTATCAGGGAAAATAACAAAAGCAAGATTAAATAATTAAAAATAATTTAAATTTAAATTACAGTTCTAACCTTTTTCTTGGCTAAGACGCGGTTCTGTATTATAACTATAAATTTGAACTAAGATGAAAGAGTTGTATATGTTGGTTTTTTTCTATTATTAAAATATATAATATTCCCCGCTGCATAAAAAAACGCGGCCTCTCATCTTTCTAAGAAGGATCACGCTGAGTGAATCATTTGGAGGGAAGCCTAATGAGAGTCAGGCGAGCTTATAACTTGGGGGCTAAAACTGAAATAATGGCCAATAAAATGCAATGAATACTGAAAAGTCTCGGTTTTCACAAGACAAGGAATGAAAGAGCACGTTTATTTGTAAGAACGAAATCTAATGGTCTCTTACAGAGTTAGACGACGAGCTTGTTGGCGCAGTTGGTAGTGTTCTTATCTTGTGCGACAATTGTCGTGGGTTCGATCCCCACCCAGGACGAATATTTATATGATGATATTTATGTTTGTGCTGTGTTTGGATGTTAAATGTATTTAAGTATTATATTTGTGATTCCTCTGAACTTTGATGTCCGTAACAGAAGTGCTTCGAGCGACTTGTCTCGTAGTTACGTCAATATATGATATGTCGTGTGAATTGATTATTATTATTTGTAGATTCGAATTATGTATTTAGTCTTGGGTTTTCAGCCATAGCCATTTTTTGATGATTGCTCATCATTATGGGGAATACCTCATAAATGCGATGGGCAGGCATGGTGGCAGTGTAACTTCGTGACTTGCAACCTTAAATTAAGGTGTTAGTTCACTACTTTTTTTGACTATACACGTTTAAGACTACATGGTACCATCAAAGTAACAAAATACCTCCGTCTGTATGTGAAACCAGTAGATGGCGGTATATTCTTCCAATGTGACGTTCAGTACAACTCTACGAAACTCTATCGTTTTTATTGGAATTAGCTTGTCGCTAAGTTACGTTTCGCAATGGCCTTCACAACTGACCTGCATGAGAATTAAGATCAAATCCTCTAAAGAGAGGGAGGATACAGGCGAGATATCCTCTAGCATCTGCCCAGTAGTGGTCATCCTACGGTTCATATGATGACGATTTATGGGCTTTGGTCGAATATTTTTCCTAGATTACACATCTTAAGCAAAACAAATTATGTCCCGTTTAAAGTCCACTAGTGGACTGAGGCTAGAGAAAACTCGCCTCTGTCCTCCCACTCTTTAGAGGATTGTGCCTTTAATCCTCATGCAGGTCAGTTTCGAAGGCCATCGCAGAGTGTGGCTTAGTGACAACCTCCTTTCAATTGTAGCTATAGAGCTTTGTAGAGTTGTGTTGAACGTCACGGTTCAAGACAATCAAATAATTATTATCGTGTATAGACTAAAAGAAGTTCACTTATCCTGAGAACACACATTACAGTATCTTACCGGAAGAACCTAGCCTTATATCTTTAAAGCCCATTTTTGATTTTTTTATGAGTTCATATGAGTTCGTGGATTTCCTCTGCTGGACATAGCCCTCACCAAATTTACGCTATAGTGTGTGGTTTTGTGCCGCCTGGAACCAACGGCTCCCCGAAGCCTTCACCAGGTCGTCCGTCCATCTAGGTGTGTTCTGAGTGGTGATTCCGTTGAATATGAAGCTATCCCCAAACAAATTTATACTGGGACGCTTTCTCCATTCTTTATTTACTGATGCTGCTTCTCTAACTTTATAACCCTATTTTTGATGCACGTTATATTATACATATTTTTATATATATATCATATGTATTGCGTTTATCCATACAAATATGTATGTAACGTTTATTTTTTATGTATTTATATTGTTTGCACCACTATATATATATTTTTCTATTTCCGTATAATGGTTGACTGGAAGATAATGCCAACTGGCATTAAGTCCGCCATTTGTACTATTTGTAATATTTTGTGCAATGAAGTTTAATAAATAAAATAAATAAATAAATAGAAATTAATATAAATGGTTATCTTGTTTGCCAACTAAAGAAATTATTTCTATCTAGCGATTAGGGCGTATGGAATACATTATTTACTAAGATCGTGTTTGTATTATACAAATTTTAGTTTAATTGGATTGTAAATTGGCTATTACATATTATTTGCTTAATTAAACGACTGTCCCAATTTATTATATTAAAGCGAGAGTTATTATACTATCAATGACAAATAATTATCAAGTGAAAAGCTGTTTATTAAAAACTTGGTGAACAAACAGTCCCTTTTAATTTTCAATATAAGTTCGTATTCGCCGACCTTTAGCGCTCATTAATTTCAAAGTTATTTCTTTACAAAGTGACTGCCGAATAATTTGCATTAAAAAGCGTAATTTAAATATTGAACCAAAAAAGTATTAACATAAGTGCTTTTGTGTTATAATTTTAAATCGTATGCTAATCAAGACTTTAATCTCGAAGGGGGTCGGTGGGATTTTAAATAACAGTTGTTTGAGTTTTTTATGCGAGTTTTCAATGATTTATTTTAATAATGTGAGTTGACGATAATTTTCTTTTGAAAACTTTCAGAGTTACTTCAAGAAACGTAAAACTTTCCGGTTAAATATTTACTTTTATTAGTGGTAGCCTTAATACATGATTGCTTAAGTCGATTTATATATTACATATATTAGTATATAGTATGCCTAATTCATTACGTATATATAACTTATCAGGAATCATAAAGAGTACCTATAAAGATGCCGTGAGATACCATCCATGTTGTAAGAGGATGGCCTGATGGACTGGAACCGTCAGGTGGCGGTATATCCACCTAAGATACAGTAGCTCAAATGCACAGGGCGGGTATAGGCAGCTGCATCCCCTTCGTGAAGCTCAGCACTGCGATTGACACCACGCTTGCCCAGCGCGGCAATTATGGGCAAATTCCGCTTTTCATGGGGTGACCTAAGTTCAGCAGTGAACATTTTGAAAGCCGCCTTGATGATCTCGATGGCTGAAAAAGGGTTAGGTCGGGTACGACGATTATTTTGAATTAATAGAAAACGACTCGGTTAATATAAAAATACTTAAATTTTACAGTCAGCCTTATACCGTTAATGTGCCATATACATATTTACATTGCCTAACAGAGTTAGACTTCAGGCTAATTGAAGGTACTTATTTTGATTTTTAAAAATTGGTTTGCGATATCTAAAGTCCGTTAGAGTGATGTCTACCGGGCGTAAGTCTTACCAATATATTAAAAATAACACGGTTAGTGCAGAAAATCTTATGGTGCGTAACAAGGAGAGGGGGGGGGGGGTATGGGTCAAAAATTGCCGTACACATAGGAATACATAGAGTCTAATTGGAAGGTTGCAGTCAAATTCCAAACAGTCCAAAACAAGATCATTATACTCTTCGCTCTAAGGTGTAGTAACTTTGCTATAAGATAATGTGTCTGAATGTATTAAAGACTTTACATTTAGAAACGTCAGTACTTTACAAATAATTAAGACATTTAAATTAAATTAACAATACCTGTGATCTAAGGGGATCTCTTCTCATGTTCCAAAGTCTTTGATGGAGCTTGTTTCGCCAGAATTAGCACTAATATGTAGTGATTGTGACGTTCTTATTAAATGAAATAAAAATAATACAAAATGTATTCAATTTTGTTACACTTAGCGTAAGAGAAACGATGACTTGTATTGATAGCAAGGATGAGGAGAAATAGATGTTGACAATACTGCACTCTTTTTATTCGCATATAGTTAATATCTCTAACAGTCTCACTTTTGCAACCTATATTATTACAGCTAAACTTAAATAGCATGAGGTACGTCAATTAACATATGTAGACACAGGTCGTCTGGTTTATTTTAGTTATTTTCTCAGTGTTATGTATTGTGATCTATTTTGACGGGCCCGATGGTGCATATATAGTGATCCTATCACGTACTCCAAGATTCAAGGGTTCGATTCACTCCTAGGTTTTTTTTATATTATGATATTTGTGAAGGTTCTGTGTCTGGGTGTTCACTATACATATTTAAGTAGTAAATCAGTGATTTTTCTGTTGTTTTTTGTTGTTTTTTCTCTTGAAGATAAGTACTTTAAGCGTGCTTAAAAGCGTGCGAGTCAGGTCAATGTATGATATGTTGTGAGAATTTATTTTTATTTATTACTGTGGGGTAATGCTGCTGAAATTGCTAATTTTTGAGAAAGAGAGCTCATTGTGCTATATATAGAATAAAACAAAAATAGTCACTGAAAGATAAATTACAAATAATAAATATAATGAGTGTACATGAAAATATTATGTTTTTCCAAAAAACATAAGCTCCCAACATAAGTACCCGGCTCCATGAAATAAGTAATCATTTCAAGGACGATTGCATAAGATTTTATAATAAGATACTAGGCAGTATAGCAGACTAACAAATGTATACATTTTAAAAGTATTTTTATTAGAAATAGATATTAAAGTGCTAAAAATTGTAATATTTAATTTTAATGTAATTTTTGTTAATTAATGTAATAATGATAAATCTGCCTGGGATGGAATTTCTTTAATCACTAGCTTAAAAGCTTAAATTATTTTGTTTCATTAACACTTATTTAATTGATGTTAATAGAATCTTTATCACCACAAGTTTTTCCTTTAGGTTCCTTTCTGGTAGCCTGTGTAGGTAATGAACAGGCTTAATTTTTATATGTTAGATGATCAGGGTCATCAGTATCACAAATCTATAGGAAGTTAGTACATCCAATTATGGAAGTATTTTTTATTTTTATATATTTTTTGACGATTCGAAAGTGCTTGTAAAGCTTGAATAAAGTATATTTTGGCCTTAAGAATATTATAGCATTACTTTAAATATAACTGAGGACATGTCTCGAATTTATTAATTTGTTGCTGCAAAATTAAACAATTTGTGTTACCGAAATTTGAAAAACATTGCATTTAAAAAATTATCAATATGCACTTTTAAGATCAAGTTATACCCCGTTTTCACGATTTTTTAATGTTAAAAATTGAACGTGTTTTATGACTTTTAAGTTTAATGTTGCCATTGTGGTAAAAAATAATATTGGACAAAAGTTTAAAAGAAACCATAAGTAAATAATTACTCAATCGTTATCACATCGAAACCGCATCGTGGTCGAATCGTAACGGAGTCGGAATTGAATCGTTACTGAATTTCTACTTGATTGTCAACCGACTCATATTAGTAAAACTATTTCGGAATAATATTAATAATATAAAATAATAACTTATTTTTCATAATAAATCGTTGGATTTATGATTTGTGGGAGACTGGAGAGTTTAAACTATATATGGAGTATAGATGTAATATTTTTTTATTAAAGTTGACAATCGAGCAGTAAGCGTTACTGCAGCCTATTGATGCTTGTAATATCACAAGGATATCACTAGCGCGTTGCCAGCCTTGTGATTTAATGATATATGTCATATTACCTAGTAACTACACTGCCTCTTTCACCCTTCAAACCGGAATGCAGTAATGGGAACTCAGCTATTTGGCGGTAGAAATAGGTGAGAGTGAGGTACCAATGCAGGAGACCTATGTTTGAGGTCTAACTCATGCCAGTGTGCGGCGAGCTTTAGATTAGACACATTCCGTAGCCGACAGCCGCGGGATGCGGTCGCGTGAACGGTATGCCAGATTTTGATGTATACACATCTATTTATGCTTTATGTAGTAGTTATGTATTACGTATGTTATATTATATGTATATAATAGAACAGACAGATGACGGTATAGTCATATGAAATAGTACAGCTCAAATACACAGGGCGGGGATGGGCAGCAGCATCTATGCTGCGCTCTACAATTGCCAACACACTTGCCCAGCGGGGCAATTATGGGCGAAATTACCCCTTTCTTAAGGAGGCCTATGTTCAGCGGTGGACTTATAATGGCTGGTATGATGCTGATGCTTTTATAAGTAGCATTGCCGTGGAGAACCGGCAGAGTAAAACAGTGCTACACTCTGAACCCTTCTGTAGCGGTATATCTCCGCTATCAGTTCATTATGCGAGTCACCAGAAAAGAACTTGCCAGAAAACACTGATGATGATATGGGTTCTAAGTGGATATAGGACATTCAATAACACCTAATGGTATTATTGGAACCCACACCGGCATCGGTGCTAACAAACCGTTGTCTTAATAATACATATAGTAATTCAATTCAACCCCAACAGATTTATCATTAAAACAATCTTTCAAGCAGTAATAAGCCTTAGCAATAAGTTTTAGGCATTTTTTGAATTTATTTAAAGGCATATTTGTAATTCTACAGTTTATACTTATTTATGTATGTATGTCACAATTTTTTTTAAATCAATTATATTTTTGTGAACACAAATACCGTCGGCCGTGAGGTACCGGCAGAGTAGAATAGTACCTTCCCAGTACCAGGTGTCGTAAGAGGCGATTAAGGTACCAGAACCGAAAGACCTTTCTTGAGGAAGCCTATGCCCAGCATCGGACCTTTAATGGCTGGTATGATGATGATGATAAACACAAATCATATTTTTATAGATATATTGTATGTGTACAGTCATTATTTTAATAAAAAGCGGTAACACGTGTCTATGGCTGTGCCCTTGTGTACGTCAAGCCTTATTTTAGACACATTCCTTAGGTTGCCGACACAGTATGTGGTCGCGTCTGTGTTATGCCATATTTTGATGTATGTCTGCCATACATACTATGCGTAAACTGTTGTAGGATTATTGTGCATGCATTCACGAGAACAGCACGGAAGCATTCCAACACGGAACTGACTTCGATGACATTTCAATAATTATTATTCTACTCTCCTGTTGTAGGAGTCGTAACAGGTGGTTGGGAACCGATAGATGGCGCTATATCCATTCGGAACAGCTAAGCGAAGCAACGCTCTGACATTGTTTCCACCCCAGTGCTGAGGGGCTAATTTTTATTTTCAAAGACCTATGTCCAGCAGTGCTTTGGTTGCTATGCTGATGATAATTACTATCGTAGGATTTCTCCTTTAATTGCCGATTAGCTAGTTTAAGTTCCATTAAAATCGGTTTAGCCATTACAGAGATTAGGTGGAAAAAACATACTTAAAAAAAAATTCATATTTTAAAATTGATGTATGCCCAACTGCCTAATCAAGTTTATGTAAACATATTCGTCTAAAATCATGAAAGAGGTCGATCTGGGCAAAAAAGCCAAAAATTTTACTGTATATATATATATATATATATATATTATCGAACGAACACATGGACATCAATTAGTTGTTAAAAGAGTTGTGTACACTGTCTGCTTTAGAATATACCTTAAACAAATCTATGTATCTTCTAAATATGTTATCTCTCAAAAGAAGCACTGCATTAATTTTATTCACGATTAACGTTGTCAGAAAGTTTGTATAAAAATATATTTGGAGAGGTTTTATGTATAGAAAATGCTGAATTATATTTTAGATTATTTTATTAGAAAAAAAGAACCTGCCTCTTTACCATACCGGGGGAATGCACTACCGAGACCATACCAGACACGTCGTTTTTTTCTAGTGTTCTTTTTAAAGAGAAGACTTTGAGAAGTCAGCCCCATTTCTCAATGTTGTATTCCTTCTTAATTGTTATCGTATTTAGTGTTTGTAGATAATTGTCTACTACATACCTTTTACCTTGTATTTTAGCATTGCTGTTTAAGATATATAATAATAATTAATTCCCAAAAAATCTCATACACTGACCTGATTCCGTAGTATGTTGCTTGAAGCACTTGTGTTACAGAGGTCAAACAACAGATAAATATATGACGATATGTATCTTTGTTCTATGTCTGGGTGTTAAACATATGTATTTAAGTAGTATATTTGTGATTCCTATGTTGTCGGGCGTCCGTAATACAAGTGCTTTAAGCGACTTACCACGGAGTCAGGTCATTGTATGAAATATAATAAACAAATAAAGAAAATTACACCTATACCGATCAAAATAAATGCGGTATTTTTATTAAATACGCCAAAGCCATCAAAGCGAGAGCTAAAAAACCCCGATATCTGAGGCAGTTGCCTCATTAAATGGGAAAACACCTTGTTATTCCAGCAATTATTCCTGTACTGTTCCCGTCGGCCATTACTTAGGGTGTTCAAGCGTTAAGTCATTGTGCAGTTCGGCGCGGAAATCTTTGCGGTGTGTTTGTTTATTTTTTCAACTTGCGGTACCTGTGTGTATTGTTACTTGATAGAAACGATGGAAAAACACTGATTTTAATGTAAGTAGCAATGCTCCCGGTTCTGTGAGAATACTGGGATAAATTTATATTATTTTATTTGCTGATAATTATAATAGAGCTTTTGTTTGGAGAAAGATGTTTTTAAATCGGTCCAGTAGGTTCCGGTGTAGGTTAATACAGTCGTTCAAAAATAATAATCATCACCTTACCAGCCATTGGAAATCCATTGCTGCGCTGGGCATGCGTATTGGCAATCGCAGAGCGCAGCTATCGACGGAGATGCTGCTGCCCATCCCCGACTTGTGCATTTCAGCTGCACTGTTTCGTATGGATATACCGCCATCTGTCGGTTCTGGTACCTTAGTCGCCTCTTACAACACCTGATGCAGTGTGAGGTACTATTCTTTTCTGCGGGTACCTCACAGCACACTACAAAAATAATAATATTACATATTTAATGTTGTTCTGTGTAACTATATCTCTGTTTGTCATCATAAAAATATTGCTACTTTAAATTGAAATATATATATATATATATGTATGTATATATATGTAATAAATAGTTCTTTTTGGACGGGACCGTCGGCGCCGATAGTAGTGATCCTATCTTGTGTATCGAATTTCGTGGGTATGATTCCCACCAGGACAAATATTTATTTTTTTCTGTGTTGTGTATCAAGATTATATTTGAGATTCTCCTGCTGTCTGATGTCCGTAATACAAGTGCTCTGAGCGACTTATCTCGGAGTCAGGTCAATATGAGATGTTATATATATATATATATACATATATATTATGTTATATATAAAGCATAAGGTCCGCTTGATGATAAACATCACCGCAGCCTGTAGACGCTTGTTTCATCACTAGACTTTTACGAGTCTTAGACGTCTTCTACTTAGACGAAGTTTTCATCAGTAAAAGAATTTTTGAACTTACCATCCCACTGTGATTTCTCGGACCGAAAAAATCACGTACACACACATACAAACACGTACACAAACATATGCACTTTCTTAAGATTAATGCTACAATAAATAGGAAGTACAAGCTATATATTTAGGCAAATTTTGTGTGCTTAGTAAGGAGAGAAAACGTTGGAAACATACCAACATTATTTTGCATTATTCGTCCAGGTATTCTCTTATTGATTTCATAACGTTGCGAATATTAATGTGTTATTTTTACAAACAGAAGTAATTTTTAAAAAATAAAACAGGAACAGCCATTATTTTTATCATATCATATTTTCTTCATGAATATTTTCTTAATTAAACCTTTATGTGTGCCTTATGGAAAATACGAAAAACATATTTGCCGAATAGGTCATGCCGTTCTTGGTCTTAGCGATAATCAAAAATAATTTTATTTATATAAATTATTGTAAACCTACGTGCTTCAAATCTTATTGCATGGACCCGACGGCACAGATAGTAGTAATCCTATCTTGTGCACCAAAGTTCGTGGGTTCGATTTCCAATCAGGAAGTCAAGTCAATATGAAATATTATGTAAATTTATTATAAAATATAAATATAATTAAATTATTTAATATATATATATATATATATATATACAATAAACAAAAAATATCCAAATTGGATCAAAACTGCAAACAGTAAGCACAATCTGATTAAAATTGGTTCAGTAGTTTATGAGTTCATCGCGGACAAACAACATGACACGAAATCTTTTAGTGTAAAGATTTATCGCGGTCCACGCGAGCGAAGCCGCAAGCATCGGCTAGTCTTATATAAGTTTGAATTGCCCTGCACTACAAAGAACCATTCTATGAGTAGCTGAGAATTTCTAAACCAAATATATCAGATCAAAGCCCCCTCCACAACATATTTCGTAAATAATGACGTGTAATTTTTTGGGTTGAAAATTGAACTCTGCTCGGTACCTAACTGGCCCACAAAGGGGTCTTGAAACGAATTCGTCTCCTCTAATGCCCTATAAATAAACATAGAAAAATGTTAAGGAGAATGTGGTCCGCGTTTTATGTCTTACGCTTTTGTGCTTAAAATAACGATGTAATATGCTAATTTTTTATTAAGTTATTAAATATATATTACACAGTGTACATAGCATCTGAATAAGTAATAATAAAAAAGACATCTCATACGTTTATCTGATTCCGAGATAAGTATCTTAAACCACTTGTGTAACTTATATCAGACAACAGAGAAATTACAAATATAATACTTAAATACATAAAAATAACACCCAGACACAGAACAAACACAAATATACACCATATAAATATTTGCTCCAGATTGACCCCTCGAACTTTTGCGCATAAGATAGGAGGCCCCGTTATAGATCTGAATAGATCCACAGGATCTCTCAGAGACATCCTATGACGTGGTGGACATGGCCTGTCCACCAGAGAAAGTCCCACGGCTGATATGATGATGAAGTTGATATTATTTATCTGTATACTTAAAAAATATCACACACTATCTCGCATAATACTTATGCAATTTCATGTTCTGTGTCAAAAAACATAAGACTCTCATTAATTTATCTTAAAGTAATTTCAATGCCGGCCGAGAGTTACCAGCAGAGTAGAAATACCGTGAGGCAGAGTGGAATAGTACCTCCCACTGCACCAGAAGTAGTAGGAGGCGACTTAGGTACCAGAACTGACAGATGACGGTAAATCCATTTGAAACAGTGCAGCTCAACTGCACAGGGTAAATCTGCTCTCTGCGATTGCCGGCGCTTACCCAGCGCGGCAATTATGGGCAAAAAACTCCTTTCTTGGAGCGGCCTATGTCGAGCAGTGGACTTCTAATGGCTGGTATGCTGAATTACAAGCTTTCCATACGCGAGTGCGCCATCCGATTTCATTGTATTACGTATCCTAAAGGAACTTTTCTGAGAACAATAGCAAAAGAGTCACCAATGTTTAAGCTATACCGTATATATAAAAACGTCATGGTTCGATTCCCACCAAGTGAAAATATTTATATGATGATATTTGTGTTTGTTCTATGTCTGGGTGTTAAATATATGTATTTAAGTAGTATATTTGTGATTCCTCTGTTGTCTGACGTCCGTAACACAAGTGCTTTAAGCGACCTACCACGGAGTCAGGTCAATGTATGAGATGTTGTGGGAATTTATTATAAGATAGGAACATCATTATAAAGTATTTTTATCTTCAAGATTTTACTTTCAAATGATTAAAGTCATTGAAAGTAAATAAGAAGGAAAAATATAAAAATGGAAGCGTGTGTACAAAGTGACACGTTCACAAGTGTGACGACTCCTTTAGGGGTCTAAGAATGGCTTATTGATGTTTGCAACCCTCAGCAGCTGTTCCTCAAATCCTACCTCACGTACAAGGAGGTATTTTTCCCGGCGCATACCGCTCCAAAAATATTTGTTACCGATGTACAGTCAGATCAGTGTTGTATTGTGACTAATGCTTGTGATATTTTTTTCGCGCGACATTTGTTTTGTTTAGGTGTCGCACTGGTAGGAATTGCCTCTCTTAGATGCAAAGGGCTGGTTCGGATCCTGGGCAATATGACATTAAAATTACTATATAGAAAGGTTTGCTTTTGTTACAACGTTGAACGTGTGAAGTTTAACGTAAATTTAAGATCGTGAATTTCTTATATCAAAGCGCCTCCTCGATATACTCGTACAATAGGGTAATTGTAAAATCGACTTTATGAGTTTGAAATAAAGTGTATTTCAAAGTACATGGTTTGCGGGTAAACGCAATGACGGTAGCATTCAGTCATGTATACAATTTAAAAGGCTAATTCATCATATCAGCCATTGGAAGTCCATTGCTGTACAAAGTCCACCTCAAGAAAGGTGGATTTTGGCTTTAATTGCCGCGCTGGGTAAGCATGTTGGCAATCGCCGAGCGCAGCTCTTGTGTCAGGGATGCTGCTGGCCATCCCCCTGTGATTTACCGCCATCTTTTGGTTCTGGTACCTTATTCGTCTCTTACGACACCTAGTACAGAGGGAGGTACTATTCTACTCTGCCGGTACCTCACGGCAAAAATGTCTAATTGGAACGTTATAATGGAAAGCTATTTTTTTTCGTTTGTCTGTTTGCTCTCGCAAATTTTGGAATTTAATTAAGACAGAACTGTAATTGACTATTTATGACAACACTACTTTTCTACTAGAAAAAAGATTTTGTGAACAAATTAACATCGGCCGGCAAATTAACTTTATTCAAACTCCTTTTAATGTATAAATAGGTTGTGGTCACTGATCTGATGATGTATTGTTTTTTTTGATTTTTTGTTGATTATTGATGTATTTTTGATCTAACTAGAACCAGACACATGCCGCACACAATCGAACTAATTGAAAATCACTTGAGAAAGCCTACAGCTGATATAATGTTGAAATACATACGTTTTGTAGATTATGAATGGAAATTTCACAAGTCAAATATGAAGCGTCTGTATCTCTTCAAGTCGCATTGCGAAGATTTTTTATGAAACGTGAAATAAGTACAATCCGAATGAAATATTGAGATATTATTTTCCGTTGCCTTTCCGATAATGTTCAGGAGGCGGATACGGCGAAGTTGACAATTATCTGGATGGCCCTTGACGCTCGTCATTAATTCAAGCGCGACTCGAGAGTTGCAGGCGGGCGCCACCTCGGCCGGCGCATTTTTAATTAGTTCTCGATATATCTTCTTCTTTATATATAAAAATTTCATGTCGCGTTGTTTGTCTGGGATAAACTTTTCAACTGAACCGATTGTATTCATTTTTTGCTTACTGTACACAGTTTTATCTAAAATTGATTAATATCTTAATTTAACTATATTTATTTTTATCATCAAAAATATTATATTAGTGGTCAGAGAGGATTTGCCAAGACGCAATACATTACACATAAAAAAATGTGATAGACGAAATACAATAATTTGTAACATAAAGAAATATGAATTCTATACAAAATCGTGCCGGGCCCGAAGCGATCTTACATTGTATGCCAAGGGTCGTGGGTTTTATTCCCCACCCAGGACAAATATTTATTTATTTCGTGTCTAGATATTACATATGTGTTTAATTATACTATCGATGATTCCACTCTGTAAAACAAGTGCTCTAAGCGACTTATGTCTGAGTCAGGTCAATATTTAGACACGGGTTAATAATTGTATGGTCTGTTAACGTACAATCATATCAGTAAGATGATCACTGTTAACTTAGAGCTGCCCTGTCTCTTACTCAGTTCTTACGCACCTTCCAAGACGTTCATCTACAAGGCGGACATATGATCTGATGTAGGCCGCATACAACCGGTGCTATTGAAGATAACTTAGGGCAGTTTCTGTCTAGATTCATAGCGCTAATATCATTTTAGAAGAGCTATTAGGTATTACTTAATGAGTTGCTATAGAAGGGCCAGGTCAGAAGTACCAAAAATAAATGAGCAAGAGAGGTAAATATTACAATAAAAAAGTCCCTACTTAAAAAAAAAAATTAAAGTAGCTTTGGATATTTTTTGTATTGTTATTTTGATAGTGAAAGTAAAAAATCTCAGTTTAACAGGTATGTTACGTATAAATCCGGGTTACATTACATTAAGAGTTCACTTTGACTAGTCATTATAAACAGATAAATTTATTTACATAGAAATAAATTACTACTTAATATAAGCCAATGTTTAATAAAGATACCTAACTACAAATATGATAAAAATTAACTACAGTTTATTATTATTCCCAACCCGTATTTACTTTTACCTTTTTTTATAATTATCGATGAAACAATGTTATGAGGTACTGGATTCGACAGACAGCGATATATCTACCCGAGTCAACATAACTCAATTGGCACCGGGCGGGAAACGGTAGCAGCATTCCGATAGCCACCACACCTGTCTAAAGCAGTAAATATGAGCAAATTTCTTCCTTTCTTGATGAGATCTATGTCCAGCAGTGGACGATAATAATAAATAAATGATAGATTTCTTTTTAGTGGGTTACTTTACTTCAGTTTTAAGTGTTAGTTAATATTGCTTTGTTTTTATTTTTGCATGCTGTGTTTTCTTATATTGTTTACATTTAGTTTTTAGATATAGTGTTGTAAATTATACTACTATATTAATATAATCAAACGCTTGAGAACCTAATTAAAAAAAAAATGATGACAGTGCAATGGAATATCAGAATGTCACGAAATCTCATCAAAGTAATAGTTGCAGAAACTATATGTTAATGAAAATAGACCATTAATTAATATATTTTAGGCAGAGGTTATCATTAGAACAGTGCAAAATTCACGTACCAAATATCTGTAGGTTTGTTAGTGAAGTTTGTGGAGCAGTGGAGTGCAATTAGTTGGAAATAGCGAAACAAACGTACAAAGCTCGGTACCTTGGGGAGATAGATACAAGTGAAGACTTCCAACAGAAAGTTGTTTTACATAGATAAGATATAGCGCGAAAGTGTGTATTGATCCTTGTCTTTATAAATTGGATTGTGTCATTTGTTATACGGATTTAATTTTGGGTAGAGAAATATTGAAAGAGCATTCTTTAAATTTAGTTTAACTTATATTATAGAGAGGACTGAAAGTTGTTTGGGTAAATAAGATATAATACAAAAATGTATATTTATTCTTACCTGTTTAAAATGGAAATTTGTAATTATGTCATAGATTAATATTGAATATTTCTTGTAGAAGTATTTGTCTTTGAGTTTATCAAAACTAATATTTATGAGGAAAAAAGTGATTTCTGGTCGTTATTGTTTAGTTCACAATTTAGTTGACCGATTTTAACAATTCTTTCGCCATAACAAAAGTTACATTTTCACGAAGTAATGTGATTTTTATTTAGTTCCTGTATTCTCTCGGAAACGGAAACTATACGGATGAAAGCACGAGGTATTTTGGGTAAATATATAAAGGTTGTTCCTTATATCAGGATGTATATATAATAGGTATTCTTTATATACAAATAAGATATAATATAGACGGGCCCAATGGCGTAGAAAGGTCGTGGGTTCTTTCCAAACCCAGAGCAATCATTTATATGATGAATATTTGTATTTGTTCTGTGTATGGGTGTTCTTTATATGTATTAAATTTATAATCCCTCCATGGTCTGATATCCTTAACACAAATGCTTAAGCACTTATCTCAGGATCAGGTATGAGATGTCGTGTAAATTTATTTATTATATAACTCAACCCATTAGCTTATTTAATTTATCTTGAGGTTTTAGCACTACGTGTACTATATATTAAGGGCCATGGGGTACCGGCGGAATAGAATAATACCTCCCAATGCACCAGGTATCGTATGGGGCGACTAAAGTACCAGAACCAAAAGATAGCGGTATATCCATCCGAAATAGCACAACATAAATACTAGAGGGTGGGGATGGGCAGCAGCATCCTCCTCGCGTAGTTGCATTTTGCGATAGCCACCACGCCTGCCCAGCGCGGCAATTATGGGCAAAACCTTCCTATCTTGGAGAGGCCTATGTCTAGCTGTGGGCTTCCAATTGCTGATACGATGATTATAATATATATAAAGGTGGATCTAGTCAAAATCGACCACACGCGGTAACATAATGCACACTATGCGTGACAATTATTTCGTAAATGATAGGACCTGTCTATCAGGGTCATTAATAATTTGAGTAATATTGTATTAAGTAAACCTTTATTTATCATCTTTGTGACACTCAGGTCTACTTGAAAATATTTTTGTCACCTGTATGTTATTTGTACTGCTAGCGCTTTATCAGCAGACTTGAGTTCAATTTCACACATCAGTTACAGTATACCCTTGCGATAACACGATCGACGGTGACGCTCACCATTACGCGGGCCGTATGCTTGTTTGCAATACAAGTAGCATAAAATAATGTCTTGTATATATAACACGAGTTATTTACTTCTTTTGGAACTGCAATGGTGGTAATAGATTGCCCCCCCCCCCGTCCTCTGATTCGATCGTTTATCTTTTGTTTTTCAATGGAGAAAAACAATTGCATTGTGCACGAATGTGTCTTTTTTACTCTTTCACGCAGGTAAAGGCTAAACAGATATAGTTAAAATTTGGCACATAATATATTGATATTTTGGCGAAATACATAGGCTATTTTTTATCTTGAAAACATATTTATGTGAGATAGATCTGACTTTTTATTTTTCTCATAGTCTTTAATGCTGGATATAGGTGTCCTCAAGGCAGTGAGAATTTGCCCATAATTCTTCAAAGTTTCGCTACTCCATTTCGGGTTGTATACTTATCGTTTTGGTAGTACTTGAGGTATCAATTTACCCTGGCGGCATCCCAAGGTTAGCAGTATACGTAAAGTTTATTACACACACTTTAATGCCCATCCGAGTGACAATGAAGTATTTATCAAGACCCTAACAAACCCGTTCGGAGACGGCCTATCCTAAATCGGGTTTACGAGCGAACACATCTGGCGAGCATTAGAACAATGTATGATACCTATAAGGCTCTCACTACAATTCGCTTCTTCCTTTGCCCTTTATTCAAGATAAATTCGCAAAACAACTCCGTCTCCCTCCATCGTAGAGCAGCTCTGTCCCCGTCCCGCTCTGGGGCCGAGCAAAAATTTTTCCGTCCCGTTAACCGAAACCCTTGTGAAAACGACCCGAATATATTTAGCTTCAAATGAAATCATTTGTTTTTATCTAAATAATAGCCGACATTTTTCAGAATGCGCTGTTGGCTACAACACATAGGTTTTGATGGAGCCCATAGTAAATAGTTCGTGATGTTGCAATTCTAGCGCAAATTCAATTTTCTTGGATAATATGTCAATTTTTATCTGTATTTATTATTTTGTTAGTTATTTTCTTTTCAAGGCACCTCACGGCACCGTGAGGCAGAGTAGAATGGTACGTTGGTCTGAACCGGGTGTAGTAAGAGGCGACTAAGGTACCAGAACCGACAGATGGCGGTATATCCATCCGAAACGATGTAACTCAAATGCGCAGAGAAGGGATGAGCAGCAGCATCCTCGTCGCAAAAACTGCGCTCTGTGATAATAATATATTACTCTTTATTGTACACTATATATACATAGGCTACTTTTATTATATTTTTAAAATATCAGCACTATTTTTCTGCTTTAGTTTAGCTTTGTATTACGAAGTGAGCAAACTAGCATACAGTCCGATTGACGGTAAATATGATCATAACTTATACGTACATAATATATATAACATACTCCTGTCATCACAAACAATTTTTTTTTATTTTAATCTACTGGTAGCTCTGAATTTTTTTTACATCACGCCTGTATCCCATTGGGGTAGGTAAAGACTATGGATCTCCACTTGCTACGATCTTGGAATACCTCTTTCGCTTCCCTTACTCGCATTAGTCGTTTCATACACTCTCGTTTATTCTTGTTACTTCTGATCTAGCCTTTTTTTGACACTTCTTCTACCTGGTTAAGATATGTTCGTCTCGGTATCCTATACCAACTTTTCGTCATTCTAATTTCATCCATACTTTCTAAATGACCAAACCATCTCAACATTCCTTTTGCTATTGCTATCACAAAATTTTACACCACATCGATCTGTTATTACACTATTCTTTAATATATCTCTTAAACTCACACTATACATACTTCGAAGTGCTCTCATTTCAACAGCATTTATTCTCCGCACGTCCCTCTTCTGCCATACCCAACATTCACTACCATATGTCACACTTACCTACCCACCAATACATCTCTATGTACAGCCAATCGTGCCCTTTTTGACTAGTTTTGTCTGCCCATAAAAGCATCCATCCATTGACACTATTCCCAGCTTTCACTCTCCGTTCAATATTTTCTTCATACTTCCCATTTCTCGTGAAATCACTTTCCAGATACAGAATTAAAAATATATATATATATATATTAAGAGAAAGTTCTTTTTTTTATAATGTCGAACCTCAGACTCCTACATTAGTCTAGCTAAAGCAACCAACAAAGGCAACTGCTAAAAGCTTTGCATATTAAATTGATACATGTGGTATAGTGCACGCGGGCCGCGGCGTGGCTAGTTGATGTTAATTACCAGCGTCCATTGCACTTTATTATTGGGTTAAGTCCGAAATGACGGAATGAGAGATCCAATATTAATAATAAATTCACACAATATCTCGTACACTGACCTGACTCGGTGATAAGTCTCTTAATGCACTGGTGTTACGGACATCAAACAAAAGAGGAATCATCAAAATATAATACTTAAACACATTTTAAACAGTCTGACACAAAACAAACACGAATATCCGTCATAAAATTTTTCATTGTGTGTAGGAATCGAACCCACGACCTGCGTATAAGATAGGAATACCACCGAATACGCCAAGTGCATCTGATATAATGAATGCTATTTTTATTATGGCCTCGTCGGCTTAGTTGCATTTAATATGTCGGAGGTTTCGTTTATTCTCCAATCAAGGCTTATTTGAATAAATTCACTATAAAAATCACCTATGACCTGTAGAGTTATTCTGTAAGCACACAGCGCTATCAAATCTTAAGCAACGTTTGCGATGGCTTAAATTGGGATGGGTGACCAAAAAAACAAGCGCTTTTTGGGCTTCGAAAACCATATATACATGAATTGCTTATCATCCCATAAATACGCCCAGCATCCTAAAAGGCATGTTCGAAAATTGTTTAAGATACGGACATTTGAACGAGGAAATGACGTAGTGTAGCCCTTATCTACGCCGATTTCATAATATATAAGCACACTAGAGTTGGAGTCAGAGTTAAATTGTGCAAAAGCCGTGCTGATTCCATAGAGAAAAAAAATAAAAATTTATCCCATGGGATCATGTTTACGGGATAAAAAGTAGCCTATATATCGTTTCAGACAATCTTTAATATTTGTTACAAATTTTATCCAGATTTGTTTATTCATTCCGGCATGAAAGAGAAACAAACATTCATTCACACCTCTTTACTCTTTTTATAATATTAGTAAGGATGTATGAGTATTTTACATAACAATAAAATTGGTATTTGACAATACTTTGTAGTTAAAAAGTCAAAATATTTACTTTAGTCAAGTTGGCCCAATATAAACACTTAAATAAAAATAAAATGAATAAAAGCAACAATATTTTCAGCTTAGTATGTATTAGCCTCTATTACACTCATAATGCTGATGACCCCTAAGAACCTACAGGATCATAAAATTCATTTAAAATTTCCTTATTTAGTATATCAGAAATTAATTTCAACAGAGCCCGTAATTAAAATCTTTTAATAATTAAATACTGCATGTAAAGATAGAACGCGAGTAATGATAGGATTGAAGTGAGAATGTCTCGTCATCTTACTCGCGCGCGCTACTTATTATGGCAATGACGTCATCTTTTTATATTTCCATCCTTTTCTTGTCATTAGCCATTTATACTTTCCGTTGCTATTTAAGTGTATAAATAAAGCACTATTTTCTTAACGTTACTGCCTTTCCATCAACTTACCTGATGTCCCGTTAAAATAGCCAGCCATGTATGTAGCTGTGTATTTAAATTCATCACAGTGCCGCGGCTTAATTAGATGCGTCCATTTGCCACGATTATTTAATCAACCGCGCGTTCCAATACATACCTATGCCTAATTGTTTAGTACATGCGTCGCCTGTAGTTTCGCCTAGACCCGTTTTACAAACCAAACTAATATCTATATTTATAAAAGGAGAAGTTGACTGACTGACTGCCATATGAACGCAAGGCCTAAACTAGAAAGGTTACATACTTTAAATTTTGCACAGAAGTTCTATTTATAACGCAGAGGAACACTAAAAAAGAATTTTTGAAAATGCACCCCCTAATGGGGCAAAATGGGGGTACATAATTAGTTATTGCAGTAAAATCCAGTATAAAGATTCTTTATTAAAAGTAATGAAACACATGTAAATATTTTTTCAAAATGATTTATAATATATTCACAGAATATCTTATACATTTTATACCTGCCAAGTCTTACGGACATCAGGTAACAGAGGAATCACATATAAGTATATATTTATTTTCTCCCAGATACAAGACAAACACAAATATCATCATATATATATTTGGCCTGGTCGGGGATCCTACTCACGACCACTGGCGCTTAAGGCCACTGGTGATCCTATTACTACCATCTGCACCCTCGGGCCTGTTAAAAAATCATCCCTTAAGGGGGTAAAAGATGAAATCTGGGGCCGTTGCTAGTTAAAAATATATAAATAAATTCACACAATATCTCTTACATTGTATTGACTCCAAAATAAATCGCTTAAAACACTTATATTTTAGATATAAGATGCCTTATACACGAGTATGTATGAAATAGGCCGCCCCGGAAAAGGATATTTTAGTCCATAATTGCTGTCCTGGGCATGCTTTAACCCATCCCCACCATGTTGCATTTGAGGTATGCTGTTTCAGCTGGATATACCGCCACCTGTCGATACTTCAGCTCCCTCTTATGACATCTTCTCTACCTGACCTCCAAAGATATCTTCGATTTACTCTCGAAGTAAACTTCGCTCTTAACCTTTGTCTTATAAATCATTATTATATGGCAATAAAACATATTATTAGTTCAGATAAAATTTGGCACATATTTCTTCACCTGTCAAACGCTAACATAAATTCTGTGTGTAGATATTGAAATTGATACCCAATGCAAAATAGTTTGCAATAAAATTTATATAGTTATAAAGAATTATGATTTATTACAAATTCCCTTTTAGGGTCTAATATTTTTCTGATGGTACGCCATCATTTTACAACAACTCACTCAAGGCGCAATGGTCAACGCGTCCACTGCTTGGTGTATGAAATTAAACTACTTTTGAAACAGCTGGAATTAATTTCACCATTATCTGCATAGGTGTCCAAGTGATTTTTTTTAAGTCGTAAGAGGCGAATGCTGGCGACCGGCGAATGGAATCGACAGGTGGCGGTATATCCATCCGAAATAGATTAGTTTAAATGCACAGAGGGAGGATGGGTAGTAGCATTCCAGCCGTGAGAGCTTGTCCAGTCCAGCAAACGTGGGGAAAATCGCCCCTTTTTAAGGACATCCAGTGGCTCCTAATGGCAATGATGATGTTGTTGATAAAAATAAATTGACACATCCCATACACTTATCTGACCCCGTGATAAGTTGTTTAAAGCACATGTTTACTTTGAGTATTGGTTTTGAGCATTGGAATTGGAGATATATATTTAAGATGATATTTACTAGAAAAAGATCAATTTGTCTCAGGTGTCAGGCGGGATAAGTGGATTATTTTCTAGTAAATATCACTTAAAGCAATTGTCTTACAGATAACAGAAGAAATAAATACTTATTTCAACACCAAGAAAAACACAAATATCATCATATAATCATTTGTCCTGTTTACGGATCGAACCCACGATCCTTGGCGTACAAGACAGTAATATTACTGAGGCGCCATCGGTGTCAAAGAACCTGTGTGGCGTGCACTTAGCGTGATCTAGTGGGACTAGATAGAGCGTCATTCCACCTTGAGGGTGGACATCCTACGCTGTGCTTGCCGTTGCTGGGTCAAAGACAGTTGCATTTCAGGAATTCATGCAGCATCTTATCATCTCAGAAGAAAGACAAAAGAAAACAGTTACGAAAAATTTTTTTCGGTAATTCTGCACTCTCTTGACTGGCAAACATTAATTTTATCCCTATAATATTTAAAAATACGTATTTTTTTGTGACGATCAACCCATACTCTTCCTAAACATAAACGCCCTTTTGCCCTACCCGCGGTTGCGCTGCCCACTGCCATTTCAATTTGTAAATCCGATTAGCCATGTCGGTAACTTTGGTTCGTCTTCTAAACTCCTCATTCCTGTTCTGAGAAATTATCTGCATTATTTTCTCCATAGCTCGTTAGGCTACTTTTAAGTGTGATAACAAGGAACATAGTGAAAGACCAAGTTAAGGTGCCATCGACATTGATAAAGCGCCGTGGCTGAAGGAGGTTTCGTAAACACAACCAAAGTGACCTTCTCTGGTGGATCATCATATCAGCTATTGGAAGTCAGCTGCTGGACATAGGCCTCCACAAAAAAGGTAGAATTTTGCACTTAATTGACGCGGTAAGCAAGCGTGTTGGCAATCGCAGAGCAAAGCTTTCATGACGGGAACGCTGCTGCCCATCCCCACCCTGTGCATTTGAGCTTTACTATTGCGAACAATACCGCTATCTGTCGGTTCTGGTACCTTAGTCGCCTCTTAGGGCACCTGGTACAAGTGGACGTACTATTCTGCTCTGCCGGCAAAAAACGGCTAAGTCTGGTGGTTGGTGTAAAGAAACTGCAGTGCAACTTTGTCACTCTTCGTCTTAGTAGCTTTAAGACGAGTTCAGTGATGGCAGTCTAGTCTTAATATGGTATTGCTGCACGTTGATAGATTAAATTATTGATTCCGCCAGCTCATCTTCATGCTTCAGGGTTTGGGGGTTGATTGATTTTGACTATTCAAAAGAACCTGTGGGTTGAGTTTAATTGAATAAATTGGTCACCTCTTATATACCGCCATCTGCCGGTTCAGGGATCTCAATCGCCTTTTCCGACACCTGCTACAAAAGAAAAAACTGTTTTCCACGGATAACTTTTTAAATATACTAATGTACTTACAAAACTAACAAAAAAGTATTACCCGATCTCCGACTAAAAGGTCATCAAGTTCAAACCCCAATACATCCACCAACTATCATTAATAATCTATAATCATCCAGCCCTATCACGTTACATTATTAATCCAATATCAGTCAATTAAACGCAGAGACAAACAATGAAATTAATAGGCACAATTATAGATAACGGGGACAAATTATAGACCTCCTAAGGTAGCGTAATTATGGTCGGGTAATAAGGCTGTATTATAGGACGCCTATGCCTTTGGTACATAGGTAGGAGATAATCGATGGGCAGATAATCGATATGGTCTACGTAATGATAATTAGCGTGCCTAGGTATTAGAAATTGCGTTCTTTATGTTCATTACTGCCCTGAGACCTTAGATACCGAGACATACTTTTTTTCTGAAATAATTTCAGCTAAATTATTATACTACTATATAGTTAAGTTAGTAAATTCCCACAAAATTTCATACATTGATCTGACTCCGTGGTAAGTCGCTTAAAGCACTTGCATTACGGATACCAGACAACAGAGGAATCACAAATATACTACTTAAATACATATATTTAGCACCCAGACACAGAATACATATTTGCTCTGGGTGGGAATCGAACCCACGAACCCTGGCGCTCAAGTTAGGAAAACTACCATCAGCGCCATCGGGGCCGTTAAATCTAAATATGCCCCGCAGAATATGAATCTTTGGTATGAATAGGGAAAGGATGTATTATTTGTAATAATCTATTTTGTTGAATAGAAAAAAAAAATCTATATTTCATATTTTAACAACCCGTGAAGTACCGGCAGAGTAGAATAGTACCTCCTCGTATACCAGATGTTATAAGAGGCGACTGAGGTATCGAAACCGACAGATAGCGGTATATCCATACGAAGCAGTGCACAGGGCGAGGATGAGTAGCCAGCGCAGTAATTATGGGCAATCTTCCCCCTTTTTTGGGGAGGCATATGTCCAGCAAAGGACTCTCAATGGCTGGTATGATGATGATATATCTTAACTAGCTGTCCAGACAGTAGCTGTACTGTACTGCCTAAAAAATAGGCATATGTGTATCATGAAAAAATATTGCGACTATAAATTGAGATATAAACTACCCACCTGTCAGCTGCACCAAATTGTACGTTAGCAAAAATTTGTGTAAATCGGTTCAGTAGTTTAGATGTACTTTCCGGACAAACTCTGTCATTTTTATATATAGATATTATGGAGACACGAAACAGAAAATGTGCACCTCTTTTTAAAAAAAACCGATGAGAGTGAAATCTGGCACCGTTGAAATTTATTTGGAGGAAATGTTACAAAAGCTATTTTATTTTTCATTAATATTTGTATTGATGGTAGTGATCGTAACTTGTGCGCCGAAGCCGTAGGTTCGATTCCCACCGAACATTTACATGATGATATTTGTGTTTATTCTCTGGCTGTAAATATAGTAGCTGGCGCAGTAGAATAGTTGCTTCCACTATACCAGGTGTTGTTAGAGGCGACTAAGGTACTAGAACCGACAGATGGCGGTATATCCATCCGAAAGACAGCTCAAATGCACAGAGCGGGGATGGGCAACAGCATCCTCGTCGCAAAAGCTGCGCTCTGCTAGTGCCAACACGCTTGCCCAGCGCGGTAATTATGGGCAAAAAAACCTCCTTTCTTGGAGAGGAATATATCTAGCAGTGGACATTTAATAGCTGGTATAATGATGAGTATATTTGTAATTCATCTGTTATCTGAGCAAATTAATAAAATGTTGTGGGAAATTATTATTATTATTTGAGCCATCGAGCTTAACCACTACTTATTAAAAATAACAACTTGCAAGAAAAATGTCCACCTACAAGCGTCCTTTGTCAAGCATGATTTAAAAATTGTTTCATATACTTAATTTACAATTGCGTATCATCAGGCATTATCATCATCATCCTAGCAGCCGTAAATTGTCCACTGCTGGACACAGGTCTCCCAAATAAAGGGGGATAACTGCCGCGCTGAGGAAAAGTAGTGGCAATCGTAGATCGTAGCTTCGCGACCGGAACCCTGCCCATTCCCAACCTGTTCCATTTAAGCTGAACTGTCGGTCTCGTACCTCAGTAGTCTCTTACGACACCTTATATAGGAAAGGTACTATTCTACTCTGCGGGTACCAAATGCCCAATCCGGAATCAATTACAATTTTTTTTATCTATACGAGTCTCACGGCTTCTGTCCGAGATGAATAATTTCGTTAATACTGAACCGGTTTCAATATTTTTTATACTCACTGTGGACAGTTTAATTCTATTTCAGAGATACGATAGTTTATATGTCAATTTGTAGTTGCAATATTTTATTTTATTTTCATGTTTAACTTTAAGAAGACAACATCTGTCAGATGTTGTCTTCTGTTAACTATATAATAGATATACTACTATAACTATATATATTAGGTAGATAGTATAACAAAAAAACTTTAAGCTTTAGTGTCCTATGTGTAATATACACATCTTTGTGTTGCATATCCCTACTAATATTACAAATGCGAAAGTAACTCTGACTGTCTATTTGTAACGCATTCCCGCTTAAACCTCTTAACCGACTTTAATGAAATTTCGCACAAACAATCTTTAGACCCTGACAAAGGACATAGGCTATTTTTTAATTCGAAATAAAAGCTGTAAGGGGTCGAAAAATGGTGAAAAGTTGTATGTTAGTATCGCTATTTTAAGAGCTAGAAATTTGAAACTTTTTAGGCCATTGCTTCAATATAAATAAACACGATATTTAACGGATACAAAAGTTAAGGTAAAGAGGCATGGTACCAAAAAAACTGTACCACGCGGACTAGTTAGTCTGCCATTTATTATCAATTCAACACATTATTTGAATGTCCATATTAGACATTTACCTCCACAAAAAGGGCAGTCTGGTCCATAATTGTTTACCAAAAAACACAGTTTTTTTGATGCAGAACATAGGTACTGCCCATTCCTCGACTCTTGCATTTGAGTTACGCTGTTTCGGCTTTATTCTTTACGGGTAATTGTTATGGATTTCAGCCGATTTCGCTACCTTATCTGCTACCTGGTACAGAGAAAAGTACTAAGTGCAATTACCCCGATTCCAGCTAAATACCCTGTCCTATATTCACAAAGATTTTTCCCGACCGAGTGTGTCTATTGAGCGAAATAATCGGTTTTTGTCTATTCGAAGACAATCTAATATGTCTAATACGGAAAGTAAATAAAGAGTAGAGATTGAGTTTGTTTTTCCTATAAGGAAACTCCTATAAGGCCGCACCAAATCAATATAATCAAAGTTTACTTCTAGACTATTGAACATGAAACTCGCTCAACACTTGAGCATGCTGCCAAATATGGTGTAAATTCCTAAAAGCTTTTTAAATATTGCGCGCGGTAGTTGCGTTTCAATAGGAAACTCTGACCTGATTACTATAACATCTTATACTGTAAATAAGGATGGAAGAGATGGGATCTGGGAACACTACACCATTTCATACGAATGATGTCGCAGGTAAAAGCAGGTATAGTCATGTTGCTTGATCCGGTTGTTTTTGTAAGGATTATATATTACAAACAAAAATATTATTTATCTATTTATATACATATATCATCAACATCATCATTATCATACCAGCCATTGAAAGTCCACTGCTGGACATACGCCTCTCCAGGAAATAAAGATTTTTGCTCACAATTGCCACGCTGGGCAAGCGTGTTGGCAATTGCAGAGCGCAGCATTCGCAACAGGGATGATGCTGCCTATCCCCGCCCAGTGTATTGTACTGCACTGTTCCAGATAGATATACCGCCATCTGTCAGGTCTGGCTGGTACCTTAATCGCCTCTTACGGCACCTGGTGCAGTGGGAGGTACTATTCTACTCTGCCGGTACCTCTCATATATATTGAAATAAATTTAAAAACAATTGCCACAAGGTAACAGAAATGCAAAAAATCTTTAAAAACATATTAGTCGCGTTTTAGAGACGTTAATGAGTAAGTGGAGGAGTAAAATATAAAGCTTGATTCTGAGACGCAAATTAATACAATACATACTAAAGAGTAACAATGAAATGTAAAAAATAAAAGAAAGCGTATATCCACTCGTGTCCATTTTTGTCCATCCGTGTCCACTCGTGTCCACGCCGTCCAATAAAAATCAAGTCAAGCCGGCACAAATTCAAAATGCACAACTATTTTGTCAATCGCACAATGGTGGCAACGCAAACAATATTGTTCGCTCAATAATTCAGGGGCATACAGAATTCAGTCGGCCATGTTGGTGGGACTGCTATTCATCAGAATTAGCTGATTCGAGGAGTGATGACGTCATCAATATGCATGCTCGTTACTTGGGGTCCTGGCTGAGCCACATTTCTCTGACTATTTATTCAAAAGTAAATATCTAAAATGAAACGGCTGGAACGATTTTCGTGAATCTTAGCGTGCATATTGGCTAGGGTGGAGAATCGACCAACATCTTTTTTTATCCCCGTAAATGTTAAGGGTGGTCCGGTCCACCTCTAAATTTTTTTGTAAGTGTAAGTGTAGGTTATTTTTTGTTTTTGTAGATTTAACCTTTTAATTATTCTAAATATGTCGTAAACTCAATATAGGAATTATATTAACACTTAAACGTGAAGTATCTTCAATTATAGCATTTGTTTGACGGTTTCTCAGATAAATTTTGAATTACCTTTATTTTAGACGAAATATTTTTTAAAGTGCTTTTTTTACAAATTATTCCATAATAACCTGGCAAACAATGTTTTAATTGATAGAAAGGTTTGGCTAACTGCCAAATACGTTAAATGCTAGACTATGATGTATGCGGTGGTAGTTAAAGCTGCACCTCATTAACAAAACAACTCGGCAACACCGCGCCCCGCGGTTGGTGGAATGACACGTATTGATGACGTCATCGCTCAGCACGCCAATCCGCGAGCGCGAACTGATTTTAGTTCGAGTCCAGTTCGAAATTCGAATTTGTAACGGTTAGAATAGGAAGTTCGGCTGGAGTTGAGACTAATTTGTAGTAATTATGTTTGAAATATAGTCCGAAATCTCTAGTGGTTGGGTTAGCCGTGTTTGGGGTTACCTGGAACTAAATAATTACTGTTTCTCAAACTTCTGAAGGTAATTGCTTGCGGCGTCTAATTGCTTTTCACTACGGTTTTTCACTCGACGTTATTATTAACCTAGATTGGGAATATATCACGCAATTTGCATGTTTTATGTGATTTGTTCGCATTTTACAGTTTCATATAAAACTTGTTTTGTGTTGGTTTTTCACAGTCTAGACACAATTCCAGCTGATTGCCGTTTTGTTAAATTCCAATCCGCGCGATGTACAGCTACCTACATAAAATTATTTAACAAGTTCACCCCCGCACTAAAACATTAAATTACTATCCCCTACCACTGTAATTTTCATAATCTTAACATATTTTGGAAAAATATATATTTTCTTGGGTCTGAAGTGAACGTAACTATAGCCAAGTATTTTGCAAGTTACTACTTTTCTTTATGACATATGAATTGACTTCGTCGTAAACATATTTAAAAATATCTGATGTAGGTAAATAAATATATCTTAATTTTGAAATACAGCCGTATACATAATTAGGGTTTAGGAAGGAATAAGGAGCACGTCAACCTTCGTCGTGCATGTCCACTTCAAAATCAGCAAAGTTACATATTAATTTTAAACCAAACTTTAACCCCTATAAAGGTTAAATTTATAAAAAGAACCTTGTTTGTGCCCCCTACCCCTTAAAAGAAACTGTGACTTAACCCTTTTTTAATAAGAAAGAAATACAACTATAACAAGATCTGTTAATCAATTACGTTTCCTATTACATTGACGTCAATGAAATGGGAATGGAAATGTGCGTGATCTATACCTTACAACTTATCTCTGTGAAACTCTTGTTATCCCGGGGAGAAGATTAAATGAGGTCAGAAGGAAAAAGTGGGAAATGCGTTATTATATTATGCATGATTATAAATAATCTCTGTGCCAAATTTCAACCAGATCAGTCGTTCCCGCGTAAAAGAGTCACAAATATTACTAGGATTCGGACATAGGGTACCGGCGGAAGGGAGTACCGTAAATACTAATTGTACTGGAACCAGAGGTTAGCGGTATATCTTTCTGAAACAGTATCGCTTAACATCTGTTGATGGTCAGCATTCGTAGCTATGCCCTTGATAATTATGATCTAAAATCTTTATTGAGATAGTCTTTTGCCAACTGTAGACGTCGTATGATCTGTCATGTTAATGAAGAGTAACTTAACCCGTTTTGCTCATGCGTGTTTATGTCGATCGCGCAGGCTGACTCACCTTCTTCTTCATCATCATCATCATAGCAGCCGTAAAACGCCCACTGCTGGACATATGCCTCCCCAAGATTAATTTTTGGGAGAATTTGCCCATAATTGCCAAACATGGTTGCAATCGCAGAGCGGAGTTTTACGACGGTAATGCCCATTCCCACCCTGTTGCATTTGTGCTACACTGTTTCGAGTGGATCTGTTGGTTTTGGTACCTCAGTCGCCTCTTACGACATCTGGTACAGGAAGAGCTGCTATTCTATCCTACCGGTATCACACGGCTGCACTATCATCATATTTGAGTTAAAAAAAGAGCTTCGAGAACCGGTAGTACAAACTCGAAACAGTCGCACTGGCGTCTGGCCAGATACAATTCATCTCCATTACCGCTCCCATTGAATGCGAGATATGCAAAAAACTTTATTCGCGCGTAATGTATTTAAAACACTGGATAAATTCACTTACGTGCGACGATTTACGATAGTTTACATACTAAAATACGATCTCTAGGGGGAATTAAATCGGGCACTATTCCGAATTAGGTGAATATAGTAGCTTTTTGCTCTAATGTAGGTGGGGTTGACTCTTCCCCGTTTTATCTGGATATTTATGGGACAATTTTATAACTTGCGTACAACTAATTGTCACTAGGGATTATTAAATTGCTTATAAATTATTTGTATTGATAAATAACAAATTAATACTTAAAGAAAGTTCAAGTATTTGCACTTGAGAGAGGATTACGCATTTTAATCTTAAGTTTAACATTACTTAAATTGCTTTTTCGTCATTAATTATAACTAGTTTTACATCAACTTACATAAGGTAGATGATACCTTATTCTCACGTTTTTCTTACGCCAAATAGTAGTGTTCGCATTGTTGTGTTTTGGTCTGAAGGGTGAGAGAAGCAATGAATTTACTGGATAATGTCGCAATATCATTAAGTCACAAGGTTGGCAAAGCGTTAGTGATATCCTTGTGATATTACGTCTGTAGGCTGCAGTGGCGCTTACGTCACGCGTTAAAAAACTACTTAAATTTATCTATACGAATTTGAAAATGTGTATGTTTGTTATGAAATTTGGAATGGACAATTTGAACCCTAAACCTTGAATAAACACGGATACATTTAATCTCGGAAAGGATTTAGCGGATTGGGATGTGAATTCCTTATAAATCTTCCTTTGAAGGAATATGACAAACGTTTTAAGTTTCGTTAGCGTAAGAAAATTTGGGAATAAATCGTATAGTTTATGGAATTATGAGAAAATATTTTTAGAAGATACAGTTTTAAGTGTGAGAGTGCAATATATATTCGTTTTTTGCATGTTTATTATCGTTTTCATTCTCTTTTTCTTTTATTAATAGAATAAAATATAGTTTCTGTTATCCGTTGATAACGTAACTCTATTAACTAAAGAGTTTTTGATGTCAGTTGATTACGTTCATTTGTTAAAAACGTATAGAAATGTAAATAATAAACATGTCATCTCACACGATGACATGACTCCGAGATAAGTAACATAAATCATTTGTTTTAAGGATTTCAAGATACAGAGAAATCACAAATAATAGATAACACATGATATATATGACAACAGATGATATATAAATAACACCCAGATATAAAAAAAATATCCACCGTCAAGGTTGGCTTATGTTAATTATATCGACATTTCAAATATAAGATACATATAAATGACACCAAGACACAGAACAAATAAAATATCAAGTGTATAATAAATATTTGCTTTCATGGGTTCGAATCCTAGGCGGGGATCGACCTTTTTTCTTTTTTCTAAATAAAAGATGACTGACTGACTGACTTATCATCGCTTGGCCTACACTATAAGGTGAGCAAGATTCAGTATAACATAGCCGAAATAATAAACATTCAAATTTAAACACCTTTTGAACTCATCAATTACTGGACATAGAATTAATGACTTTCAGTCCAACTCATATTCCATTGGGACAACAAGTGTTGATTATTATTGTTACACTAGTGACCCGACCCGGTTTTGCTCTTGTTTGTATAATTACAAGTGCCTGCCTAATAGCCAAGTTCAATTACCAGGTGTCATAAATCATTTTTTGCAAATAATATCCACAAATCTTTATTTTAGCTTAGTGAACATACGTGTTGTGAGGTACCGGCGGAGTAGAATAGTACCTTTCTCTGTACCAGGTGCCGTGAGAGGCGATTAAGGTATCGGAATCGACAGAAGGCGGTATATCCATCCGAAACAACGAAGCTTAAATACAGGGTGGGGATATGCAGCAACAGTCTCGTTGCGAAGCTGCACTCTGTCATTGCCATCACGTCTGCCCAGCGTAGCAATTATGGGCCAGAATCCCTATATGTTGGGGAGGCCTATGTCTAGGAGGCCTGTGAATTAGTGAACAAAGTTTTAACATCGGTTGAGAGGAAATCAACGTTTTTAATAAGTTATATCCATCGAATGTGATATCAGGAATGATATTGATTGGTATGATAAATAATCTAAATTGGCAGTGCATCATAAGAACGATTATGCAATTAAAGAGGTTTTTTTTATACTTTCTAACATTTGGGCCTTAACTAACTCAAATATAACTACCGCTTTAACGGCTTTACGTTTCAAAGTCGTTTCACAATTTTTTTCTCCACGTTTTGGTTACCTCACGGCGACCATTTTAAAAGCAAAATAGTCTATTGCGCATTAGTTTCACAAAACCAGGCATGTAAATTGAATCATTTTACGAAATGTTTACAGGAACAAACTCGGAAACAGCCGCTGCCAACCGTAACAGGCAATCGATGAAAACTTCCAACATACACCCCCATATATGAAATTTCGGGTCGCAACCCCCTACCCGTGCAATCTACGACGCAATCAAATTTAATATGAAACTAACGGATCATCGAATAAATCCGTGTCCACACATAAATCTCCCCGGTTACCCCAAACCAACGGCCTCCACTAATGGGGTAGCCAAATTACCCATCTATTTAATTTTCCCGAATGGGTAATCGAATTACGCTGGCAACTTTGAGATGAATTAAATTTTCTGACTGTTGGCTCATTGTTGCCATGCGTGGGGCACTTTTTGCTGATTTATTTTATTAGCCCGGTGGATAAGTGGATTTATAATTCGATCCCGCTTCATCCCTAATGGAGGATTTCGCATACAGGATTGCATTCGGGAAAATAACAGACGAGATGAATTACGCAAATATACAGGTGTATTCTTCTGATGTTTTATTTGTAGAGTTCATGTTGGTTAATGATGCCGATGGTAGTGATCCTACCATGTGCGACAAAGGTAGTGGGTTCAATCCATACCCAGAGCAAATATGTATGTGATAAATTGTACTCAGTTTGTTTTGGGTGTTATTTATTCGTTTCTAAGTTTTATACATGTGATTCCTCTGTTATTAGACATCCGTAACACAATTGCTTTAAGCTATTTATTTCGAAGTCGGATTACTGTATGAGATGTGTGAATTACTATTTTTATACTTTAGAATAATGAAAAGAACATGAATCTTCTGACTTCTAATGATAAAATAGACTTTTGTAACACGGGTGTAATGAGAATAACAATGGTTATTTTAAGGTCTTAGTCTGTCTCTTAGGGATAACCTAAGAGAAAAAACTATTGTCACCGCGGACTTTTTTGTAGACTTAATATGTATATATACGATACTATAGTACATTATTTTGATCTATCTCGTACGTTCGCAATGTAAACACTAAATTATGTGTTTGTTCACGACATCACATTAAAAAACTAAAATTTTCAGTTTTTCTTTACATTATGTATTATACATATAAACTTTCCTCTTTAATCACTATATTTTAAAAACCGAATCAAAATCCGTTGCGTAGTTTTAAAGATCTAAGCATACATACGTACAGACAACAGAAAGGGAGTTTTTTATACTATGTAGTACTTAGAAAACTCCGTAATTAGTGTTTCTTTGATATATTATACATGTACTATATATATAAACTTGTTTCTTGAATACCTTTTGAAGTTTGTGTTTATTTAAAAAAACAGCCTCAAAATCCGCTGCGTATTTTAAAGATCTAAGCATACATACGGACAGACAGCGGAAAGCGACTTGTTTTATACTATATAGTTAAGTGTCATTGAGAAAGAACTATTTTAAAACTAAATTGCTATTATATCAATGAGCTGCAGCAAAGATTTGGTGCATATTTTATTTTTGCATTAAATTATATATTAATTTTTAATAACATATTTGGTGTTTCGGAAACATATATTTCATATGTCGTTGTAAGATTAAAAGAGTGAACGTAAATTGCAAAGATTAAATACTACTTTTGCTATGAAACACCTCCTTTTACAGTTTAGAAATGCTGTTTGATTGAAGACCTTTGAAATCCACCAAGAACTATATGAGCAGTCTACTTGATAGTGTTTCAGAATATTTTCTCTATAGAGTATAAATAATTTTATAGAAAATATGAATCGAGACTTTCTTTCTTATTAAATGAAGAAGCCTCGGCGATGGGTAGCCCGGTTTTAAAATTATAATTAAACTATGAATTAAATTAAGTAAGTAAAGTAAAGCTTGCTGGCTTGGTTTTCTGTTAGATGGGTCCCCTCGTTCGATGACCAAATTACAAGGAGTCTGATTACTTAGGCGACCTATGGCCATCAGTGGTCATCCTACAATTGACACGATGATATATGTACGATTAAAATACTGTTTTATACTATTTTAATGTCAAATATACTTTATTCGAGTAGTCCCATTACAAGCACCTTAGAATCCTCAATAAAATAACAATAAAATAAGCAATAACAATAACATTATTATTTCTAATAAAGAAGTGATTTTAAGCAAATTTATACATAATACAGACGACCCTGATGACCCAAAGGCTTATAATTCATCTAACACAGATCACTTTGTTAGGCTTACCTTGAACTAGTCTAGCGGCACCAGACGAGTCCTTAAACTAAGTTTATAGCAAGTTCATTAAATTCAGAAAGGATCCTATAAAAAAACTGGTGGTGAAAACGGTACTACCAATACCACCTATGTAGTAGTTGACGCTAATAAAACCCCTACCGACGCCGGCAAAAACAAACCATTGTCTTAAAGTTTTTTGTTAAAGCAGTTTAATCCCAAGCATTTTTGTCGTTGACATAATCTTTAATGAAATAGTAAGCCTTCTAAATAAGCTTATTTTTTAAATATTTCTTAAAATTGGTTCAAAGGCAACGCTGTTATCCTTATTAAGATATGCAAATATAAATGTACGTACAGGTAGGTACAAACATAACATCACATCCCAACCTCTCAACTATTCGCATCCCTAATTCTAAATAAGACACTGCTTTCAAAATACTCATAGTTCGTAACTGGATTGCAACGCATCCCCTAACAACTAGGGAAGAACCCCGGGGGATCCCTGGACAAATGTATTCAAGGCTTATTATGTGATTAAAAATATATTTTAAACAAATCCCGAAGTTATTGTTAGACGGTGAGTGAGCAAGTTTCACCCCAGTGTACATATTATTGAATACCATGCTGACTTTAAAGATTTTGCAATAAATCCTTATAGAGGCTTGTTTTTATTTTCCTTTTTTCAATATGGCGTCTGGTTAATTTGTTTTAGGGTGGTAATAGATCGTTGGCGGACTGCCACAGCTTCTTGTTTAGATGCGTTTTTATTTTGTTGGAAGATAGATTTCAATATAAGCGCGATGTTTTATATAAAGCCGATCGATGGTTTGTTAATAAAATATACCTGATTGCTATGTTCCGCTTTGAACATCCCTCTCTCAAGAGACACTTAATTGATATGATCTTCAAGTCACAAGGTTGACAACGCGCTAGTGGTGATATTACGAGCGTCTTTAGGCTGCAGTGACGCTTTTTATCACGCGGACTGTATGCTTGTTTATCGACCTGGTCTAATAAAAAAAAACACATTTGCATACTTCTGACAGTACACAGAACAACATGTAAATTACAGTTATTAATTAATAGTGCCGTAAGGTACCGCAGAGTAGAATAGTACCTCCCTCTGTATCAGGTGTAAATATGAGGCGGCTAACGTACCAGAACCGACAGATGGCGGTTTATCTATCCGAGACCGTGTAACTGAAATGGTGGGGATGGGCAGCAGCATCCCCGTCGCGAAAGCTGCGCTCTGCGATTGCCACGCTAGCCCAGCACGGCAATTAAGGGCAAAATTCGCCCTTTCTTGGGAAGGTTTATGTCCAGCAGTTATTTTCCAATCATCATCATTAAAAAATGATGATGATAAAAAAATTATAGTTGGCGTTATTTGTACCTGATATAGCATGGTAAAAGCACAAGGTAGGGTGGGCAGCAACAGTCTTGGCGCAAAGCTACGCTCTGCAGTTGTCACACCAGCCCAGTGTGCTAATTATGAACTAAATTCTCCCTTTTCTAGTTGAACCTCATTTTCAGCAGTCAATATTTTATAGCTGTTATGGTGATGATATGTGTTTTTTATTATTTATTTTATCATTTAAGTGATTAATCTAAACAAATCTTATAAAGAAAAAATATTCGACTTTTGTTTGTTACAATCTTACCTTAAAAATTCGTTACGGAGGTGACATACACTATATTCTCCCTACCTAAAATGTTGTAAACAGAAATTAATTTTTTTGTTCATTTTTACAACTGTACTTCCATATTACTGAACTGATATTAAAAATATTATTACTAATGGCAGCTATATAGTATATTATCGGATTTACTTAAAATTAAATGTCCATACAAATTGTATTACGAATAAGATAGACTTAATGATAAGGCTTATTGCTGCCTGGAAGATTATATTAATGATAAAACTGTTTGGGATTAAATATAATTGTTTAAATTATAATACATTAAGGTTGTCAGGGTCATCGGTCATTTGTGCAAAATTGTAATAAGCAAATCTATATTCATAAGGCTGTTTAAATAAGACATATTTGACTTTGACTTTGAAATTTTAAACAATTGAATACCTCGAACTTGCGGTACAAAGCTAGCTTTGTACTAACAATAATTAGGTATAAGGTTTCAATTCTTAGTCAGATCATATGTACAAGCAAATCGAATCATATCGATGCTGGTGACATGACCCCGGGATTAATTTAGATAGATGGATCCGATGGCGCAATTGGTAGAGTTCCTATCTCATGTGTTGATTCCCGCCCATGACAAAAATTTAAGTAATGAATATTTTTATTTGTTTCGTGTCTATTAATAAAAATGAGTATAAATATTGTTTATTGTCTGGTGTCCGTATTATAAATGCATTAAGCGACTTATCTCGGTATCAGATTAATGTATGAAATAATGTAAAAAAATCAGTTTAATGTCACACTACCATTTGGTGCCATGAAGTTGTGGAATCTATACATACATATTGTAAATGTGGACACACGATCAGACTAGAACCACTGGATCACGCTGCATCTAGATTTATTGAACACCCACTGGTAACGCAGTATGGCGCGTCCCATCCCATAAAGTGGACAGGCAATCTAAGAAGAACTCAGGATATTCTTTACTGGCAACTATGTCCAGCAGTGGACGTCCCACGGCTGTTAAGAAAATGATGTTGACGTAATCGAATAGTTAAGGTACGGACAAATCTTTTGTTTCTTTTTTATTTATGTGCCCCTTCAAGGATCTTTATGTGTATACTAGGAACGCCCCGCGGTTTTACTCGCATAGCTCCAGTTCCCGTGGAACTAATTATAGTAGTCCATGTTACTCCTTCTAACAACCACAACAGTTATCTAAAGAAAGTTGTTAAAACTCGGTCCAGCTATTTCTGTAAAGGAAATGAGAAGTTGAAACAAACGGACTAACAAACATTATAAACATTGTTTTTTTCAGTACTGTGTTTTCAGTGTGTGTTTCATATGCATTTAATAAAAAGCTATTAATCTGGAATCTATGTTTTGTTATTCTAAATATGTATTTATATATAACATATTGATTTCAAAATAAAGGTCCAACTAAAATCTCAAATATCTAGTTAAATCTACATTGAACACCACATTAAAACAAAGCCCAGCACTTTATCTTTCGACAAACATTCAAATACTTATACAACCTCATAAAACCTGGCCACTGCTCCGAACACTCCCCGGTCTCCCCACTCAACCCTAAAAAAATTAGGGGAATAATATTTTTTAAATGACACTTTTACGCCGTCGTTCTTACAAGATAATATCTCTTACCTAGCAGTTATGAAGGGCCTTCCAAACCCCTACTTTGCCTAAGGGTTGCTGTTATAAAAAACCTAAAAAAGCGAAATGGCCAGCCTAATATATTAACGTTATGGATAATATAGTTTCTAGTGTTGGCATGAAACCTTGTTTCCCGTTATTAACAAGTTGGCTTTACATTTTGCTTTTAGATACTTAAAAATTTTGAAATCGGGCCAGTAATTTTAAATATTATATTTTACATAGATACAAATATTTCCTATTTATAATAGCAGTGTGGATGTATGTAGAGGAGTATTTACCAGAAATCTCAGACTCAAATCTCAACTGAAAATGATGGAAACTACCATTTATTACCGACATTTATTACCATTTATTACTGACGTCGCGTATGTCAAAGTTGGCAACTTAATAATTAAGCCCAATGATAACACGATATTACATTTCTAACGCTGCACTAAATGTTTTATACCGTGTATTGTTTAAACGAAATCTATTTTGTACCAACTAAATGCACAAGCAATTAGTTTTAAAATGATTTTATGAAACGTGAGCAATGTTTTCCCAATTGTACCAAGTGTCACCATTTTGACTTACGCGGAGTTAGCACTTAAACAACGATATATTGCTAATATGTTAATGTCTATGGGCCGATTTCAAATACGACTATAATGGTAAACGTTAATGGATGTTGAAGAGGTACCGGCGGAGTAGAATAGTACCTCCCTCTATACAGGGTGCGGTAAGAGTCCACTAAGGTCTACATTAGTCTTACATATTTCTACCGCCAACTAGTGTTTGCATTGCAATGTTACGGTTTGAAGGGTGAGAGAGGCTGTGAAATTACTGGGTTATATGTCATGTTATCTTCAAATAGCATGATTGGCATCACGCTCGTGATATTCTTGTGATATTACGACAGTCTAGGCTGCGGTGATTTACAATCAAGCGGACTGTATGTTTGGTAGTCGACCTGGTCTAATAAAAAAAATTGGTACTGGAACTGATAGTGGATATACGTCCAACAGGGTGGCTATGGAAAGTAGGTACAGCATTACCGTCACGTTGCCAGTCCAGAGCTACAGCTGCAGGCAAACTTTCCTCTTTCTTGGGAAAGACCATATCCTGCAGTAAATGTTCTATTGGTGCTATAGTGATGATGATGGCAATGATGTCGAGCAAGTATATGGTTAACGTATTGATAAGTATATTCATAGTAGCTTTGAGATAATCTCACAGCCTCTTCATACTACAGTAACTCAAGCATTGATTGGCGGTAGAAATCAATGAGAGCTAGGTACACGTACCCACTGCATTTAAGGTAGACCACCTTACATGCATTTATCTGAATAATGGTTATAATATTATATATACTATATTAAATATTAACGGGCCCAATAGCGCAGATGGTAGTGTACTATCATGTGTGCTAAAGGTTATAGGTTCGATCCCCACCCAGGTCAAAGATTTATGTGACGATTGTTTGTAGCTATCTTTAAGCTGCTTATCTCAGAGTCGAGTCAACATATGTATTTATTAATTATTATTATTTGTTGTTAGTACATTATACTCCTAGATCAAAACGGTACTAACTTAAAATAATACATTCATCACAAAATCAGAAAAATTTCAATTTATTTAATAATTTAAGTGAAGCGTAGATTCAAACAAGATAACATGTTCTGAAATGTTATATGTTGTTGCTATATTCATCTAGGAGTGTTATATGGTCGCCCTTAGGTTAAAAAATAATGTCATCATTCTAGCAATTGGATATCCACCGCTGGACTTAGGCGTCCCCAAGAAAGAGATAATTTAAACAGATGCCCGTAATTATCCTGCGTAGGTGCCCCGCGGCTGCGACCGCGCGTTTAGCTACGGCCGCACCCGCATGGCTCGCGGGATCTGAGCGGTATTTACGGCGATCGCCCGAGGGCGCTTCTAAAGACTCGACCTAGGCTGGGGCGGCTATCATTAGAGGTGAATTTAATTATGAAATTCAGCACAAGAGGACAGACAGAGTGAGCCCGACAGCTCTAGGGCTGTCGGTTATCGCTCGTGGGGGCAGGGACTGCACGCGTTCGTCGGCGAACGCGGTGTACTGCTCTATTATAAGAATGCATGTGCAGTGTTAGCGATGGTGTTGTGCCAGTGAGAGGGCGGGGAAGGGCTGCGATTTTCGCTGAAATTTTGTCGGGCGGGTCGTGTAAAACGTGGCGCGTCTACGATGTGGGACTTGATAATTCCCGTGCAGGGCAAGCGTGTTGGCAATAGCAGAGCGCAACTTTCGCGTCGGGGATGCTACTGCCCATCCCTGCCCTGTACATCTGAGCTGTTTTATTTCGGATCGATATACTGCCTCTTACTACACCTAGTGATATCAGTAGGCGGAGTTACTATTCTACTCTGCCGGTACGGTGGGCAACGGATCCTACCCAAATCTGGCTAATTTTTACAGTCGATTTTGAACTCAATCACTCGAGTTTAAAGATTAATATCAATTGCAAACTTTGAACGATTTGATTTGGTAGGTTGAACTGTTGCGGTGTGTACCTTACAGCAAAACTACACACGGTAAAAAATAATGTAAAATCTATAAAATTTCTGTATCTAAGTAACTTAATATAGAGTACTTATATCCGGAATACTTATATACCCTTCTTCTCCTTCATCATCTTCATCCCCTCTCTTAATATTCCCGCGTTTTTAAGACGCCGCTAAAATGGCGCCTAAATGTAATTTTATAAAGCCAAAGGGTCAGCCATTTCACTGGCTTTTTATCGCGATTCCGTTAATTGCTAGCTGATTGTGTCTCAGGGAAAAAGGGCCGGATTATTTTAATAATTATTCAGAATTAAGGAGGATTATCGCTCGAGATTTTTTTTTTGTTGTAGCCTTTATGCGGCTCGATATCAAGATAAATGAATTATCTTAATAAATTGACTCTTCATGACGACGTAATGAGGTTTTGTTTCGAATCTAATGATCGACAGTTTCATAACGGTCGAATATTTATTTTTTACACATCTCACTCCACGATAAGAAATCTTAACTTAAGCAAGTTTCACTTATGTCTGATCTATAACACTCTTGTATCACAATTATAATATTGAAACAGATATTTCTTACAACCAGACACATAACAAACACAAATATTGATTATTGTCTTGGATCAGCCCCACGACTTCTCGCGTATAAGTTAGACACTATCCGGCCTGTAAGTCGGACATTAATGAGCGACTCTTTGCCTGAAGTGAAGAAGTCGTTTTGCACGGGCTTATAATCCTAAGGGACTGCTAAGATTAAATGAAAATAGGAGGGGAAAATAGGTTCTTCAATGAAGACCACGCACCGATACCGCAGAGAGATTAAAGATCTCACAACAGGAACAGGCAGTCTTACTAGAATTTGCATGTATTCAGCACGGTCTAGAAAAAATAATTTCTCTATCGTATCTTAGTTGGTTATTCTTTCATTGGTAAAAATCTTATACGTTGACCTGACTCCGAGATAAGTCTCTTAAAGCACATGTATTACGGACATTAGACAATAGAGGAATCACAAATATAATACAGAAATACTAAAGCGTCTAGTGGTTTCACTTATCTCCACAGCGCTGCTCCTAGATGTCAACCATGCCATATATTAAACACCCAGACACAGATTACACATTTGGAACAAATATTTGGTGTGGGCAAAATTCTTCTTACTTGGGAAGTGCTACGGCTGATATATTGATGATGATAACAACGATTGTGGCAAACGGATAGGCCGCACTACTGGTATTAAGTGGATACCGAAGCCTATGGGTGCCTGCAATATAAGGAGAATAACAAGCGAGTGCTCGCTCTTTGAAACCTCTGGGAAAGAATATCTCCAGGGAACTCAGTGCAGCTCAAATGCACAGGGCCGGGAAGGGCAGCAGCATCCCCGTCGCGATAGCTGCGCTCTGCGATTGCCAACACGTTTGCCCAGCGCGGCAATTATGGGCAAAAATCCTCCTATCTTGGAGAGGCTTACGTCCAGCATGTGGACTTATAATGGCTGGTAAAATGATATGATGACCAACCAATAAATGACGTGATAGGAGTGTATTGGTCTAAATATGTTTTTTTAGCAAAAAATACTGAATACCAACATCGAAAGTTTTGTTTTTCGCTCGAATAACGAAAAATGGTTATTTATAAAACATACCCGACCCAGATATCTTGTTGGATTGCCCAATTATCGGTTTAATTATACGTGCCTCCGCCTCGGCCCGATAATATTGCATCTTCCAATTGGCTGAGCTTTATTCCGTGCTGAAGGCAGTCCGCTGGAACGGTCTTTTATTTCATTATATCAGGAACATGTTTGTTGCCATATTTTTTACCACTTGAATGGATGGAAAACAAGCCACAATCGATATGTCATTACGGAAAGTGTGTGGGATGACGATAACGGGGATCTGTGGTACCGCGGCGCGGTATAAAGACTGCTATACCGCGTATGCATACACTACCTGTGCTTTACGACTTATCGGAGAAATCATCAGTGATACTTCAAAACCGCGTATGTAGCATTAGTTATTAAGGTTCGAAATTCAGCACATTTAATCAAATTTTGAACTTTATTTACAACCGCTGCTTAACGATATGTTCATTCAGGACTATTGTATTGATTTGTTAGCCACTTTGCATGAAAGCTTTACTTTTTACCAATAATAATATAATAAAGGGGCAGGCCCGATGGCGCAGATGGTAGTGATCCTTGATCTTGTGCGCCAGGGGTCATGGGTTCGATTCCTACCCAGACCAAATATTTATATGATGATATCTGTATTTGTTCTATGTCTAGGTGTTAAATATATGTATTTAAGTGATTCCTCAGTTGTCTGCGTCCGTAACACAAGTGCTTTAAGCGACTTACCAAGGATTTGAAGAGCACAATGGTAGTGCAGTCCCTCGGTATGTCAAAGATGTAGCTTGTGACAAGTTGATTGAAAATATCATCTTAACTCAAACATATCTAAAATTTAAAATAACAATATTTTTATAACATCATCCACAGGACGTCCACGGCTGGACATAGGCCTCTCCAAGTGATTTCCAATAGGACCGGTTGTATGCGGCCTGTGACCAGCGCGATCCTGCGGTTTTAGTCAGATCGTCTGTCCATCATGTGCGTGGACGGCCTACGCTGCGCTTGCGGGTACGTGGTCTCCATTCCAACACATTACGACTCCATCGTCCATCGGTTCTGCGTGCGAAGTACTCAGTCCATAGCCACCTCAATTTGGCAATGTCGATAATATTGGTTCTTTAAGGGATCCCTTCATTTCTAATCGCGCTAAGACTCCGAGCGTTGTCCTTTCCATAGTTAGGCTATTTTGAGTTGCCGTATTAGACTGCCCTGAGGTACCTGCAGAGTAGAATAGTACCTCCCTCTACCAGGTATCGTAAGAGGAAACTAAAGTACCAGAACCGACAGATGGCGGTATATCTATCTGATACAGTGTAATTTAAATGCATAGCGTGGGGATGGGCAGCCGCATCGCCGTCCTGAAAGCTTCGCTTTGCGATTGCCGACACGCTTGCCCAGCGCGGCATTTATGGGTAACATCCCCCATTTCTTGGGGAGGCCTATTTGCAGAAATGGACTTTAAATGGCTGTAATGATGATGATGTATAAGACTAATTCTGAAAAAAGTGTTTTTGGCTAATTAATAATTACTGTTGCGTAGTATATATGTCCTGACGAATTCTTAAATCTATAGCTAGCGAAATTCCACACTTCTACTCTACCGAGGCCATAAAGATTACATAGTTAACCAGCGAACGAAACAGGCATCTGGTATGAATTCCACTATAAATAAGTTTAGTGCATTTCTGTTGATTTTGTGGGGCTATAAACGGCGGGGCCTATAAAACCATAGATTTATTTCTCTAATGGAGGCCACGACCCCGTTTTTTGGTAAGTAAATATTTTATGGAAGTGCATTCGGATCTGTAATAAAAGGTCAAATGTGTGAAATGTTAAACATTCTATTTTTATTTTGTCTGTCTGTTTCTTTGAGGTACCCTTTAAAACGGCTTAACAGATTTTGATGGCACTTTCACTGGAAGATAGCTGATATAATATGAAACAACTTGGCTATATAACATCACACTACTCCTAATAGGAGCATCGGCGGAACATCAAAAAATGTGAAAAAATACGTTTTGAGTGCTTTCGGTTCTTGCGCTGCAAAATCGATTGAAGTTATGCAAAAGTAATTGAAGAAGAACGCGGCCGAGGTCATTGGCACACCTAGTCTTCAATAATATAATATTTCTCTTTCTCGGGGAAGTTCTCCCTTTCCAGCAGTGGGCGTCCTGCGGCTGCAATGATAATGATGATGTCAATAACTCTGGCTCTTTTACAGAACACATAGCTTATATTTCATAGTTCGATAAGCTACTTTAACATGGTCAATGGAATTGTGGTAACCCTCAGAAACTTTATTTAGATAAAGAGATGATATATTATGCATATATTGTTGTAATCTAACATCAAGTATTGGAAACATACTAGCAGACACAACAGACCCTGCCTTGTCTTGACTATACCTAAATAAACTTGTCATGAAAATAATAATGCGTCTATAAATTCAGACTTAACTTGTTCTAT
>JACJUM010005600.1:6522784-6535767 GCA_020976665.1 Heortia vitessoides | reverse complement strand
TGGTAGCAGTAAACTTTCAGATGGACGGACTGAATGACTGACTGACATATCAACTCAAGGACTAAGTTATTAGGGTTAGAAACTGTAAATTTGGCACGGTAAATAGGGGGTGTAGGTTAGTTTTTGTATACATTTAGATAAAAATCTAGTATGAGTTTTTTCATTAAAAGTCAATCAGGTAAAAGGGAGGTGCAAAGTAGCATGAAAGTTTACTGCTACCAGTTTAGTCCTACATTTTAATGTAAGTGAAACCGCCGGGTGCTGCTAGTCATCTCATTAATATTTGTCCTGGGTGGGAATCGAACCTACGAAATCGAATCGAATCTTTGACCTACGAGGTAGAAATATTAACGAATGCGTCATCGAGCCCGTCAGATTAATATTTGAAATGCTTTTTTATTACTAGCTATTATTACACAAAATCTCATCATTGCCTATCTTAGATGAATAGATAAGCTTAAAGCACTTGTATTACGGAAAACAAACAGGAATTGCAAGTACAATTCTTAAAGACATATTTAACAACTAAACGCAAAAATGCAAAAACTGATCGTATAAATATTTGTCCTGGGTGGGGATCGAATCCACGACTTTTAATGGGGTCCGTTAAAAGTCAAGGGATTGAACAAATAATAATCATTAAAGCAGGCTGATACACGAGGATATCTATAATTGTCACGATGGGCAGGTATGGCGCCAATCATGTAGCGTAGAGTTGTGGCGCCCTGTTTTGCGTTTTTTCTTGCTCCTTCCTGGTGGGTCGTGTAATGAAACTGCAGTAAACTTAGTTTTAAAACTCGTCTAATTCTGGCAGACTAGTGAAAGGTGACCCTAATTAAATTATTTCTGTTACATGACTGTATGATGTCATAGGTTATCAGGGCCGTCTATATTACCTATATTTATAAAATCACTTCCTTATGGTAAATACTAAGATTATGATTACTACCTTTTTCTTATTTTACTGACGATTTAAAATGTATTGGACCTATTTTAATAAAGAATATTTAAGTTTTGAGTTTCTTTTTGTGGTTAGATATACTCGGTTGTATAATATCCAATCACTAAAATCTGTCTATGTAATACATATGTATATCTACCGGTACTTCAGTTGCTTCATCCTGTTCTAGTTTGGCGGTATTTCCTCGTATAAAAATGAGCTTGTTTTTCTTGAACGTCTACCGCTATGCAAAAATTAATGTGGTCCTAACCTCTTGAAGAAAATTAGAGAAATCTATTATATGGGAGCCTAAACTCTTTTAGCATTAAAAGTAGTCATAATTAAAACTATCCCTGTACCAAGTTTAATCTAGAACTAGTCAGTGATCTATAAGATTATGTGCATAGACAAACAAATAAATAAATATAGAATCTAAAACATTTTTCTTTAACTCGGTACAAATATAGTGTGTACATTTTTTAAAATATTAAATATATGCCTGTAATATATGTCTAGATTTACAACAAACCTCAGATATAAATCTATACTTATATTATGAAGCTTAAGAGTTTGTTTGAACGCGTTTTACGCAAGAACCGCTAGTCCGATTTGAAATATTTTTTCAGTGTTAGTTATTACTTTTATCAACAAAGGCTATAATACCCTCAAAGTTACTATTCCACGTAAACGAAGTCGAAGACACTGCTAGTTTAATATACAACGATATTTTTGCGTATTACGCACACTAAGATACAAGTAACATCTTAGGCGTATCTTAAAACTTCACCCACACGTATGTACACTGTTGCAAGGCTTTCTGTATACAGCAGCTTTGTGAAAATGTTACACAGCCTGTGTTTTCTTTATAATGGAAGGCTGTAGAGTGTGACGTGACTGGTGTCGTCCCGCTTGCCCCACATACGGAGCACAAAGGATGGTCGTTAGCTAAACGGAACAAACCCGGAGCAGGACTAAGACGCGTGAATATCTGACACACAAGAGTCAGATTATAATGAATCAAAAAAGACAATCTTAATCCGACCATTATTCATTACTGTCATTAGCATCAATGTTTAAGGGTAGACCTCAGACAAATGTCGTGTGCATTGGTACCTCACTCTCTACTATTTCTACCGCCAACAGGTGAGCAGTGTTCGCATAGCTCTGTTTCGGTTTGAACAGTGAGCGAGGCAGTGAAATTACTTTGCAATGTGACAATATATCTTCAAGTCAAGAGGATTGAAATAATAACAATTCCCACATCTCTCTCAACATTGACCTGACTTATTGGTAAGTCGCTTAAAGCACTTGTGTTACGGACGCCAGTTAATTCTAATCGAAAATCAACCTGCAACACACTAAAAGAAGTAATTATTAATTGTTAATACGTTTTAGTGACTTAATACTGTTGATAAAAGTAATAACTAACACTGAAAAACTAGGCCGATAAACAACATTGTAAACGCTACTGCAACCTACAGATGATCATAATATCACAAGAATATCACTAGCATTGGCGGGCCCGATGGCGCAGTTGGTTATGATCTTATCCTGTGCGCCAATGGTCGTGGGTTCGATCCCCACCCTGAGCAAATATTTACATGATGATATTCGTGTTTGTACTGTGTCTGGGTGTTAAATATATGTATTCAAGTAGTATATTTGTGATTTCTCTGTTGTCTGATGTCCGTAACACAAGTGCTTCAAGCGACTTACCACGGAGTCAGGTTAAGTCATTATTATAAATAATGACGAATAATTAATCATTATTTATTATATATTTGAGCTACACTGTTTAGGATAGATATACCGCCATCTGTTGGATCTTGTACCTAAGTCTCCTATTACGGCATCTAGTACAGATTTATAGTCTGCCGGTACATTATAGCTGATTGTCGGGTAGATGAAGTTAATTTAATAAATCTTTGCAGGTTAGGTTTCTTCATCACAAATAGTCAAACATTTTTTACTTTTGTCTATAGCGTAAAGTAAAAGAGGATTCAATTTTAGTAATATTTATTTAAAACAGCTTATCTAATCATAATTAAAAATAGCTGTAAAAATAATATAGTTATAACAAATTAATTTATGACCATTATGAACATTATGACCATATGAATTAATATATATAGTATAAAGAAAACAGTTAATTAAATAGTTATATACTTTTTTTTTAATTAAGTAGGTACTAGGTATATTTTTAATAATATTATCACATCTTAATATTTTATGGAATTTATGTTTTCAGTATATCTGTTTATGTAAGTGTTTATATGTACATAATTACATAGAACATATGCTGGAATAGGTCTCGACTTTACTGGGGCTACGATCCTAAATTAATTAACAAATGAATACATTCCTTCGTTGTTTTTAACCCTCGTGTATAAAGCGGGTCTGCTGTCATTTTGTTCCATTATGTACCTTTACCTTTGTACAAGAAGCTGTAGTTATTTTTAATAATATATTATTTTTAATAATTAATTAATATACTTTTAGGTTGTTACTTTGTTGTTTTTTTGTTTATGCCGAAAATGTGTAATAGAAAACAAATAAAATATCTCGTTACGCTCTTAGCCGCTGTTTATATCTTTAATCTGACCAGTTGATTTCTTTATATCTAATGAGTTATTTTTGAGTACTGGATAGTTCAAAGTAATACCATATTTTATGTCGATAGTAAAATATCAGTTTTAAAGTGCCATTGCGGATTGCTACATCAGTTTATGATTCATTTTATAGTTTATTTATGGTTTTAGTATTTTTTTTTTGTTTTTTTTTTTACTTTGTTATTACATTGTGTTGTTTATGGTTTTAACTTAGTTTGCAGCTATGTAACAGTTGCAAGTTATTTGGGTTATGGAATTAAATTGCAAGAAATAGTAATGAGTTGATATAAAATTTAAAATGCGTTTTTTAATGAATTTCTAAGTCTTAAGGACTTCTAAGAAAATTTTTCGTGTCATTGGTGTTTGTTCATATTTTGCGATTTCAAATGGAACTGGTTGTATGCGGCCTGCATTGAGCCCTATTTTGTGGATTAGTCTGATCGTTTGCCCACTTTATGGATGGATGTCCAACGCTGCGCTAGCCGGTGCGTGGTTTTTATTCTAGTGTTTTACGGCTCCATCGTCCATCGGTTCTGCGTACTAACCGCTCTGCCCCCTACCACTTCAATGACTGACTAATACGCCGGGCTATATCAGTCACTTACGCTCTTTAACGGATGTCCTCTTTTTTCCCATACACATACTATGACTACGAAAATTTGTTGGTCCGTTTGTTACCTTCTTAAGGTTTTTTGTTTGTAGAAATTTTGTTGAAATGTAGACAACATTTCAAAATTTCTTCTCCAGTTCAACTATTACTCCTTAGCTAAGCGATTGTTATATTGCACCGGCGACCCAATTATTCTGGGTTCGATTCCCATTGGGGCTTCTTCGGGCTGGATATAATAATGTTACACTCAAAACTTAAAACACCAGTTATGCCTACTTCACAAGAAAAATAAATTCAAACACCGAATTCTATAAACACTCGTATTATCATAAGGATATCAATAGCGCGTAACCAGCACTGTGATATGAAGATATTATCACATAAACAGTAATGTCAATACCTCTTTCCCGCTTTTAGTCGGTACCCAGCAATGCGAACACTGCTGTTTGGCGGTAGAAATAGGTGAACGTCAGATACCAATGCAGATGACCTCTATTAATTTACTGCAAAAAAATATTTTATCTTGTGTTTTCCAAATACATTGAGCTAGTCAAAATTACCAAAAGATCCACCCAGTCTGATTCCCAATTAGGACGTGCGGTACTTATCAATTAGTGGCAGTTCCCGTTTATGCTTCCCACATTGTACTTCCGCTTTGGACTCCGGACAAAATCAACAATCACTTTTTCAGCTTTTAATTGGCAAAGCTTCGCTTAATTTGTTACGCTGGGTAATGCGCTCTTGTGTGTGTAACAAATTGGTATATCATTGAAAGTAGTGTCAGTATAAGCTGTGAAGTACAGTCAGAGTACATCCCACTGCACCAGGTGTCGTAAGAGGCGTCTAAGGTGCAAGAACCGACCGATGGCCGTATATCCATCCGGAACAGTGCGGCTTAAATGCACAGAACGGGGATAGGCAGAAGCATCCCCGTCGCGTAAGCTGTGCTCTGCGATTGCTAACACGCTTGCCCAGCGCGGAAATTATGGGCAGAAACCTCCTTTCTTGTCGAAGCCTATGTCTAGCAGTAGACTTTTAATGGCTTGTATGATGAAGTTATAACGATCAAAGTTATGGGTAAACATGAACTCTAGATATTATGTTCTCACTGTAACCGTATGTTTATAAATTTGCCTAATATTACAGTGTGTTACCTTTCTACAAGAAAATAGCTGAAGATATCGGTGGACGAGCCCGATGGCACATTAGTTTTATCTTAATTAGTTAAACGCTAGTTTTAATTCCGTAGTAGTACCCGTGGGATCTTATTTAAAATAATTACCGCAGACGAAGTTGCGGGGTATTCTAGTTACAATATTTGTGAAACAAACAACGAAGGTACTACAAACATCTAGAGCCAATAATCGCTAGTATGTCGCCTTCCTCGTGAACTGAGGATATGAAGTTTGCATCGCCCAGTATTTTACCGCTTCTCTCACCCTTCAGCCCGGACCACAGAAATGCGGGAACCGCTGTTTGCGTATCATATAACCAAAATTTATAAACATACGTTTATAGTACGAACATTATATCTAGAGTTCATGTTTGCTCATTAATTTGATCGTTATTCCTTCATCATACCAGCTATTGGAAGTCCCCTGCTGGACACAAACCACTCCAAGAAAGGAGGGTTTTGGCCATAATTACCGCGCTGGGCAAGCGTGTTGGCAATCGCAGAGCGCAGCTATCGCGACGGGGATACTGAGGAGGTGACTGAGGTACCGGAACAAACAGATGGTTGATGGATGATCCATCAAAATCGGTGTAGCTAAAAAGTACGGCTGCGGGAATGGGCAGCAGCATCCCCACCGCAATAGCTACGCTCTGGCAACACGCTTGCCCAGCGTGGCAATTTTGGGAAAATCCCCCTTTTTAGGGAGGCCTTTATCCAGTAGTGGATTTCCCATGGCAGATAAATGATGATGCAAAGGGAATGCTTAATTATATTTAAGTAATTAATAGAATATTTTGAGATTAAGTTATAGACATTATCACAAATATCTCTAGCACGTTAGCCTTGCAACGCAATTATCTTCTAGCAGGTCAGCTTCTAGAAGCCACTGGAGGGATATGTGATCAAATTCAACCTCGGGCAAATCTAGCAATACTGCTGGCCGCCCTCGCGGTTCTTGAGATCGGAGTAGAGCCAACAGCAATTACTTGAGGCTGGACCTCGAGTAGCCGTCTTTAGAGATATTCAAAATGGTAACAGAAGTAATTGAGACGGCCGCACTAGATCAGACGGCTGGGGCTGCACGCAGCGGTAAGCGTAGTGCACTGCTCTACATAGAGAATGCGTGAGTGCTTGTAATCGAGGAGCGAGTGAGAAGGCAATGCTGGAGGCATTTATAGAAGCACTAATATCAGCCGGGGAGTTATTTTTTATGCAATAAGTGTGCTATATACATGTAATGAGAAAAACATGATAATGGACACCCTATATCTGAATGGCTTATCACACGTAAACAGTATTACATATAGAGAAATCAAAGGGTGCAGTTTGACAGGGCAGCTGCTTAACTATGATTTACATCGGATATTTATTTATACTACCCGAAAACTGAAGGTTCAAAGAATCGTACAGAAAATAATAACAATAATTTATAATATATTATTAACAGACAACTGAGGCATCTCAAATATAATACTAAAATACATATATTCAACACCCAGACACGGAACAAACACAACTATTATCGTATAAACATTGCAGAAGCGCAGTTGATAGGATCACTACATATATATATTTATTTTCGCTTATGGTCTATACTGCAGTGTTAATTTAAAGCAATTTTCATACACAGATAGAACAAAAAAGATTTTAATAAAAAAAAAATCTTTAAACATACTCGAGATTAAACGGTCTGAAATTAAAATTGGCCGACCCCATTAAAAATGTACATTACGCGTATGTACTTTAACAGAAACCGCAAACCAGGTTTGCTATTATATAAAACGGAATATTAACTTTATTCTCTGCACATTTTCGGTTAATTTTTCGCGTTAAATGCTGAATAGAATTTTTTTTTTTTTGTGTAAAATTAAAAATGTTAAATAATTGGGATAGTTGATGTTATTTTGTTCTTTGTTTTCATGCGACCGTAAATAATTAAAGAGGTAATTAATTGCTCTCGTTAATATTTGATCTTATTTTAATGATATCTAAACTAACACCAAAAATAGGAAAGGTGGTATTGGTAGAATATTTATTACTATAAGTTTTTTTTACAGTTTCCTTTCCGATGGGTCGTGTAATAAACCTGCAGTAAACTAAGTTTTAAGACCCGCCTGGTGCCGGCAGACTAGTTTAAGGTAGGCCTAAAGAAATTATCTGTGTACTTTTATGATCCCTTGGGTCATCAGGGTCGTCTACATTATATATAAATATGCTTAAATCACTTCCTTATTGGAAATATTAATGTTATTATTATTACTTATTATTTTATTTACGATTTAAAAGTGATTGTACTGTGCCTACTTAAATAAAAAATTATTTGACTTTTGCTTGACACAACACAACATCTCATATATAGATCTGACTTTGAGGTAAGTCGCTTAAAGCACCTGTGTTACGGACATCAGACAATAGAGAAATGATAAATATGGTACATAATACTATGGTATATTCAAATTGTATATGTTACTTCAAATCTGAATAACTGCTGGACTAATTAAAGGAATATTTTACCATTAAAAAGCTAAATCTTCGTCGAGTAATATAAAGATATATTATGTGTAAAAAAACTCAGGTCTCTACTTAAAATCAGAGTATGTATTATTGTATGTTTGTATTAAATTAACTCAAAAACTGCCGACTCCATTAATTATCATTTTCAGCATAGAAATTTTAATTATATATAAATATATATTAAGTATTATTACTGGGCCACAAACTATACAGCGCGCCTAGTAAGCAAATATAGTTCTTATTTTTTACACAAAAAGATCCAAAATCATGGCCCAAAAAACCATTGTAAACATATTACTAATTATTTTCAGCTTTTCGCGTAAAACGAGGATTAACTGTAATTAGAAAAAGGCCTTTTTAAAATTTAGATGCGCGAGATAAACACGGGTTTTTCATTGGATCATTATCTCCTTTTTAGCCTAATTTAGGAGAGGTAGCGGGGAGACGTTTGATTTATAATTAACAAAAAAAAAAATGAAATACAACATGTCGTGTTTACAAACATTAAATACACGTCTCTAAGTTTACCGTCTAGTTACTATTTATTATACTTCATTATGAATATAAGTATGGATGGCAGTAATATATAAGTGTACCTATAATAAATAAATTAAAACGATTTCTGCCAAGTCTCAGACAGAGCACTTGTGTATTGCTCCTTGACGTATTTTTAATTATATTAAAATTGTTAATAAAAACCTACAAAACCTTTTCCTAATATAAATAAATAATTAATTCAAACAACATCTCATTCACATTGACCTGACTCTGAAATAAGTCACTTGAACCATTTGTGTTACGGACATCAGAAAAGAGAGGAATCAGAAACGAAATACTTAAATACATAATATGTAACACCCAGCCGCAGTATATATAAATGTTTGTTATGGGCGGGGATCAAAGCCACGTCCTTTGGTGTTAAGACTGAGACACTACCAAATGCGCTATCGGGACCATCAAAATCTTGCTATTAAAATTATTACCTCCCCCCTTACCAGGAGTCGTAAGAAGCGACTGAGTTATAGAAATCAATAGATTCAACAGACTTATAAATCACTTAATTCATTTCTAAAACTCTTTCATGAGTAGAAAAGTACTTTATCAGCAAGTGACATATTATGTTCCAATATTGTCACGAGAACCCATCCCGAATTACGAAGAATTACGTAGGTGAATGCGTTTCTTGTATTAAATATTAAAAAAAACAATCAAAACATTGTAGAAGCATTTCTTTTCTAACTTGACCTATACCTAACTAGAATTTCACATCCATTTGTCAAAGTCAAGTGTTAGATTTATTACAGTTTATTGTGGTGTTTTGCCCCACTGACCCAACTAGCTTGGCCCTTGAAAAGAACCAAGTTGAACTTATTGTTATGATATCTTTATATAATACTATCATCAGCATCATATCAGCCGTTGGATGTCCACTGCTGGATATAGGCCTCCTCAAGGAAGGGGGCTTCCTGCCATGCTTTACGCTTTTTTAAGGGGAAAATCCGCCTGCCATCTGTCGGTTCCGGCACCTCAGTCGCTTCTAACAACACCTTACGAACAATATACTAGATAAATTTTCATTTGAAGGATCAACTGTAGAGGAACCTGTATGTAAAAATACTCATTTGAAATCCTTCAGGAAATTTGTTTGGATACGTGTCCCGCGTTACATTCAAGAAAAGAAATATTTAAAATAATATATGACAAACCTTGCACTACATACTAAAAAATATAGCTCTGTTGGTTTTATCACAAAAGAAATCGTTTTTTCTTCGTAATGTACGAATCCTATAGATTTATTTGCCTAAACGTAGGGAACATACGTCTATCACGTTGTGCCCCATCACGTTAGGTAGACTATGGATCTCCATGTACTACGACCTTGGCATACCTCTCTAGTTTCCCTTACTCGCATTCGTCCTTTTATACATGCTCGTTTATTCTTAGTTTCTCTGACCTTGCCCTTCTTTAATACCTCTTCTACCTGGTTAAGGCAAATTTGCCTAGGTCGTCCTATAGCAACTCTTCGATTCATAGCCCCTTTCTTCATGTCCAAACCATCTTAACATTCCCTTTCTATTGTTGTCAAATCGTCTTTCGTGTTTTCAAATCTCTTATCATGCTATTTTTTATTATATCTAACCAATTTATATATATATATATATATATATATATATATACACACACACATATATATATATATATATATACATAAATGAAAAGTTCTTGTTAACAGGATCATAGTTTTTAATATATTTCGCACTTCTTGATGAAAACTACAACAAATCGAAGCTATATATGACTATATTTTATATACACCTATATGATAAGAGACGAAAATATCGTAAATGGTCATATTAGGGTCTATTATTCACATTATTAGGTACCGGTAAAGTAGAATAGTACCTCCCTCTGTACCAAAACCGACAGATGGCGGTATATCCATCCGTGACAGTGTAGTTCATATGTATAGGGCAGGAATGAGCAGCAACATCCCCTTCACGAAAGCTGTGCTCAGCCATTATCAACACGCTTGCCCAGCTCGGCGATTATGGGCAAAATATTCCTTGTCTCAGTTGGAATCTTGTGTCCAGCTGTGTGGACTTCTAATGGCTGCTATGATGATGATAATTCAGATTATTAGGAAAGGCACCTTTTTTATTATTAGACCAGTTCTACCAATAAGCATGCTGTCTGCGTGATGGTAAGCGTCACTCGTAATAACAATATCACTGGAATATCACACACAACCTTATAATTTGGAGATAGTATGTCACATTGCCCAGTAATTTCACTGCTTTTTTCACCCTGAAACGTGAATACAGTAACGCGAACACTGTTATTTGGCGGTAGAAATTGGTGAGAGTGAGACTTTTGTAGGGGTCTAACTCATGTTTACTCTTCAGAATATGCTGTCTATTGAAAGATATCTTAAAATCTACGACATTTTGTTTGAATTTGGGGATAATTCGTGATGGTTTTTATACTAGGAGAGATGTATTTTTTTGGATACATATAATTTTAATCTGATAATATCATTTGTAGACTGTTCAAAGGATACTAAAATTGTTATAACAAAATAATGTACAATTAGAGGAAGATCTTTCCTATTTGCGTAATTAGCATCTCTCAACCTCTAATAAATGAAGTACTAAAAATAGATTGCCTGTGAAAACTCTGAAAATGATAAAAATAGATTTGAACCTAAACAACGTTTATATAAGATTAAATTTTCTTTTTCCGGCAAATTTATCTGACTATTATTTATTACTTTATTTATTTTTAAAGTAACACCTAAACTATCATTATAAGTTTACTTAACCTAATAAGGCCAACAATATAAATAATTATAATAATATACTCTTTATTGTACACCAATATAAACAACACAAGAACATCACAAAAACATGGAATAGTAGGTACATGTGGCGGCCTTATCGCTAAATGTAATTTCTTACAGGCAACCTTTGGATAGAAATAATGTTGAAGCTGGCGGAAGTATACTTATTCTCTAAATTAAATTAAGAAAATAAATTTAATAATAATAATTATAAGTGAAAAATATTGGTTGTAAAAATTACAAATATCATAAATTGTATTTAAAAGGGCCCTTGCAAATTCAATTTAATTACAAGTAATTATGTAAAAAAATGTAAAAATGTTTTAAGCGTCTCACTTAAAGCATTTTCAGCAGTCAGGTCATTGTATGCTGTGTAAATATTATTTTTATCAGCTGAAATCTGAGGTAAGTCTTGGTTACGGTAGAAAAGCGACGACAGAAGACAGAGAGCTTCATTTAAAGCGAAGCAAAGACTACAATTAGCCTAATTTTTTTTTTATATTTACACAATAAAGTAGATCATTTCTTCAATCTGTATTTTCGTGTTATCTGTCCGATTAAAAGAAATATATAGGAATCACGACAACGCAACATTAATTCTAACGCGTCCTTTTCAGTCGGCCATTAAAGCCTGATGACGTCACCGCCCGTTCGTGACCTCAGAATGAGTGAATGACGTCACGCGTACTCGGGCCTTCACTGTTGGACATAGACCAGCGTTATTAGGAATGCAGAATTCATCTTTATTAACTAGAACCTGTTGAGATGCTAATTGGAAAATACGCTGCGCCTTATCTAGAATTCCTTCGAATTATGTTCAGCATAATATATCCAGATTATTAATTGAATAAAATTAACTCATTAATGTAAATCTTTTAGATATATTCAGTTTTAGTGAACTTGTCGAGCAAGGTTTTTATTTATTTCCACTAATCAGTTATCAATATGGGGGTCATGAATCAGTGGCGATCGTAATTTGTGAAATATATAATAAATATAAATATCACGTGATATCGCACGTTTTTATATGATACAGTCCATGTGATAGTATTCCTATCTACAGGGCCCTCTCTGTCAAGACTATTGGCTACGATTGGTTAAGAGAGTAGTCCGACCGCGAGGCAGTTCTGGCCAGAGTTCTGTCTTGCGGTCGAAAATTAAGGTCGGATTCTTAGGTGCAAGGTAGCTTATATGTGGTTGGCTGTAGTGAGGGGCAATGATGTGTCTGCCCCTTATTATCCCTATGACCGGGCGATCGACTTCGTACACAATGAGTTCGAATCTAGTTGTGCCGATAGGCGAACGCGTCGATGCAAGTATATCGGGATGTGAGCGCGGCTTATAGCTACGGCACCTTCTCGGAAAAAAAGGGAATCGGCTTATCCGATGTCTTGAATGAAGATCTATTCGTGAGTACTCGATTGCGACTACGGGTGGTGAGTGACTTTACAGTTCCGGTACATCTCTGGATAAGATGGAGGGGACTCCGGTCCACGCGGTACTATTTGTTAAGATAGATAGACCCCGGTCCATCGATAAGAACTGCACACCTGGTGTTTGCACTGGTATTGCTTCCCTATATTTATAAACATTAGGTTAGTGATGGATAAACCATAAACTATAGGATCCGTTGAGGATAAGGTTCATGATTTTTTTTCCCATAATTACCGCACTGGGCACTCATCTTCATCAATTTCTTGTTAACGTCAAATTTAATACTGTGAATAATATTCGCTTCTTTCTACACCTTTTCTAAATATTTCTGGCAACGTATATTTATATTTAACATAATAAGTTAT
>JACJUM010005600.1:6437837-6464584 GCA_020976665.1 Heortia vitessoides | reverse complement strand
ATGAATATTTGCCTCGCATGAGGATGGACCCTGAACCTTGACGCATAATATAACGACGATTTCCAAATACTTGAAAAACAATGTTTGACAAAATTATCAATGCTAAAATTATAAAGAAGAGAGATATAATTTTTTGTTTATTATGATTTAACACTACTACTACACAAATATATAGAACGGTTGTGAACCGAAGAGTTGGTATGTGATGATCTAGGAGAACATGTAGAAGTGGTAATAAAGAAGGGCCAGGACAAACGGATCAAGAATTAACGAGAGTTCATGAAAGGACTAATGCGAGTAACGAGATGCGAAAGAGGTATGCCAAGATCGTAGCAAGTGATCTCTATCATCTATAGTGTATAGTCTCCGCCTCACATATATACATCACACCTGTCCGATTAGGGTGATAGGACAGGTGTGATGTATGTCTTTGTACCTGTTAATTTGTTCGTTTGTTTTATGTATCCCTATTTAATTTTGTTGGTAAATGTTGAAGAACTTTTTTTTTAGTCCGTGTAATAGTAAGCGTCTCTACAACTAGTAATTTCACTGCCACTCTAACTCTTTAACCCGGAAGACAGCAATGCCAAAACAATTTTATTTAGCGGTAAAAGTAGGTAAGGTATCAATGCAGACGACCTCTATATGAAGTCTACCTCGGATAAACTTATAAACATTTTTCTTTTTTCCTAACAAATGCTCGCTTGAATATTGTAACCTAGTGATCTAAATTTATGTTACATTACCAAGTAATTTCACAGAGTTCAAAAAAATTAAAACTGAATTATAAAGTTATGCAAGTTAAAGTGTCTGTCTGTCTGTTTATTACGTTTTCATGCAAACATTTTGAGGAAATTAGTTAGCTTAAGTCTCAGTTAAGACTGGAATTCGGTCGAAATAATAGAAAGCTAGCATTTTAAATATATATCAGAGTTACAAAGCTGTAATCACTATACATATACAGTTTAAATCTGTTTACTTAAGAATTCGCTAATTCTTGCAATGCAAAACAGGAAGAAATACTAACCATTTCAAAGTTTTCAGTTTTCACCGCCTACCTCGAAGTATTACACCACGGCCGGAAATTGGGTCATTCCATACTAGTCAATATATTCAGTCATTACGCGGTAACGTCGTTAAATTACGAAAACTCATTTTCTATTCATCGCGGTCACGAATACTCGTTTGTAAAAGACATTGAAATAAAGCTAGATGATTATGGCTCGTTTACATAAATAAATGAAATTATAAATTCATTCAACAATTCATACATTGACCTGAATCCGAGATCAGTAGGTTAAAGCATTTGTGTTACGGGTATCAGGGTTATCACAAATATTTACTATAATATATTAATATATAGTTGTACCGGGTGGAGATCGAACCCACGACCCTTGGGGCAGAAGATAGGATCACTACCATCTGTGCCATTGGGTCCGTCATACTGTACCCTTTAAACCGGGAGACAGAAAGGCGAATATGAGTGAGGTACCCATACAGATGACCTTTGTGTGAGATCAACCTTATCTTCCAGGTAAGTACTTAGATTATGTCGGTGATTTTGAAAACTCCAACGGGATTTAATGTATGAAACTATATAATTACGTGCTTTTAAATATAAATTACTAGTTGTTAATATTATTTACGCTAAGCCTCCCCAAGAAAGAAAATATTGCCCATACTTTATGTGCTATGCTGGACAGGCGTGGTGCCAACCACAAAGCTTCGCAACAGGAAGGCTTCATATGAGCCACACTATTTTGTTATATATACCTCCAACCGTAGGTTTCATCATCTCAGTCGTCACCTTACGACACCTGGTACAGGTGGATATAAAAGCACCGTTTCCGGTACCCCACGGCTTGTTTAGGTACAGCTCATTTATTTCTGTCTGGGTTTAGTTTAAATAGGTTAGTGACCCGTGGGATACCGGCGGGATAGAATAGTACCTCTTTCAGAACCGTAAGAGGCTATTGAGGTACCGGAACCGACAGATCATCTGAAATCATCGACAGATCATCTGAAATCTGTTTAATCTGAAAAAGCGCTGCTTTAGTAATGGGCGGGTGTGGGCATGCTGCCCATCCTTATCGTGAAGTAGCGCTCTGCGATTTCAACCACACTTGCCCAGCGAGGTATTTATGGGTAAAGTTCCCCCTTTCCTAGGCAAGCTGAAGCCCAACAGTGGACTTTAGATGACTAATATGACTTTCATATAGGTTCAGTTCCTGTAAAATTTAATTTATTTGTATAGATAATATTGTAATTGTACTAAAAGTTTCAAGGCTTGAATTACTAATCCAGATCGGATTTCCAGATAATTTAAACTAAGATAACATAATTTGTGTAAAAGGAGGCAGAGTATCATCCAAAATTCTAGTAACTTCGTCTCTTTACTCAGACTATAATATCAAAGCTAGTTACACCTATTTTCCGAACTTATCAATATATTTTGGTGCAATGGTAATTATTAAGCTTCTTCCTTATATACCTGAATGACTTGCTATATCAAACAAAAGACTGTAGCGATATAGTTTTGCTCGCAGATAATACTTCCCATTTATTAAAAGTGAAAAAACAACAGACTCTTTACGATGTATATGTTTTGACGATGTATACAACACTTTATCAAAAGTACTGAAATAATTGATGTTAACAACATGTCTCATAATGAAAAAATAACAAAATGTATTAAATTTGTTACACGAAATGTTAAGCGAACATATTCATGCATAGTTGTTACAAATGAGATGATGTTTATAGTCAACGCTACAGTATTCTTAGGACTAATCCTGGACAGCAAGTTTCAATAGAGACCTCATGTATTTGATCTCTCTAATAGACTAAGTTCTGCAGCTTTCTCGATATACAAAATTCACTTAATACAAAAGTCAATTAACAGACGTAGACATTATTTTAGTTAGTTCCGCAGTGTTATGTCTTATGGTACATGATTAACTAAATTTTAATATTTGTGCTGCAGAAGAGGGCTATTCGTGAGATTTATTAAATAACTCAAAAAGAGTTACAGAATTTAAAGAACTTAATATAATGACATAATCCGACATACCTCAGTGCCTCCAAAAGTCGAAAGATTTCGGCCAATGTGTGTTACCAGCGACGACCTACAGCAGCGAAGCGTGGTCTTTTACATTGGCCTTATTGGCCAACTGAAAATAGCTCAACGAGCTATGGAGAGGGCAATGTTCGAAGTTTCTTTGCGATCGAATCAGGAATGAGGAGATTCGTAACAGAACCAAAGTTACCGATATTGCCCGGCGGCTTAGTAAGTTGAGGAAGCAGTGGGCAGGGCACTTGGTACGCAGAACCGAGGGCCAATGGAGTAGTAAGGAGGAATGGAGACCAAGTACCGACAAGCGCAGCGTAGGGCGTCCACCCGCATGATGGACAGACGCTCTGACTAAAACTGCAGGATCGCGCTAGACAAAGGCTGCATACAACCGGTCCCATTGGAGATTACTTGGGGAGGCCTATGTCCAGCAGTGGACGTGTTATGGCTGAAATTATGATAATGAATATAATGACTGTACGCAGTGAGAATGTATGTAATATACATAATGTTAATACAAGTAATAAATATAAGCTCGCAGTGCACACTACACGGCTTCATTCAATAAACAATTAATTCAAAGCCAATTGCATATGTAAGATTTTACAATAAAATATACAGCAGTATATCTGGCTTACCTTTACTTCAAAAGCATATTATAGTGTTAAAGATTATATTAATAATAAAACGGGCTAGGATTGAATTGCTTTAACCAGCTAATTTAAATTACGGCTTTAAGACAACGGTTTGTAAGCACTGACACCAGTACGAGTTCCATTAACACTATTCAATGTTAATGAAACCTTTGTCACCAACAGTTTTTCTTGCAGGTTCCTTTCTAGTCGCTCGTGTAATAAACCTACCTAAGTCGTGGCAAACTAGAATAAAGTAGGCCTAATTAAATGTTAGATGCCTCTTATGACCGTGGGGTCATCAGTCATCAATATTTTGAGTATAATATAATTCAGTACATTATATTTCTGAAGTAAGCCCATCACTAATATATAAAAGACTTTTATATAAAGAATATTTTGATTTGATTTTCAGCCGGTGCGTTAGAGCCCTCTTTTTATCCCACCCTTTTTCTCATCCATATCCATTTTCTTCTCTCTCCTCTTCATAACTTCCTATATCAGCGCCATCCTCCTTCAGACCACTGAATTATGAAACAATTCTTGAAGGACTCCGCTCTAGCGCGTTGCGACTTAGGGACTTTCAAGAGCAAAATACATTCTCTTCTTAAAGGTCGACAATGTACCTGTGATACCTTTGGATCGAACAGTCATCAATCCTTTTGGATCTCCTCTTTATAATATTATTGTATATAAGGTGATACACAATAAATAAGATATTATTTGACGTAGATTCTAAGAGATTTTCATTAGAAAGAATTTTGTTGTACAGACAAGTTAATTGCATTGTTCAATTGCTGGTAGTAAATGCATCTATGTCTTATAATCTTCGGCCGATCTAACGAGCTCGATAAAGCCACGCTGGATACTCTGTTAGTCTTACTTCCATGAGATAATGTTGCCTTATTTTCACAATATCAGCTGCAAGGTATCAATTTATTATCTATTCCAAGAGATGGCACTAAGAGGAATTTGCCACTTTGAACACGCGCTGTGACATTTGTACTACATCCATAATCAAACAGTCAGGAAGTACTACAAATAACATACATTTTTTTTTATATTTTGTTTTGGGTAATGTGTATGTGATTTGGACATGTGGAGCGGATGAATGGAAGTAGAATTTTGTAGGAAAATTTGGAAGAAGAAATAATAGAGTGCGAGGGTCTAAGCAATTGGAAAACTCTGAGAGATGAGAGATCGTGAGTAAACATCAGGTACAATTCCTGACCAATCGGTAAATCCTTCTAAACCAAGATAAAATTTCCTTTAGTTAAATCACACGTATCGCGAACATTGTTCCGCTGCAGCAATTCAGTTCTGCTTTAGATTTTAGTGCTGTTTTAATTAGTCTGAGCTCATTAATTATAGCAAGCGAACTTTCCCGTATAATTACAATATCATTGTTGAAGCAAAATAAACTCTGGACTTAATTTAACACGAGTTACTAATTCTAAGCTATTATAAAAGTTTATACGTAAATCTTTGTTTTGTTTCACTCACTCGCCCTGTCACAGACTAACTTTGGATTGTTTTAAAATTTATTCTCTCGGAAGTCGGCCATTTTCTTTTCTCTTACATCCGCCATTTGAATTCTAAATAGGTTGAGAAGTTTGTTTTTTTTTATTTCTCCACAAAAAAAGTTAATGGCCTGTAAATTTAATTGAATGCATTTTTTTTTTATCGTCGGGGCTTGTTGGCGAAAGTTTTATTTGCTCATTAGAAGTCTATTTAACTTCACCGGAAATGGGTGAGTGGAATATGAATTAATGGATATCTGATTTCATGGATTGCCTGTAGGTCTTAAATATAATGCCGGACACAAAAAGAATTAAATAATGATTTAATTTTATTACGCAAAAACCAAATAATTTAAATGTCCAAAATAACAACTTCCACTGCTGGACATAGGCCTCCCTAAGAAGGAAGGAATTTGCCAATATAATTGCTGCTGCTCATCTCTACCCTGTTACATTTGAGTTACAATGCTTCGAATGGATATACCGCCATCTGTCGGTTCCGATACACTTAATGGGTATATAAAAATATCACACCACTTTTTTTTGTCCGAGATAAACTCCTAAAATTGGTTAGAGTCAAATTTTGCTTACTGTGTCTTGTTTATCGAACTTAGGAGATAGATGGTTTATATATTAATTTATAATCATATAATTTTTTTATTATATAACAAGGAGTTAAAGTTATCTGTGAGTTACTCCTCTCAGAATCATACACTTATGATTCTAACAGATGGCGGTGTAAGGTGATTGAAAAAGTATCCAATACCACTAATGTAATGACGGTAAAGGGATCAACAGAATTCACTATGCTTGGACAAAGTCGGGGCCGGCTGCTGTGTTATATACCTATTGCTCTACACTCGTTAACGTAAAATAAGACTACCTTTATAACGGCTTTAAAAAGCAGTTTATTTATCTTTTTACATTTATACTTTTTACAGTTTCGGATACCGGCGGCAACCCTTCTTAGGATTGGCAAACGATGTTGCGTCAGTATTTGAAAGTTACAATTACTACCTTCATGAAATTTCATTTATTTTTGGTTTTTAATTTTGTACATTTGCATACCTATTTAAAAGCATATTTTATTTGTGTTATATATATAACTAATACAGAATATAGAATAGTACCTCCCCTTGTTCCAGGTGTGAAACATTTAAGTATTAACATCAATGTGGTGCACGTGAAAGAATGTAAGTAATCCCAATGACTGATATGATGAAAATAATGATCCTCAAGGTTTACAGGCTACTGTGTGGCTTCAACATCATCATAATATCAGCCATTGAAAGTCCACTGCTGGACAAAGGCCCTCTCAAGAAAACGGGAATTTTGCCTATAATTGCCGCGCTTTGCAAACGTGTTGCCAATTACAGAGCGCATATTTCCAAACGGGAACGCTTCTGCCCACCCCCTGTGCATTTGAGCCACACAGTTTTGGATGGATATACCGCCATCTGTCGGATCTGGTACCTTAGTCGCCTCTTACGGCACCCGGCAAAGGGGAAGGTACTATTCTACTCCGCCGTACCTCATGACTTACGATGAAAGAATAAATAATTCTTAAAAAAAGTTACCTATTTCCGATACAGAAGTTGTGCATAAAATATACTATTTTGATAGATTCAGTCCCTCATTGCCCTGTCCATCCATAAAATTAGAACGGGATAAGAAAACTATGTATTGTATAAAGAGTGACGCGTACAGCCTTCTGCACTCAGCCAAGGAAATGATGTAATCATAGATATCATATTTCCGGGGGAAATGTCCATTTATGTTTTCATTTTTTAGTCGGAAAAAAGGATTGCAGTAGGATTAGACAAATAACTCGGATTTTTCGTTTAAAAATGCATGTTATTATTTTGGGTTGTTACATTATTGTGATATCTTTATATTGAAATAGAATGGTCCGATTTCACATTTACGTTTGATTCTATTGCTTTTTTTATAGAATTAGTATTTGTCTGTGTAGGGATGGTGTTGTTTGTCTCTGTGGTTGTACCCTCCATCTATAACATGGTGCAAACAACTTATTTTATCTTACAATTATTTGTCGGCCCTGAAGGTGCAGATGTTAGTGATCCAATATTGCGCGCCGAAGATTGTGGTTCTGGGTGGGGACCCAGGACAACTATTTATATGATGATTTTTTTTATTTGTTCTGTGTATGTTATTTTTACGCATTTAAGTATATTAGTGATTCCTCTTTTGCTTAATATCCGTAAAACTATTGATTTAAGTTACTTATCTGCAAGTCAGGTCAATCTATGATATGTCATGTGAATGTTTATTATATTATTATTTTCTTTTGGTTAAAATTTTCTCAAAATCCTTAGGGTGCTCCGGTACATAACTAAAATATGATGGGGGCAAGGAGTATCATCTTGTAAGAACTTTGGATAATGCGGCAGGTGTTCTAAAAGCTATTATTTCGAGACGTTCATATTACGACACTGTTTTATTAAATTCTCATGTAAGGATTTCCGGTAGGTTGTCAAATTAGTTTCTTATTAAAATAAGCGGTAAAACTGACTAACTGACGCATAATCAAAAGGTAAATTACTTCATTTGTTCAACTCATGCGGGGTTTACCAGTCTCAGTGAACACAGGTTTATAAGCACATGAGAGGCAGTTAAATTGTATCTTCAAGTAATGTGACATAATATCTACAACATCACAAGGTGAGAAAATATTAATCCACATTCTTGCCATCAGCTGATCACTACCTCCTCCTTCGTACAGTATCCCTCTACAAGGACATTCCAGGACCAGCAACCATAAACGATTACTGCCTGGAGGAAATAGGCTGGCAAGAATAAGGCTAACAGTCCCGAGAAGCAGAATATTGGCGCAAAGAGATGCAGAAACCTGCCCAAGCTAGCTCATGGATCAAGAAGTCCTATCAAAGAAATTAACATTTTTTTTTATTCATCTACATAATCGCCTTTTGAGGTGATAAAATGGTTCCAACGCTTTTCCAATATTTCAATATCATGTTTATATCTCTCATCTAACATCTCTACATCTACATCCCTCTCTACAATTTTGCAACAGGCATCGCAGCTACACTCGCCCGCCGCTTGAGAATCTATTCGTCGTGATTAAAAGCAAATGACGTGACGTCACAGCCCGCCGTATCGAAATGATACGACACAAAGCAGTCTGCACTCTGCTTATTGCCATGTACAGGTTGATCTAAAATCTATATAGTTTTAAATACTTTGCAAGGAATTTAATAGCATCTTTGAAAGGAAGACGTGTCTTTGGGACACAATGGGAGTTCAGAAAAAATATGTTAACCAGGTTAGGAGGTAGTTTGGTGTTTTCTTTCTTAACTAACCTCTACATCTAAAATTTAAAAAAACCAATTGATAGGTGAATTCATCATACCATCCATTGAAAGTCTACTGCTGGACATAGGAAAATCTCTCAGAAAATCGCTGAGCGCAGCATTCGCGACGGGGATGCGGCTGCCATCCCCACCCTGTGCATTTGAGCTGCATTGTTTCGGATGGATATACCGCCATCAGTCGGTTCTGGTATCTTAGTCGCCTTTTATGACATTTTTTACACCTGGCACAGGGGAAGGTACTATTTAATTCTGCCGGTACCTCATAGTAGAATTCCGCAAAAATTCATTAGTGAATTATTAAAGAATTACTCAGTAATAAAAGTGTTGTAAGCTGTTTTACTTACGAATAATTATAAAAATTGTAATTTGTCTGTGTTGATTTGTATTTTGCTACTATGCCAAGAATAAATAAGATAAAAATATTCGTATTTGTTTTCGTAAAGTTCACGGTCATATCAAAGAAACAAGTTTCAATACAGCCATTGAAAGTCCACTGTCGGACAAGAAAAGGACAATTTTGACTATAATTGCCACGCTGGGCAGGCGTGTTGGCAATCGCAGAACGCAGCTTTGGCAAGCCCATTCCCACCCTGTGCATTTGAGCTGCACTGTTTCGGATAGTTAAACCACTATCTGTCGGGTCCGGTTAGTCTTACGACACCTGGTTCAGATAGATATATAGTTACTTATTTATTTATATATATGTATATTATACAATATAACGATACTTAGTTTTGACACACATGCATACCATCCTTACCTTACGTTACTATCCTTACAATACAATAGGCAAAACCTTATTCCTAAATTACTATTCGTTTTTATTTCAAGCTAGCTTTCATATTCAGGTACAAAATAGAAAATACAGGTTTTTAGAATCATTTTTCCGAATACGTGTCTTATATATACGAATAATGCAGACGTTATCTATATCTATTATGTCTAAACAGAACAAAAAACGGTATTAAAGGTTATTTTTTAAAGTAACAACAACAGAACAATTTTCGGAAAATGTTCTTTTCAACAAAATAGAACACTCTGTAGTATGGCGTAGGTGCACGCACGGCGTAGTCTGGGAGGCGCGCCTTGTGGCTTTGTTGCGCTTTTAAAAAAATGGATGCCGGCAACAATGGACCCCGCATTCAGGCGCATTACTGTTCACTGTTCAGTCTAGATTAGTGGCTCTCAAACTGTTGAGGTGACGGCCCGGAATATAAGGACATATAGTAAATGTTTTGAGAAAACTTTGTCTTTTCTTGCAGTCTTGTTTGCGGAAACTGCAAACTTCCCATTTATGTGAAATTACGTATTATTATTAGACTCTAAATAGGTCAAATTGTGACTTGTGGAGTGATGCGACCACTTATCTGATCTAATATAGATGAGAATAATAAAGTTTAGATTATTTATATTTTTTTGAAATGCTAATATTTGGGCTGCCTTCGAGTTCAAATTAGTTCAAATCAAAATATTCTTTACCAGCAGTGCCCGTGACTTCGTCCACGTATAATAGTGACTTTAGGGGATATAGAAGCACTCCTTGATAAATAGACTATCCATCACTGAAATAATTTGTAAAATTAGATGTGCTGTTCTTGTGTTTAGCGCGCTTAAACAAACAAACAAACTCTTTAGCTATATAATATTCGTATAGATTTAAGTAGGCCCATAACAAGCACTTTAGAATCATCAAACAATAGTTATTTAAATAATTGGAATTCAGAAATATAAAGTACTATATTGCATTATATTCATAATACTAATGAACCCACAGATAACTCTTATGGTCTTCCTAGACTAGTACGAGGTATGCCTAATCTATATTAGGCCTACCTTATACTAGTCTATCGGCACCAGACGGGTCTTAACACTAAGGTTAATAATGCAGGTTCACCACACAACCCACCATAAAGGACCCTGCAAGAAAAACCGGTGGTAATAAAGGTTCTATTGATACTAAATAGTCAGTTTCTAATGGATCAAGCCGTGAGGTGCTGGCAGATCATCTTTCATCGCTAATCTCTCCTGTTAGTTTGAATTGACATAAAGAAGTCCACTTTGTTATAAAAATAAAACTAACTTTATATGATTTATATCATGATGGTGGAAACAAAGGCCTGCCTGATTATGAGCGATAATTGTAGTCTAAAGACAATACTAGTCCTGAGGAATCATATGCATCAAGAAAACTATAAAGGCTTCTTTCTTTGCTCCTTCAAAATGAGTCCAACGGTCACTTTCCATCACCACTCCGCTCGCCATCTGCCAATAAGTTCATGCAATCACCTTGCATTCTATAGCATTTAAATCTTAGTGCGACTCCGGTTTTCTATCCCGCGATTATTTTCTAAATATAGCTTTGTTCTCTTTGATGGGTAAAGCAACAAGGTTCTTTAAAAGAGGAATATCTGAAATACAACCATTTTCGATGGGACTGCATCACGCATATGAGTCTAAGGTAACTACTTCCTAGGAGGGTTGTATGTTTGTTTGTCACCACCAACAAATACCCTTAACAAAAAAGAAAATTAACTGAAACTTTGAGAATCACTGACGCGTGACGGTATGGATAATGGACAGCGCTTTGTGAAGCTTGATATTCAGGTAGTTACAGATACCCTTCACATGAATTTTTAGTAGCCTATTTATTATTTTACTAGCATCCGCTTGCGGATTCGCCCGCATGGATTTGTTGGGTAGCACTTGGGTTCCTATCTTGTAGGAATGAGGCGAACAATAAAATAGCCTTACTTTGTAATTAATCTATATCGACAAACAAGCCTACAGTCCTGGTGTTAGCAAGCGTCACTTCAGCCTATAGACGCTAGTAATATCATAAGGAAATCACAAGCGCGTTGCCAATTTTGTGACTTGAAGATATTATGTCACATTACATTGCTAGAACCAACAGATGGCGGTATATCTACTCGAAACGCAGCTCAGATGCACAGGGCGGGGGTGGGCAGAAGCGTCCTTGTCGCAAAAGCTGCGCTCTGCCATTGCCAACACCCAGCGCGGCAATTATGGGAAAAAAACTCCTTTCTTGGAAGAGGCCTATGTCCAGCCGTGGATTTCTAATGGCTGGTATGATGATAATATTGCTTATACAAAAAGGTCGTCTGCATTGGTACAACACTTTCATCTATTTTTACCGCAGATAGCAGTATTCGCTTCTTCATATCTTTGTCTTGGTTTGAAGGGAAAGAGAGAGGCAGTGAAATTACCGAGTAATGTGCCATAATATCTTTAAGCCGCAAAGTTAGTGACACTCTGGTAATGGTTGTGATATTACGAGCGTCTATAGGCTGCGGGGCTTACTGTCGTGAGAACTGTATATAATCTTTGCCAATTTAATACAAATAAAGCAATACGTCTCTCCTCAGACTAAGCAAGTTCTGAAGCGTTTCAAAGTTTATATAAAATTAGCTGTGCCCGCGACTTCGTCTGCATGCAGTTTATTTTAGCACCATACCTTTTTACTTAAACTTATGTAAACTTTGAATGTTAACTTATTTATATTTACAAATCAATAGCCTAAATAATAAGTTTTAATTTTTAGCTCTAACAATATATACCTCCCTACAACTTTTATTCCCCCCTTTCGACCTCTTACAACTTTTATGTCGAATGAAAAAGTAGCCTATATCCTTTCTTAAACTTTAGATTATCTATGTACCAAAGTTCAAATCGGTTCAATAGTTTATGCGTAATTGCGTAACAAACAGACAGACATAGTTACTTTCGGATTTATAATATTAGTAAGGATACCAAATCCCGAAGCCGATGTCCAATAATAAAATATAATTGTAACGTTTCAGACGTCCCGGATAAGGGTGCCGGTAACAGGTTTGTTCTCACTTATCCCGGATTCCCGATAGATACATTCATCCATTTGCAAATGCACATTCATGAAAAAAATTTACTCGCGCTCCGCTGACTGAAATTGTGTGTAGGTATTTTTCATACAGCTGTTTTGGCTGAAAGCCATCCTTCTACATATGTTTGAACTTAATTAGTAAACATGGATTAGCCACTCTTTTCCACATCTTGACCTCTAAAAATTAACCTTGACCTTTAAAATATGAAGTAGCGTCCTTTAGTTTTCTCTATGTAAAGGTTTAATTCTAAGTCTACGGATAGCAGTACTGAAAAAAAAACAGCTATATCCCACAAGAACAAGTTTTTGAGATAAAAAGTAGCCGCTTACTCCTTTCAATATTCCTTGTGACAAATTTTATCCAGATCTTTTAATCCGTCCCGTCGCAATAACATACTAACAAACATACATTCACACATGCACGTATACACTCATACATACTCACAAACTCTCGTGTTAATAATATTAGTAAGAATGTCTAAAAATAAACGGTTTTTACGGCTTTATTCAATTATATTTTTTATTTTTTGCGTCTTTAGGTCCCTGTTACTCTGTCGCTTCTTACGACACCTGGTGCAGAGGGAGGTTACTATTCTACTGTAGCGTTATTCTAACGTTATTTAACGTTAGGGTTAACGTTAACTATCCGTTAGGGTAACCAACAAATTAATGTAAATAAAATTAATGTACGAGTATATATTCTACTGATCCTCTCTCTATACCTATATGCCAAATTTATTTATATACTGTCACTATTTATATATAGCCTATAATATTTAATGATAAACAAATTCATACAAAATTTCAAATATCCACCTGACTCCGAGATAGTTGCCTAGAGCACTTGCTTTGTCTTGTTGGAGTTCCCAATGCTGGATACCTCAAGACATCAATACCAGCGGACATCAATAACAGAGGAGGGGGCGAGGCCGCTTATTAACATCAAACTTCGCTCCCGCAGGGTTCGCGGGATCCGTGGCGATTACTCGAGGGCGCCACTGAGGCTCGACTTGCGATCGGGTGGCCATCTTTGGGGACGGTTGAGTTGTTTGCAAAAGAGGACTAAGTGAGCTCGGCTGTGCGGTCGGTTATCGAAGGGTAGGGACTGCATGCGTTCGCCTGTGAACACGAAGTGAGGATGGAATATGAGGTGTGGAGTGTCAGTAACAGGTTGACGAAGGGAGGCATTTATTGAAGTTACAAGTAGTGTTATTTCAGAGATGTAGAACTTTGAAATGGAATAAAAAAAAGGTGATTTTTCTATTGATATTTAATTTACTATATTAATAATATTAATAAATTCCCGCAACATTGACCTGACTCTGTGGTAAATTGCTTAATGCACTTGTTGTTATGTTATGTTACGGACGCTAGACAACAGAGGAATCACAAACATACTAGTTAAATACATATATAATACATATATTAATATCTTCTGGAGTCATCATACAGCCGTTAGAAGTTCACTGCTGCGCATATGCCTCTCCAAGTGCAGAGGATTTTTGTTCATAGTTGCCGCAAGCAAGGTAATCGTAGAGCGCAGCTTTCGCAAGGGGGATGCTCCTGCTCATTCCGCCCTGTGCATTTGAGCTACTCTGTTTCAGATGGAAATACCGCCATCTGTCTGTTCTGGTACCTTAGTCGCCTCTTACGACACCAAGTGCAGTGGGAGGTACTATTCTACTCTGCAGGTAAGTTACGGCAATGGACGATTATGTTGACGTAATGCGCGACACGTACTTCGTACAGAACAATTTTTCAATATAAATTTGCTCAATTTGGAAGCGATGTTCAAGCGTTAGTCCATTCATGTTGAATACCTTACCAAACTTAACATAAATCCTTTGACAGTTGACAAAATGGCCGCTAGTTAAAATAACGTTCCCAATTAACGTTTCTTCCTCTAAAAAAAAACATCCCTTACTATCGGACGGATGGACGTGTCGTAGTCCACGACACGTCCATGTCGATGTTGATTATGGTCAGTAATGGACATCAGACAACAAAGAAAACACAACTATAATGCTGATATACCTACATACTTTACTCCTAGACATAGAACAAACTAGAATTTTCAAAATATTTATTAATATTACACAACTAACGCAGTTATCTTTTGACTTAATTATTTACAAGAGTATAAAATCTTAATAAAATAATAGTGTTACAATGACAACTATTTATATATATTTCGACAAAAAATCTCAGAAGATAAACTCTTCCTACGAATAAGCCTTCCTCCCCCCCTAACTATCTGCAGATATGTCGCAAACAAAATACGTACTTACATACTTCACGCCTGTATCCCGTCGGGGTAGGCAGAGAATATGGATCTCTATCTGTTACGGTTTTGGCAAACCTCTCTCGCTTCCCATATTCGCATTAGTCCTTTCATGCACGCTTGTTTATTCTTGGTACTTCTGACCTGGCCCTTCTTTAATACCTCTTCTACCTAGTTAAGGTGGATATACCTTTGATATACTTTTGCCTAGATCGTCCTATCTATATATTTGTGCAGTCATTCTACTTTCGCCCATGCTTTCTACAGGTCCACACCATATCAACATTCGTTTCTATATTGTTGTCACAACATCATCTTTTACACCACATTGATTTCTTAAATATTAAAAATCAATTAAAATGTTTGTCTTAAATAGGGATCGAACCGACGACTTTTAGCGGATAGGATACCATCTGCGTCATCAGGCACGTTAAATCTATCTCAAAAGTGTATATGTTATGTATTTATTATATGTTTATATAAATAGACATCATATGTGATATAATGATTCTATTTGTGATAACTACAATGGATATTTAGCCTCGCACAACAATGCCGCCGGATATCCGGCTTTGTTCCGGCTATCCGGATTGCCGGTCCGGCCGGGAATACTTAGTTTTAGCCCTCCATTGTCTGCGGCTTGTTTTGTTTGAGGTGATAAGGTGAGATATCCGTGTAACTCACCATGAATCACAACACTTTGTGCAATAATCTTAATCTACTGTTTCCCACTAATATTCATTTGATCAAATTGTTATTTACTATACTTTTAATTAAGTGTATTTAGTAAAACGTAATAATGTTAATGTAAAAGTAGTATATATAGTACCTCCCCCTGTATCAGGTATCAGAAGAGGCGACTGAGACACCGGAACCGACAGATGTCGGTATATCCACCCGATGTAGCTCAAATACAACAGGCCGGGAACGCGCAGCAGCATTCCCGTCGCGTCGCAGCAATTATGGGCAAATTCCTCTATTTTGGGAAAGCCTATGTCCAGCAGTGAACGTTTTACGGCTGCTGTAATAATTATGATGAATGTTAACAATTTATTTTAATTTTACAGACCGCGTTCAGTTTTTTATAGTGTTTTGTTTATAGATTAATATTTATTGATTCTTATGTCGCTTTTTCTGAGTGTTATAATTAGTTTTAGGGTATTTCAGAATAGTAAAGACCGCTAATACTTGAATTTACTTGTATGTAAGTCTTTGGTTCAAAACTAATTTCTTCTAGCTATTGGTCCGACTGAAAAAGTGATTTATAGCCTACATATCGAGGAAGGCTAACAGACAAGTATCATCCTTCGGCCAAATTAATGTAATACTGTAATAAGTGATAGGATATTAAGTCTCTTCTTTAAATCAACGTAATTAAAACCTCGGCCAAAGCTAGTATTAATCCAAAATGCCAGCATGGTCCGTCCATACCACCCTACCTGCAATTAATTCGAATGGAAATGCAGGACTGCAATGGACTGACCAGCTGTACAACCGACGCCGACCGCTTAATACCCCGCTTTAGCAATCGCACTGCGATTGGACTGGGCACCTGGAGCTGCGTGATCATGATGATGATAATCTGGAGCTGCGTAGCATGTCATCACGGTACCCAGTTTGTCGCGGCCCCTTTCACGGCCTCATAGCATTGTTCCTCTATACCCTCCTAGTATGCACGCAACTGTGCCTTTTGTTTCTCAGGCCTTCGAACAGAGATCCTTCAAGGAGAAATGCTGCACAGGTGCGATGCTTTTATTCGTCCGTGACGTCTTCTTTGTCTGGGCCCCAATATCAGCCTCTCTGGCGCGTTCATCAGCCTCTTTGCAGCTCATCACTGCTGAGCAAAATGAGGATACGACGTCCCATGCTGTCCTGCTGCTAGCTATGGCGCCGATCACTGAGTCGAGGGACAAGCTATTCAATCCTGTGTCGTTACAAGTACTGCGCGCAGTTCCAAACAGGCTAGGCATTCTGACCATCTATGCTGGGCAGTATCTTCTGGCTATCTGCTACATTGGTGGCAGGCGGGTGTCATCTCACGTACGATTTTATACAGGTATCGTCCGAAGGCCCAATGCCCTTTCGACATCTGTGTCTTATGGAACGTGAGAGCTCCATCTTGCCGATTGGTCCAAGCCGATAGGTGCGGGCAAATGGCTTTCACCAGATCATGTCCAGCTGAGGGTTCCGAAAATCGGATTTCCCAGCTACTAGCTAAGGCCAATCGGGCCTTGCGTTATGAAAAAAGCTATAACTAACTGGTCCCCATGACTAATTACACGTAAAATACGTTTTTAATGATAATTTATTATTTCTCATTTATTAAAATTAATTAATAATTTCATATTTTCTTTTATATTTATGTTATTTTTAAGCCTTTTTTTCATATGTACAATAGGAGGCAAACGAGTACGGAATATTATGATCACCTGATCTTAAGATAACAGTAGTTCGTGCACACCTGTCCACCAATTTACGGGCGTGATACCGGCTTTAAAGAAAATAATAGACTCTGCTATGACTATAAAATAAAAAGTGATCAATGCTGCTGGGTATGGCCAAGTATAATAGTTCTTCTGACTAGAGGTCGTGGTAGGCGACTGCTGTAGACAAGTGGTACTCAAATATAGCGGGGGATTAGCAGTGGGGGGTTCTACATCATTATCTGTTCAACTGTCTAACTGTCTTTGGTTATCAGTTTATCGTCCTTAGGGAAAATCTGAAAACCAAAGAACCATTAGACCTGCAATGGTATACCTACGGCTGGTATACTAAATGCAATAGGATCCGAATCATCGTCATCATCATACCAGCCGTTAGAAGTTCACTGCTGGCCATAGGTGAGGATAGATGTCCATGACATCCATCAAGTGAGGAGGTTTTTGCCCATAATTGCCGCGCTGGGCAGTCGTGTTGGCAATCGCTAAGCGCAGCATTCGCAACGAGGATGCTGCTGTGAATCCCAGCCCTGTGCACTTAAGCTGCACTGTTTCGGATGGGTACACCGCCACCTGTCGGTTCTGGTATCTTAGTCGCTAGGTACTTTTCTATGCTGCCGTCACTGCTTCCGGATCACGCAGAATTAAAATGATATATCATTAAATCATGAAACTGGATTAGCAAACAACTAACAATAATATCAAACCAAATCACTAGAGGGATCTCGTACCAGCGAAATGTCAGCCGCAGTAAACAGAGATCGCGTGGCAAAACAAACAAACAAACACGGCAATTAACGATGACATTAAATGCTAAATGCCAGACTACAATTTAAATTAAGCCGTAGTGTCTTGTTTGAATTAACTGGTTTAGTGATAGTGGTTTAACATTGATTAATACTTAGCCTTAGGAGCCTTTAAGTCGTTTTTTGGCGCAATAATTTTTATTAGCGCATTTAATGATAAATATAAATGACATATGCCATGAGGTTCCTACCGGCAGAATATAATAGTACCTCCCGCAGCATCAGGTGTCGTAAAGGCGACTAAGGTACCAGAACCTACAGATGGCGGTATATCAATCCGAGACCGTGAGGCTTATGTCCAGCAATGGACGTCCAATGGCTGGTATAAAATATAGATATATTTTTTTATAACTGCTGTTTTTTTTATCCGATCAACAACACCAAGCTAGAGTTAAGCCTGTTTAACATCTCTCATATGTTTCAAAGGACAGCCAGACTACGAAATGTCTTTCCTATACCTTTGCTGCTAATCATTCACAAAATGCAAAATGATTGTAAATTTTAAAGTACCTCCTCTTGTAGTAGGTGTCTGAGAGGCGACTAGAAATACATCCGAATTTAATGCACATGGCGGTGGGGCAGCAGCTACCCCGTATATAGATAATGCCTAAACACATAAAGTATTCCCACAACATCTCATACATTGACCTGACTCCGTGATAAGTCGCTTAAAGCACTTGTGTGACAGACATCAGACAACAGATAAATCACCAATATAATGCTTAAATACATATTTTTAACACCAAGACACAGGACAAACACAACTATCATCATACAAATATTTGTCACGAGAGATCGAACCCACGACCCCTGGTGTGCAAGATAGGATCACTACCGTTTGCGCCATCGGGCCCCTCAATACGTACTTACGTAATATGCGAACACCAAAAATCACCCTAGAAATACTAGAGTGACATACCCACGCTAAACCTCTCAACGCGATACACATCCTATTTCACTTTATAGCATAACTTCAAAAATCCCTCAGCTGTCTCGCTGTCACTCTTCAATATCGATCAAACATGTGATAGTCATAAATCAATACAAAAAGATTTGTATCTGTTAATTTCTTCCTTTACAATCTAGTGAGCCTTATAGGTTTGTTGCTTGCCGTTGCTTCTCAGGATAGTCTCACGGAGCGAGCGAGCAGTTTTCAGGTTTTGCTACAGATGGGCTCGATTGTGCGTCAAGGGTCATGGATTCTTTCCCTAGGTAGTCCAAGGGAAAGAATCCAGACACAAATATTTATAATATAAATGTACTAACATTCAGTTGAAACACAGGCGTATATATGTATGTATTATTTAAAAAAAAATCGGTTTGTGAAATTGTTAGTTGACTTTAATAAATAAATAAAAATAGAAGTACTTAATAGCTACATTTACTTTAAGGTAAAAAAAATACAGTATACAAATAATTGTAAGGCACTTTCAGCCAACAATCTTGAAAGGCCACTTGAGACAGTCCATTTGAGTAAAGTGCATTGAAAATAACATTCAAATATAAAAATAAATAGCGATCGCCCGAGAATGTTATCAAGAAACAGGTATCAATTAACTCTCGGGTAGGATCAACGTTAAGGTTCTAACTTGCAGTGAAAGGCTCCACTTTACTTTCACAATGTTTATATGTACAAATATATATATTGACGGGTGCAATGGCGAATATATGGTAGTGATTCTGTCTTGTGCGCAAATAAATGGTCGTGGCTTCAAATCCCACCCAAGACATATATTTATATAATGATATTTAGGTTTGGAAGCTTCTGTTCCAACATTAGACGAATACCCAATGGACCCATTAAGACAAATATTCTGGAAGTCTCTAGACTAGACAGTGCTAAAGTAGGACAGTAGATGACTTCAAACTACTTGTTTGAGACGCGTTTTGAACATCTGACAAATGTATTATTGCCTTTAATAACAATTCCAGGGTCTCATGTTGAAGTCGTCACATCCTGGAATAGATCTTTGTTAACCTTAAGACCACCTTTGTATGCACCTATCAAGTTTTATCCTATTTTTGTCGTAATTTTATGTTATACTTAATGACAAAATAAGATGTATCCAACATCCTTAGGAATTCTTTTTACAAGGTTTACGAGGTAAGGCAAGCTTTATAATGACCTACCTAGAATATACTGCCCGTAGATAATAAAAATTTATTATAAAGACCTTCGTTTTTTCCGTGTTCGATTCGGTAAAATTACAGTCGCGATCAGATAAACTTTCGGCACATCTGCTTTCATCAATTTCCAATTAAATGCCTTTATATTTCAATTAGAGATGAAGATTATCCAGTTGAATAGGAGTTACATTTAGCAGGGTATTCTCGTAATTAGAGAAGGCTCTATTCCAGGCGAGCGGCGTCGCGCGTAACCGATTGCTAATATGTACGACAAGCTTGGAAATGGATGGATGTGGCGCCACAGAAATATTTGTAAACAACGATAATTTTTGGGCAAAAAAGTATGTATTGACCTTGAAACTTGAACTATACGCAGTTTAAAATAGGTCAAAAGCATAGGTTGATAAAGGACAAAATATATAATATAATAAAGGATAAAATGGGTGCATTTTATAAAGTCATACCTATCATCATCACCATCATGTCAGCCTCAAGACGTCAACTACTGGACATAAGCCTCTTCAAGTGATTTCCAATAGGACTTGCGGCCTGTGTCCAGCGCCTTCCTGCGGTTTTAGTCAGATTGTCTGTCCACCTTGTTAATACATGGTGATTGATCCTTGGTAAAAATACCTAAAAAATATTTCTCAACTAAGGAATACATAACTCAGTGTCTCAAGTCTAAAGTCATCGATTAATGCTTGTTACCAGCGATGCTCAAGTCGAAAGTCTTCAATCAATGTGTGTTACCAGCGATGACGGATGATGACTTATGGCAGCGAAACATTGTCTCTTATTGTTGGCCTACTCAGAATAACCCAACGACTTATGGAGAGGGCAATGTTTGTCTCTTTGTGCAATCGAATCAGGAATGAAGAGAACGTAAACCAACCATAGTCCGGCGGATTAGTAAGTTTGGCAGTAGGCACTTTGCACGTTGAACCGATAGACGATGGATTCGTAAGGTTCTGAAATAAAGACCACGTACAGGCAAGATTCCAAATGGACAAACGATCTGACTAAAATCACAAGATCGCGTTGGACGTAAGCTGCTTACAACAGGTGCTATTGGAAATCACTTGTAATGACTTATGTCCATCAATGGACGTCTTGCGGCTGATGTAATGATGATAATAGTGAAGAAACACATACAACAAAACTGCTAGCTTTTCGTTTTTTACAAAAAATATACTTTATTGATCATTGAGATGTTAACAATATTAAACACAGCGCGATAACAATAATAAATTCACACAACATCTCAAACGTTGACCTGACTCCTATATAAGCGAGATTGTGTTATAGATATTAGACAACAGAGGAAATACAAATATAATATTTAGACATATATGAATAATACCCAGACACAGAACAAATAAAAATATTAATCACATAAATATTTGCTTTGGCACACAAGATTGGATCACTATCATCCGCGTATAGAGCTCAGGTATAGCGCTATAGAACATTCTTTGCCCTTTAGCATCTCTACTGTTGGGAAAAAGGTCAACGTTCGTGAATGTAGGTAGAGACATGTCCTTCTCGACCCCCTGGCCTCATCACGGCCTCTCGCTGTCAAACGCTTATAGATCCATGCACACACCAGCCTAACTTGGAGCAGTACACTGAACTCGCTAAAGCCTTCAGATTACATGATTCAAAAATCATCTTCCAATTTCAATAAAACCAGTTATTTTTTGGTCTAGGCGAACTGGAACTATAAGAGATTGATGTTTGAATAGGCTAGCTTAATGCTGGCCAATACCTGCCACTGGAGAAGTAGGCTTAGTCACTTATCAGTGATCCATATGCCTAAGCACTTGTCACTCAATATGACTATGCCACTTCCACGTGTAGCCTAACAACCCCAACAGAGCTAACCAGCAATTGGGGTATGTATAGCTCGTCCTAAACCGACTCAACGAGTTAGCAGTATCGTTCGTATCGATAGTTAAATCAGTTTAATAGTTACTGAATTTATCGTTTTGGACTCGATGCGAAACTTTGTTTTTTAATATCCCACCACTAGACGAAAACTTGAATGTATATCTATTGAAATTGACGTATATGACCATGTTACGATCCATAATCGAAGTTTCCCAAGAAATGGGGAATTTGGCCATAATTTCCTGGGCAAGCCTGTTTCGCAATCGCGATGCGCTACTATTGCGACGGGGATGCTGCTGCCCATCCTCGCCCTGTGCATAGAATATGTAAGTACATATATGCGTGACCTACCTGGCCGTGGGGTACCGGCAAAGTAGAATAAAATACATCCCTCTGTACGTATCGAGTGTTGTAAGACGCGACTAAGGTCCCGGAACTGACAGATATACATTTCTATCTGATACAGTACAACTTAAATACAACAGGGAGAGCATCCGCGTCACGATGTAATGTCACGACAAAATCCCCTTGTTTTAGGGAGGCCTATGTCCTATATTTCTATGGCTGATATGATGATGATGATAATTATGCGTTATTATATAAGAATATATTAAAATAATAAATATTATCTCATGTTTCTGTAGCCCAGTTAAAAGACTAAAAAAAAAAATTTGTTCACATACAAAAACACAATTTCATATATGTATAAAGAAAGGGATCTTTCAACAACACCACATAACGAAAATCATATTTTATACCGGTACCACACGTTTGCTTGATGTCGCGTTTAAATGTGAAATATGGCATTTTTCAAAATGACCAATTAACCGGTATAAATAAAAATAGCATATCCTCACCAACGCGCTCGAGTAGTCAGCTCGCAGCCGTAGGAAGCCGCGACCGCCGCCGGCCGCGATTCGTCACGTCCGAGGTACTGCCATGGTGGTTGAATTGGACAATATTGATACTGGCTAACATTGAAACAACTTTTGTAAAATTCACTGGACCGTCTGCGTAGATCGTTGTGATCATAGCGTATGCGCCAGGAGTCGTGGATTTGTTTGGGTGCAGTCCCAGGACAAAAATTTGTGTTTGTTCTGTGTCTGGGTGTTAAATGTGTGTTTAAGTTTATTATTGTGATTCCTCTATTGTCTGATTTTTATAACACAAGTTCTTTAAGATATTTATTTTGAAGTCAAGCCAATGTATAAAATGTGGTTTAAAAAAAATCACGTACTTACTTACTGAAATATATCATTATTTCAGCCACTGCAAGTACATTGCTAGACATAGGCTTCAATCCAAAATATTTATAAACAAATCATTATCATTATCATACATGCCATTAAAAGTCCACTATTGGCCAAATGCCTTCCAAGAAAGGCTGTTAGCAATAGCAGAGCTTAGCTTCTGAGACAGAGAAGCTGCTGCCCATCCCACCCCTGTGCATTTGAGCTGCACTGTTTCGGATGGATATACTGCCGTCTGTCTGTTCTGGTACCATAGTCAACTCTTACGACACCTGGTACAGTGGGAGGTACTATTAAACTTTGCCGGTACCTCATGGTAATCAACTAATATTTTACATTTATTTATATATATCTTCGCTGTTATCCGGTTTTAAGGAAACAGAGTGTTAGTGTTGCTACTGGCGAGTTCACCTATACATACTTACTGAAATATAAAGTTATTCATATTTTATTAAAGTAATCAATAGCTAACTGTTCGAAACATATAATTAGTATAATTGTATATATAATTTACTATAGCGGAAACAATTACCACTAATGTAATATTTAAATAGTACAAATACAATCGATGCGATATACTGGCATAACATAACTGAGACGAATTTTGTGTTACGTTTAGTATTTGAAATACCATGTAATGTGCAGTACTCTCTTTGTAACTCGAATTAAAAAATATATATTTAGAATAGAAAGAATGAATAGAATGGTACCTCCCAATGCACCAGGTGTCGTAAGAGGCAAAAACCAGAACCGATCGATGGCGGTATATCCGTCCGAAACAGTGCAGCTCCATTGCACAGGGCAGAGATGGACAGCGGCATTCCCGTCGTTATGGCCACGCTCTGATGGACATATAGCGGTATATCCATCCGAAATAATATAGTTGATATCCACAGAGCAAGGATTGGCAGTAGCATCTTTGTCTCAAAAGCTGCGCTCTGCTATTGCCAACTCGCTTGACCGGAGCGGCCAGATCTGTCCGTTTCGGTGCTTTAATCACCTCTTACGACATTTGGTACAAGAGAAGATACTATTCTACTCTACCTGCACCACACACCTTATTAAGATCTTCAACATTTGTAGGGATAACCCTACTAATATTATAAATGCGAAATTAACTCTGTCTGTCTGTCTGTCTATTACGCTTTCCCGCTTAAACCTCTCAACCGATTTTGATGAAATTTAGCACAGACAATCATTAGACCTTAAGAAAGGACATAGGCTATTTTTTAATTCAAAATACGAGTTTTAAGGGGTCGAAAGGGGGGATGAAAAGTTGTATGGAAGTATCGCTATTTTTAGAGCTAGAAACTTAAAACTTATTTTTCAGGCCATTGATTCGATATGAATAAACATGATATTCATGGTCTATATAAGTTAAGGTAAAGAGGTATGGTACCCAAAAAAACTAATTCTCGAGGACGAAGTCGCGGGCACAGCTAGTCAAAAATAAATGCATTGCAAATTCATAGTGTTGCATATTATGTTTAGTCATTACCTAGAATTGCATAATTCGAACTTGTACCGGGTCATGCAACTAATGCTGCATTACCGGTGACGATAAATCATGGTCACGGCATGTTATTCTTTTATCGGCGATCACCTACGTGTCTAGAATTTGTGACGTGCCATTATTCCAGTGCCCAGACGTATCCTAGGATCTAGTAAATCGAGCGATTGTGCAGGGCTATTTAGAGCGATTACAAAAATGATGTACAGCAAATAACATTACATATTCGATTATAATTATACTGGCGACTTATAGCAAATCCTTTACAGTTCAAGCCGTTCGTTTGTGGTATGCGCTCCTTCTTGAAGTGAGATCTGCTCGTTCTCTTGCTATTTTTAAAAGAATGGTGAAGGAGTTCTGGCACTTTCCTTGTTCTGTAACTTTATCTATTATATGTATTTAAATGTATGTGTATTATATCTACGTTTATTATATGAATGTAGGTTTGTTGTAATAAATGCACGTCATACTTTCACCAGCTTTAACATTATTTCTATCTAAAGGTTGCCTGTAAGAAATTGCATTTAGCGATAAGGCCGCTTCTTCCATGTTATTGTAATGTTCTTGTGTTGTTTTTATTGGTGTACAATAAAAAGTATGTTATTATTATTATATTATGCATGCACATAAACCTTGCTCTTGAATCAGTCTATCTATTAAAACCGCTTCAAAATCAGTTGCGTAGTTTTGAAGATCTAAGCACACATAGGAACAGACAGACAGAGAAAAGTGACTTTATTTAATACTACGTTGTAAAGAGAACACGAACATTTTTATTGAATTTTAATAACACATGATGATCATTTTTTGATATCATATCAACCGTGAGACGTCCACTGATGTAGATTTAAATGTAGCTTGGGTAGGTTTTTGCAATTCGACGTCTAATTGCGGCTATTTCGCGTTTCTCTGGATTGTTGGCCATATTCTTGCAAGCACAGATCCTCCAGGAGCCGCAGCTTTATTAGCTGCTGGTCGCCTCCTGGAATGACCTCTGAGGTCCGATGCATCGCGTTCTGTACACTTTCAGCTCAGAACAGTCTATGACGACATGCTTGACTATTTCTTCGATCCCTATGCAAGTTCTGCATATTAAGCTGTCGGTGATACCCTGAGTAAACAGGTAATAAATTATAATAGTAAAGCCAAGAGGTACCGGCAGAGTAGAATAGTACCTCCCTCTGTACCAGGTATCGTAAGAGGCGATTAAGACACCAGAACCGATATAGCGGTATATCCATCCAAAAAAGTCAGCTCAAATGTACAGGGTGAAGATGGGCAGCAGCTTCCCCATCGCGAAAGCTGCGCTCTACAATTGCCAACATACTTGCTCAGCTTGGACTTTTAATGACTTGTATCATGAAGTGAGTCGCTGTACTAGAGTGGATAATTGTAGAATGGTTTTTATGGGGAATGTCTCGTTGACCACTTCGAAGAAGTTACTGACACATTGGTTGGCATCTGATGGAGACAGTGACTCTTTCAGTAAACACGGCTTAACTCAGAATATGACTTAACATAGTCAAGGATATAATAAGCGTAGAAATAAAGTTGATGTTTCATAAAAAGAGATAATCATAGATCATAAACATAAAGTTCTTTTGTTACATACTATTTGTACGAAATTTGAAACTTGCTAACATTGTTCCATTTTAGGTAGAGATCTCTATTCAATAATGATCTATACAGCCTATGATTCTCGGCAAAGATGAAGCTTTTTATGGTAGAGGATGGTTTTTTAGGTATTGTTTGAGTAGTGTTCGAATTGAACCGTCACAAACAAACATTGTAATTTTTGTACCTATTTGTATAAATTAATTTGTGCCCAGTCTAGAGCCCTTTTTACCAGATACACATAGATAACAAAGAAAGAGTGCAAAAACAGATTATTCAATTATTTTGCCGCAAGCACGACATACATCGGATACTTGTAAACTTCAGTGAAACGCTTACCAAGTTAAATATAACCTCATTGTATGCCCGTTGTTAGCGGTAC
>JACJUM010005600.1:6365957-6437827 GCA_020976665.1 Heortia vitessoides | reverse complement strand
ATGCTGAATAATATATCAGATAATATTTAGCTTCTCATTTTGCAGATAAACATTTAGTTAGCATGTATGTCTTTTTAAGTGACTTGTCTTTTCATGATACTAGGTACCGTAGGATACCGTTCTACCGCCACACAGCGGTGCACGTATTAACTATAAATATTACGTTTTAACGACGAGAGAAGCAGTAAAATTACTGGATCATGTGACATATTATCCTCAGTTCATAAGATGTGTGGGCCGATAGTAATAACAGATAATGAATTAAGTAGATGTGACGCTTGCCTTCACGCGGACCCTTAATTTCTTTGTGCTTAGTATCATAAAAAGACAAGTCACTTAAAACGACATAAATGCTAAGTAATTCTTTATCTGCAAAATTAGAAGCTGTCTGACTACCTGACTGATATTCTAACGCAGAATCGCGTTTAGGAATTCAAGCTTTTGAATTTGGAACAATGGTAAATTCTGACGCCCTAATATTTTTAAATATTGTTAACTTATTTATTTTATGAAGTGAAAAAGCAAGTATACGATCCGCTTGATGATAGACGTGACGCAGCCTATACATAGACACTCGTGTCATCACAAATATATCACTAATGTGTCGGCAACCTTGTGACGTAATTTTACTGCGTAAATGTGACGTAATATGTACAGTTTTTTCTCCAGCCTTCAAACCGTAACACAGCAATGCGAACACTGCTATTTGGCGGTAGAAATAGGTGAGAGTTAGCTACAAATGCAGACGACCTCTAGAAATTCAACTAAATTTTTTTGTCATAAAAATATTTCGACTATAAATTAAGATAGAGCTATCCTTTCTTCCAAGTTTTATAAAATTGTACACAGTAAGCAAACATTGCATATTATCGGTTAAGTACTTTAGAAGTTTGTCATGGACAAACAGCGTGACACGTAATTTTTGTATACAACGATTGTAACATCACTATAAAAATTAGATTCTTCATCAGTTCCTTATTCACCTATATATGTTTTTATATAAACATATTAGATCACGGTGTTTGTGCGATATGAATTCCTAAACTACTAAACCGATTTAAATTAATATTGCTTCCTGTGTACGGTTCGATAGAATAGTTTATACATCATATAATAGCATTTAGATTCTAGATAAAGTAAAGACAGAAAAATAGTCTGTCTGTCAGCTTAGATAGTATTATATAAAAAAATATATTAATTACCTACTTTATGAACATCCCGAATTTTTTACAAATCAACCAAATTATTTGTTTTTCACTTAAAACCATTAAATAACCGCCAATTTTGTGAAGGAAAATATACTTCGTAACATGTCAACTATATTGGATCAACAGTTAACAAAACTGTATTCTCTATGCCAAAAACGGGAACAACACGCGGGTCAAACATTTGAGTGAAAGTGTAAACAAAAAGTGACCAGTACTATGCCACTCAGGAACTCGTGGGAAGAAGAATTGACACAGCCTGTATTAAATTTATTTATCGAAACTTGTCATCATCATCATTACTGCCATTGAAAGTCCATTGAAAGCAGCTGTCGCGACGGGGATGCTGCTGCCCATCCACGCCCTGTGCATTTGAGCTGCATTGTTCGGATGGATATACCGCCATCTGTCGGTTCCTTAGTCACCTTTTACGTCACCCAGTAAAGGGGAAGGTTCAATTCTACTCCTCTGGTACCTCACGGGACGGGCTTCCGTTTTATAAAAGATAAATGCGTTGCGTTTGGATAAAGTATATATACTTAATAGAAAATTGCGTTGCGTTTGGATGAAGTCTACCACAAGTATTAGTTTGGAAAGATATTATTTTCTTCTCATGTTTTCTTATCAAAACATTTAAATGGATTTTCTGTAATATTAACTTAAATTATATAGATGTATAATCATATCGATTAAACTTGTATCATAAATTATATATACGTTCTCTTGCCGTCAAAATGTTCATACTGCCATCTTTATAAATTACTTTCTCAAGTTATAAAATTACTTGACTCTTCAATAAGTCCAAAAATAATAAATAGCCTTTAATAGAAAAGAATGTCAAGTAATTAAGCAACTAGATTCTAAAAGTTTCTTTTGAAATATTATAGTTGGTAAAGTCGAATGACTGTACTCTCTTAGACTAATTGATCGCTGAGAAATATTTATTCCAAAATTAACTTTGAAACTATTTTTGATTTGACCTCTAAAACTCTTTGTCAGGAGTCAGTCTACCTGAATATGATATATTTACTCAGAATTAGTACAGCGCGGAGGTGTTTAAGATAAAGTTGACATTTCATAGTACCTGGCGCCATCAGTAGGCGGTATCTTCATATCAATCAGAGATTAACATTTAAATTTGTCTATATAGTAATAAGTTGTAAATGTTTAATTGACATCTAATCATAATAATAATGACAAATCAGAAGCGAATTCTTGTTCTATTATTCCCGAGCAACGTTGAATGAGTTTAACTTAATTTTGATATGAAATATATAAGAAATAATAGTCTCTTTATCATTATCACCATCATGACAGCTATTGCTGGACCATTGCTGGACATAGGCCCTTCCAAATATAGGGAAAATTTTGCCGATAACTGCCACGCTGGGCAGGCGTGTTGGCAATCGCAGAGTGCAGCTTTTGCGACGGAGATGCTGCTGCCTATCCCTAACCTGTGCAATTGATTGCACTCACACGGCAAAAATTACTTGGACAAGGTTAATTTTGACATCAGAACTGTCCAGTGGAGAATTTCCAAAATGGCGGAGTCGCTTTTAGCTGATATCTGAATAACTTTAAGTCTACATGAAATTTCAATTGGGAAGATTTATACATTCATCCTTTATAGTCTATGACTCAAATCGTACATATACATACTTAGTGTAGTAAATAAGTCGCTTGAAGCTCTTATGTTACAAAGCAAGACTTACAAAACATATGTTTGAACTTTAAAAAACCTTGAATGAATCTCAACTTTCAACCATAAAACGTTCCCTATAGAGTGAAGATGTAACAATTTGTAGGTCATCCTCGTCACCTCGTATATCAGCCGTAGAGCGTCCACTGCTCGATATAGGGCTCCCTAAGAGGATTCCAATGAGACTAGTGGTATGCCTGCATCCAGCGAAAACTAGTCTAGTAGAAATCTAGTCAAATCGTTTGTTAACCTTGTTCATATCTTTTTCATGTCTTCATTTTAGAATGATATTGACTTCAAACAAAAGTCTATTGAATTGATACCTCACTCTGACTTATTTTTCTACTTCCGAATATTATCACTTAATTCTCCTGCAAATAGCAGTTCGCATTGCTGTATTTCCGTTTGAAGGGAGGGAGGCAGTGAAATTTTTGGGTAACGTGACATAATACTTGTATCTTCCAAACACAAGGTCGGCAATGCGGTAATGAGATCCATGTAATGTCGAGCGTCTATAGGGTGAAGTGATACTTACTATTACGCGGACAGAACAGAAATTTGCTATCAGTTCTACGCGTAAAACACGATTTCTAATTCTGTTAGTAATTGAGCGAAGCAAGTTTGTTTCTGCATTACTCCGTAATTAAAAGATGGCGTCAATCCCTCATTACTTGGAGCATAAATAACGGATTAAAATAATAACTTACTCAGCGACGTGACCGGGTCGTACCCGGCAATACTTTACAAATTACTACATTTTTGATCGGATAACTTTAAACGCGACGTGGATTCAGTACATTCGATCATTGCTGGCTTAGGCGCTGCTTTTAAAAAAATATAAAAGGGTTTAAGTAATGGCGATGATAAAAGTGCATTGATGGTTTTGCGAGTATGAATATTATTATTATTTTTTTGGTTAATTCTTACAAATTTAGAATGTGAATAGGCAGTCTGGGTTTGACTTTCATGCTATTACGTTATCACTATGATGTGATAACGTCATGGCATGAAAGTAGAGCCGTGAGATCAGAGTAGAAATGCATAGGACGGGGATGGGCAGCGGCATCCCCGTTGCAAAAGCTGCGCTCTGCGATTGCTATCACGTTTGCCCAGCGCTGCAATTATAGGCAAAGTTCCCCCTTTCCTGGGGAGGCATATGTCCAGCAGTGGAATTACTGTTATGATGATATTGTATATATGTACACAACAAACTGCCCATTATTTTCAAAGATTCGTCTAAAGGTTGCCTGGAAGAAATCGCTCAGACCGCCATTTGTACTATTTTCAGTATAATGTGACCATTGGGAATTAATGTGTACAATAAACGTCTGTCATGCGTACAAGTTATATTTAATCTTTTAGATATAGCTAGTATATATGACAGACGTCAATGTAGAACCGTTGCACAAGTTATATTTGATTACTCAGTAATCTGGTTACCGTTTACCCTTCAACTGCACATTAATACGAGTGAACTGTTGAAACAGCGTTATATGTTTAATGTCTAGTATTTTATGAACTATACAGATAAAACTGAAAAGCAATTTGATGACTTAGCATTATCTTTAGTACCCACAGTCAAAATAAGCGTGCACTCACACCAAAGGCAGGCCACAACAAACTCTACTAAGAAAAACTAAGACAAATCGCAATAATACCGAGACGAAACACAGCTACCCGACGAGAAATGTGCCAAATCACTTTTCCCCGCGAGCGTCCCATCGCGTGCCAACCCCACATAACGCGCGGTACACGCGAGTCCGATGTTTTACAGAGCCGGCTATAAAAAACGACAACGCCGCCCCAATTGATATTTTGTTCAGGTACTACTGTTTTATATGACGCTTTATAAATATCGCGCCTTGGTGGATTAATTTTAGCGCGTTTTAACTTTTGTGCATACGTGTGCTTACATTGTAAGCATGCTTTCGTGGCCATTATCGTAATTAATTAACAATGTTGGTTATTTAGTAGCGTTTTTATCAAACGTGTCATGTTACATTTTGTGTGAGTATGAAGAGTAGAAAAATATAGTATATTCAGACAACATGCGGTGAGGTACTGGCAGAGTAGGATAGTACCTTCCCTTGTACCAGGTGTTGTAAGAGGCAACTAAGGTACCAGAACCGACAGGTGACGGTATATCCATCCAAAACAATTCAGCTCAAATGCACAGTGCAGGGATGGGCAGCAGCATCCCCGTTGCGAAAGCTGCGCTCTGTGATTACCAACACGCAATCGGCAACCGCAGATCGCAGCTTTCGTGACGAGGATGCTGCTGCCCATCCTTTCTCTGATCTCTCTCGCTCTCGTCCGCCCTATGCATTTGAGCTACACTGTTTCGGATGTATATACCGCCGTCTGTCGGTACACTTGATTGTAAGGGAGATACTATTCTACTCTGACGTATTTTTATTTTTATAGTAAGAAGAATATTGATCAATATATCATATTGTAAAATGTATAAACTTGTATATTTACTTCACTAGCTCTCTAACAACAGGCCCGCGTGGACCTTAATATCGCGTCCCACGCGACCTTTCCCTGTCTAAAATGTAGCCTTTCCTAGGGTAAATCAGCAAACAAGTATACGGGCTGTGTTATGTTAAGTGTCGCCGTAGACTGTAAACCCTTGTGTCATCACAAAGATATCACACTCGCCTTACCAACGTTGCGATCTGAAGAGATTTTATCACATTTACCCAGTTATTTTATGTAAATAAAAAAAATCATAAAAATGTACGATACGATACGATACGTGCACACGCATAACTCTACAAAGCAAGGTACACCAAATCGGATTGTTCTTCTTGTGTTGTTTGATTTTTAAGATCTGAGAGAATGTCTTAAAAAAAATTATATTCTAAAGTTTTTTTTTTGGGCAGGTAGTTTATATGTAGAAGATCCAAAAACGCAATTAAATCTTACGGTAATGTGATGCATGCAGTAATGGGCCGCTGGTTTATAACTTTTATACTTAGTACTATATAGTCAATCTGGAGAGGACCTAGAAACTATCTGGTTGCACGGGCTAGCATCAACTATTTGTACGGCAGTTGTAGTCTTGCATGGCGCCATACAATTTAATGAAGTATTGCATTCAACTGTAATCACGATGTCAAATGCTGCTTCAACTGCCCTCACATGCTGGGAACCGACAAAGATGCAGAGCGTCTAGAATAGACTATATAAAAAATATTTTTTTTACACAATTTCTATATTTGACTATTGGGACAAAAGATGCCGATGTCTTCGTCCGGATCGAATGCGCAGATAGTTGTCAGGCACAAAGATGCGTGACAATTGCTTTAATTAATTACGCACAATGGCAAAATAAATCTGTATATTCTAACTGAAGTCAAAACAAGGAACCCTTTATAAAGGAAATTAATAATAATAATAATAAATTCCCACAACATCTCATACATTGACCTGACTCCGTGGTAAGTCGCTTAAAGCACTTGTGTTACGGACGCCAGACAACAGAGGAATCACAAATATACTACTTAAATACATATATTTTACACCCATGCACAGAGCAAACACAAATATCATGATATAAATATTTGCTCTGGGTGGGAATCGAACCCACGACCCCTGGTGCACAAGACAGGATCACTACCATCTGCGCCATCGGGCCCGTTAATTGTTAAATTAGTTGTAATTCTACTCTTTTAATGGCTTTAAAAGGCGGTTTTTTTACTTTTTTCTATTTTGTTCCATTTTTTTTCGGCGTCAGCCGTCAGCTGTTCTAGGTAACCTAAAGAAATCAAACGATTCGTCGTTTTGTAACTAAATCTGAAATTTCATTACAAAGCGGCCCGTCTTCTATCTATCTATAGCATCTGGGTTATAGATAATTATAAAGATTTGCTGACACTATCTTAAAAATCTTGTATTATAACAATCAATCGATCGAAAACGAATTAAATAGTAATTGTATATCGTTTTGTTTTCATACCTTTGATAAAACATCATTGAAATTTTGGTAGGGATCCCTAATTTTATCTAGTATAAAATATAGCCTATATTACTCAAGAAAAGCATTGCATTTTAATAATGAAAAGTGTATCGAAATCTATTCAGTAGTTTTTAAGTTTATTCCTGTCAAACATACAAAAATACAAAAACCAACGTTTCCTCTTTGTAATATCAGTGTAGATATTTTTTGTTCACTTCCAGAGTATTTACGCTCTTTGTGGAGAATTCTTTTAATGTCACGCGCACACTTCTCTGCGGGGGACGGCCAATAATTGGTTAAATCACTTAGTCTCGGATTCGGTGCTGGCGATGGCAATTTTAATAAAACAACAAGGAATACTTTTACTTTTCATTTCATTCTTTAGAAGACTTTGTTGGCGTATTCGTATGTAATTTAAAACACGAAAAGACCAACGTTTTATTTTCCAGTAAAATTAGTTTAGCAAACTTTTGTAAAAGTAAGTCTATCTACCATATTTTCACCAAATTTTACCGCGAAATAATGGCAAAAATGCATTCCGAGGAGTGAGCGGTAGATAAATTACTAGGTAATGTAACATAATACCCTCTAATCACACATTGAGATCTATTTTTTAGTATTTTATAACATGACCGTCTACAGATCTTCGTTTGCCATCACATTAGTTATACACATAGATAATATCATCACACCAGCCATTGGAAGTGCACTGCTAGACATACGCCGCCCCAAAAAAGGGGGAATTTCGCTCATATTTGCCGCGCCAAAGCCGTAGCTTTCGCGACGATATACCGCCGATATACCGCCATCAGTCGCCTCTTATGACACCTAGTACAGAGGGAGATACTATTCTGCCGGTACCTCACGGCTGATCATAGATAACATGTTGAGTCTAATTTAAAATGGCAATTATTACTAGTTAACGAAAACGCTAGACTATTCAGACATCAATTTTAGAGTCACCAGAGGGATGGTCGGAGCCGTTTGCACTTTGCTGCCCTATTATATTATCTTCTTAAATATTCGTCCGGAAGTTGCTTGGAAGAGATCGCCCTGGACGATAATTCTTTCTATATATGTATTTTTTTGTGTACTTACAATAAAGAGTAGTATTATTATTATTTATTTATAAGCGACCCTATACATGAATATTCCTGTGTGTAACTCGGGATTGAAGTGCGACACTCCCTTGCCACCGGGACAACTCGGCCCGTGAGGCCATTATTTGGTACAGTTAGCCATTGTCCAGTTGGAATTTGCTCAAGGTTCAGGAACTGAGGACGTTGTCTGCCAAACCTGGAGTACTGCTCTACGAAATGTGTGTGAAGTATTTGTGATTCTGGAGTGCCAGTGAGAGGGCGACTGAGGAAGACATTTGTAGAAGAAATTCTGTTGAGCATTTCTTCCAACCATGTCTTAACTTACCAACGTATGCATACCATCTTATTTATATATAAAAGACAAAATATATTAAAGAAACCTCACTAATAGGTTTGAAAAAATCCCCCCTTTCTTAGGGAGGCTTGTGTCCAGCAGTAGAATTTCGATGGCTTTAATGATGAATAAGATCATGATATTTATATAGAGCAGTAATACTAGTCTTTATAGTACATCGTCATCATTATATCAGGCGTAAGACATGGACTGTTGAACATAGAACTTTCCGAATAATCCCTATCCCTACTAATATTATAAAAGTGAAAGTGACTCTGTCTGTCTGTCTGTTTGTTCCGCTTTTCCGCTTTTCCGCTTAAACTTCTCAACCGATTTTGATGAAATTTGGCACAGATAATTTTAGACCCTGAAAAGGACATATTTTTTAATTCGAAAATAGTGTTGTAAGGGGTCAAATAGCAGGATGAAAAATTGTATGAAAGTATCGCCATTTTTAGAGCTAGAAACTTGAAACTTATTTTTCAGGCCTCTATTCTAACTATTCCACGCGGACGAAGTCGCCAGCACAGCTGGTATCAAATAAAATTGCTTGTGTCGCCAGCACACAGCGCAATCACCTTGAGGGTGAAAGTTCTGCGTTGCGTTTGCCGGTGCGTGGTTTCCATTCCAAAATCTTACGGCTCCCCGCTCAACCATCGGTTTTGTTCGCTATGTGCCCTGTCCATTACCAATTGCTTACCGGGGTACCAGCAAAATAGAATAGTACCAGGTACCTCTGTACCAGGTATCGTAAGAGGCGGCTAAGGTACGAGAATCACCAAAATTTTCATCCATCCTTTTCACATGTCCAAAACATCCAGATTATTTACCATATCATAACTAAGTCGAGAATTGAACTCAATAACACCTCGAGTATATTAATTATGCCAACAAAGCCATCGATATAACAATATTCTCTCAATTTATTTGAGAGATATGCCTATAACTTCTTTAATAGTTTCGTATTTTTATGATCATGCCCCGGGGTTGTTATGCAAAACTCTGTCTGTGTACTAAAATTATGTCTAGAATATTACCTAAGAATATTAACCTGTGATAATATCTCAATAATAGGCCGTAACTAGCTTAGCCAAGTTTAATGGTTGAACAGTAAAGTAAATTTATGTCCATTATACCATTTAACAAAAAAGGTACCCAATGATTAGCGAATTGTATATATACAGATGGTCTGGTGAAGGACGCGTTAGCGAATCACATGATGCACGAATAAAAAAAACAGTCGTCTGCATTGAAACCTCACTTTCAACTATGTATTTCTAACGCCAAATATCTTGGTTGGTGATATCTTCAAGTCATAAGGTATGCAACACGCTAGTGATATCCTTGTTATAGTTCGAGTGTCTATAGGCTGCTATGACGTTTATTATAAAGCGAACAGCTTGCTTGTTTGTCGGCCTGGTTAAAAAAATGCGTAGTACACTGCTAACGCGCGTACTGCTTTACGAAAATAATGCCTAAATAGTATTTGTGATTCTGCAATGTGAGAATGCATCTGAAGCAAACTTTGTAAAGTAATAATAATAGTTTATTGTCACAATACAAAATACAGAACAATGTAGCCTTAGCTCCCAAAATAAAATAACGAGTGTGTCAGGAGCTCGTTCCTTGCTAATTGCAACAATGTTTATTTGGGCTAGAGAACAACTCAACTCTGTAACTTATTACATTACATTACACTAGTAAATAAATTATAGTTATATCTAATTATATTTCCTTAAATACAATCTATTTATATTAAGTATGTATATTTAACATATGTTTTTCTATCGATCTTATTGATACTTCTTGCTACCTCTTTCATTCACTCTTTCCATCCAATGATTGCCTGGACGAAATCGCTATTGGCATTTAGGCCGCCCAATGTACTTTATAATTACTGTTTTTTTTTTCATGTATTTTTATGTTTGGTGTACAATAAAGTATTTATTATTATTATTTGACAAAATAAATTAAAATAATGAAAATTGTAGGTCAGCTAGTGCACATATAAAGTTAAATTTTCCGTTCAGATTTCTCTGCGCCATCCGTAAACCAATTCGTGTCTTTATTAACAAGTAAATCAAGCATACTCAATCGGTTTTCTACATGAGTAAAAGTCGGTGACAGACGGACCGCCATAAATATCTTCCAGCGAGGGCCCAAGGTTGGCCATGGGAAAAACTTTCCGGAGTGGCAAAAAGTAGGGGTATGTGCCGGGGGATGGGGGCGCGGAGGGTGGACATTCTGTACGTGGCCTTACTTAATGTAATGTTTATGGGGATTCCAGCTTGCCAACAATACAATGCCTTGTTGTTAAATCCTTTATAAATGTCACAGTAATATTATAAAATTCATATAAATGTTCACACGACATCTCATACATTGACCTCATTCAAAGATAAGTCGCTAGAGTATACTATATATAATAAATTTGCTATTAAATATAGAACATATGATAAACAAAAACGAATGAGAATACGTTAGGCCAGATGCGTATTTGTAAGATTATTTTTTGAAATAATGTAATAGGAACGTGATTAAAAATGCCGTACTGTGATGTTTCGCAGAGTAGATTAGTAGTTCCCCTTGTACCAGGAGATGTAACAGGCGGTTGAGGCACCGAAGCCGACAGATGGGGGTATATCCACCGAAAGAAGCGTAGCTCAGATGCATGCTTCGTGAAATTTGGCTCTTGGATTGCTACCACGTTTGACCAGTGCGATATGCAAGAAGTCTGAAGGCTGAAATGGTGATGATGATGAGAACTAAAAATAAGTCTATTTAAAAATTATTTATTAAAAGTTCTAATGTTCTATGACAAAAAATGCGTGTTTTTTTTTCCGAGCGGATTAACAAATTTTATATTTCAAGTTTCCAACGGCAAAGTCTGTATTAAAACGTTCGAGGGCTTAACTCTAGTACGTGCGACTGATTTTGATTGAACTTCCACTATGTTTTTGAAAATATATTTGGGAAGGTTTTTATCAGGAATATATCATGTAACAGTCGAAGCTACGCTCAGGGATTGCCACCACGCCAGCCCAGCCCAGAGCAAAGCTTTCCCTTTTTTGGAACACCTAAGTCCAGCTGTGGACATTCTACGGACGTATTCATCAGTTTTCATTATATCTCTTGGTTTTAAATAATATAATTCTTTAAATAACCGGCCCGGTGCAGATGGTAGTGATCCTATCTTATGTGCCAGAGGTCGTGGGGTCGACACCCAGGACAAATATTAATATGATGATATTTGTGTTTGTTCTATGTCTGGGTATTAAATATATGTATTTAAGTAGTATATATGTGATTCTTCTGCTGTCCGACATCCGTAACGTGACTTACTACGGAGTCATATGAGATGTTGTGAGTATTATAAGCACATTATGTTACAGATATCAGACAACAGAGGAATCACATACATATATACTACATATATATATATATATATAATTATTTAGTATGTAGTAAATATATACAATATATATTGCCAGTTGCCAGTACTAAGGGTCATCTTACCACTGGCAACAGTAGTCAATGATTTCAATATTTCATAGTTCCTCAATTTGTATTTCTCCACCTATATTCTATGTTAAAGTTTGAAATAGTGTAACCATGTTTTAATAAATAAATGAATAATTAACCACCCAGGCACAGATCAAACAAATATCATCTTATATATATTTATCCTGAGTGAGGATCGAACCCATGAACTTTGGTGCACAAGATAGGATCTCTACCGTCTGCGATTCCCCCCCCCCGCAAGGTTTTCCTCATATAGTGTATTAAACACTCAACAAACCCTCGCTATAACTTCCAACAATTACCGGGTGTCAGAACTGCAATAGTTGCGACTGTTTCCTTAACTAAGTGGACAATGTAACTTTAAGTAATGTTTAACATTAACTTAGACGCGGCGCATTCTTCGAGCTGTCGCTCTTTAATTACCTCGCTTAATTTACGCTGGGTAAATGCACTATTGGTTGACCGCGCCGTATGTCTTAGCTTTTTCGCATCATTTAATATATATTGTTTGCCACTAGAAATATCGATAAATAGTTTGCGTGAAAAAAGCTCGTAATCCGAAAGATATATTTGATCATTATATAACAAACACTTATGTTTCAAAGTTGATTCTGAAATAACAAATCAAAAGTTTTAAATTGTAATCATTTATTTCAGACATTAATAAAAAAATAAAGTTAATAAGAATCGGCAAATAATAATTAATAATGTTGACATTATTAAAGTTAAATAGCCTAATTCTCTGTTCTATAAATGAAATATCTACTTTTATTTAAATAAATTCCCACAACATCTCACACATTGATTTGACTCCATGGTAATTCACTTAAAGTTACAGACATCAGAGTGTTACGTACGGCAGACAACAGAGTAATCACAATAATACTACTTGAATATATATATTTAACACCCAGACATAGAACAAACACAAATATCATTGTACAAATATTTGCTTTGGGTGGGAATCGAACCCACGACCTTTGGCGCACAAGATAGAATTACCAGCCCGTCTTGTCCAGCAATTATGCAAAGAATTTAATTGAGACTACCATAAACTCGACTTAGTATCAAAGCTGCTTTCTTTATATTAATGTCAGTATGAGCTTCAGTGAACATACCTGGCGAATACAGTACCTACGCAGCCACAATAACACCCTAAACACATATACTAAAACTTTAATGTAAATCGGGTATGAAAAGACTTTTAACGATTTCTCCTTATGGTGCATTATGGTGATTAAGTCGTCTGCTTTTAGGAATGACCCTAATGCTGGATTACGCTGATGTCAACTCCACCATCAATAGGAAAATACATTACAGAAATAATACTACTCTGTACTGTACAGTTTTCTTAATCTCAATATCTGTGTTGTTAATCTTTATGGTACTATTAGGAAAGTGCAGAAACATTAAGAAGAATCGTTTAACTAACAGAATATAAAACAAATTTTTAGGCATATACGGAAGTATTTTTATCGACTCCGGATAATTTCCCGATATAAATCTATTTAGAAAATTGTCAGTCCTTTTTTCTTCTAACATCTTAGAACATCTATAAGTTTCTGTCCACAAAATCCTATTTACACAGCTGTTTACAGAAATCCACAAGATCTATAGCGCGGTGGCTTAATTACAGCGATAAAACAATCGAGCAGCGCCTTAAACGCTCATTTACCGCCATTACGACAAAATGGCGGCGGGGAGCCGGCAAATGGCCGCCAAGGATTGAGCTAGCGATTGGCGAGTTACGGGCTTGAAGAAAGTTATCGCACGTTTGTGCAACACTGTACGAGGTGTTACAGATTTTTTAAACAATTTCGCGAATGGTTATTTTTGTGATTAGGTAAATAAAAACTGTTCATAGTGATACATTAGGTAGAAAACATAATAACAACATACAATTCTGCCACATACAATACATACATATATGTATAAATATGGCAGCCTGATATTTACAACCTCATATTATATATATATATGTATATATATGTGTGTGTGTGTGTGTGTTTAATATAATACATACATACATAGCTACACTGTTTCGGATGGATATACCGCCGCCTGTCGGTTCTGGTACCTCAGTCAGTCAGTAAGCTACTATTCTATTCTGCCGGTACCTCATGGCTTACACAATATATATAACGGTGTGTTAAGCCCTCGATAAATATGAGATTAAAAAAGTACTATGTTATGCCTACATACTCCCTGATTGCTTTTTCGCTTCTAAATTCTATTTTTAACTCTAATAGGAAAATTGTACAAACAAAGCCTCTATTTTAAAACGTATGTTGATTTAATAGGATTAAATACTTCATAACATAAAAGCTATCAGATTTTCATTCGCATATTAAAAATATTACTTGATAGTTTTTTTCCATTTGGATTTAATCGCAGGGTTCGAATGTGAAATAAAACGCTGATCTGTATAAACATTTTTTGTCCTCTTTTAATTTTATTAGGGTAAAATTAGTTAAGTCATTGTGTGAGATATGATCAGAAAAAAAGGTTTACTAAGAAATAGTGATCGGTTTTAATAGAATCTCTACCGGTTTTAAAGCTTCATTCACCTTTATCAGTATCATCACTTTGGAAATTCCAATTTTATTCACTCACCCTGCGTGCTCAAACCATCTTATCCATTTTCATTTTCTCTGTTCTCTCAGCTCTTATTTTTCCTTGACCTCTTGTATATTACTTCGCTGTATCTGGCCGAAAGTCTCATTTAAAAACGTTATGATTTATACATCCAGATTTAATTACCGGGGGATACCGATAAAGTAAAGTATCTACTTCTGTACCTGGTGTCGTAGGTACTGGAATCCTAAGATGGCGGTATATCCACCCGAAATAGTGTAGCTCAAATGCAACAGGGGATGGACACCAGTGGTCCCGGCCTTGCCAATTGCGGTAATTACATACATACACATACATCCCGCCTGTGTCCCATCAGGGTAGGTAGACTATGGATCTCCTCTTGTTACGGTCTTAGCATACCTCTCTTGCGTCCTTTACTTGCATTAGTCCTTTCATACAAGTTCGTTTATTCTTGGTACTTCTGACCTGGCCTTTCTTTAATGCCTTTTCTAACCTAGTTAACATATGTTCACCTCGGTCGTCCTATGCCAACCTTTCTATATTACTTCCTATACCTATTCTTCTATTCACTTCCGCTAAATAAATATATTTGTGCAGTCATTCTTTTTTCATCCCCCCTTCTACATGTCCAAACCATCTTAACATTCCTTTCTCTATTGTTGTCACAACATCAACTTTTACACCACAACGATCTCTTATTACACAATTTTTAATCTATCTCTCAAACTCACGCCATACATTATATTGCGGAAATTATGGACTATAGCCTATGTCATGGCCAGAGGACGATCTAAGGTTGCTAAAATGATGATGATAGTCAGTAAGCGGAATTGCATTGTATTCTAATAATTTAATAATTTATTATCAAAACCCATACAAGCTAAACACTTAGCCGAAAACATGGTACCGCCATATCTTTGCAGGGGAGTGTAGGGAGAGAGGCAGGCGATAACAACCGGTCACTGATATCGAATGAATTAAGTTGCTGCGATAACTTTACATAGGGATGTGTTTTTATCGATATTTTTAATATGCTAATGTGATTGTTTTAAAACTACAATTTTACTTGGAAATTATTTTCTTATTACCATCCACCTCTTGGGATACACGGAAAATAATTGTAATTATTCATCGACTCTCCCTAACAATATAATTTGACACAGAAATAGTAATTGCAATTGCAACAGCTTGCAAGCAAACATGTAGGCAAGCATGCTAGAAGACAATCACGCAAAATGCTGCAAGCATGGTTTTGTCACGGCTCCGGCGCTGTGAGGCCAGCTTTCAGCTTCGGTCCCATACGAGCTTATCATCTGACGATTTTCGTTCATCACAGCAGCTTCGGCTTGCTATTCGACCCCTCTGCGCCTACGCGGACTTGAATTTTACTCTGCAGGGCAGGTAGGGCAGACAGTTGAGGTTGGTTTCGCATAAATTTGTTGTAATACAAAACTGTTCATTTTTGTTAAGTTCGTTAAAAAAAACCATGCTTGCCTTATCGGCTTTCAGAACAGCTAATATTAACCTTAAATTTATTAGATAAAGAAAAATGTTATAAAATGTCAAATTCATATTTTATTACATCTTTTTTTGCGCTACTATTTCGTTCACACGCTTTTTTCTTGCTTACATAATTAATATCTTGCATTCTCGGTTAGCATTCACTGATTACTTTCTCTTTCTTTTTCACCTCACTTGTTGAACATTGTTTCTCCTAGAAACACCACATACATTTATTTCAGCATTTACAATTAATAATAGACTCTTTTATTTCCTTTCATAGCGCAGCATTCCCGTCGCGTAAGCTGCGCTCTGCGATTGCCAACAGGCTTGCCCAGCGCGGCAATCATGAACAAAATTCCCCCTTTCTTGGGAAGGCGTATTTTCAGCAGTGGTCCAATAGCTGTAATGATGATGATGCTGAAAATCAGGTTAACATGTACTAATAATTCGATAGCACCCTAAATATATACATACCTCAACACCGATGTGTCCCAACACTACATTTCAGTTCCTATCTCGATCGTTCGCATCCAAGAACGATTTATAATTGATTCCAACTATCCGAATGGCGAAAATACATTAAATGTAATGGATACGCTTTTTCGTGACGGAGTTATTTTTGAGAAACCAAAATTCGACATAGCGTCTTAAAATTGGACGGCCAAGTTTATTAAGACGCAATTGATTAATTTCGTTACAAAACTGATTTATAGAGACTTATTTATTTGTTAAAAAAATCTCTTTTCGTTTTTTAAATCTGCGGAATTTATTTTAAGTTAATTTTGATATTTATGCCGTTAATCGTGTTTACCCCTAAAGGGATTATTTTAGGGATAAAAATCTATTCATTTTTTGTAATATTAGATCTTTATAAGTATGTATTTGATAAAGCTGTGATCGGAACTTAGAAATGTAGGTGGTACATATTATAAATGTATATTATGTCTTTTTGTTTGTGTTATGATTGGGTAAAATGGATTCCAAAGGGACGGAATATAAAGCGAAACCAAGACTATGTCGCGGATATAAGTCTCTCACCCTTCAAACCAAAACACAAACATGCGAACACTGCTGTTTGACGGTAAAGATAGGTGAGACTGATGTATCAAGGCAGACGACCTTTGCTTGAGACACCTGACTCTCACCAAGTAGCAGTGTTCGCATAGCTGTGTTCTGGAAGGGTGAGAGGGGTGGTAACGTGGCATAATATCTTCAAGTCACAATGTTGACAACGTGGTAATAATATCCTAGTAATATTACGAGCGTCTATAGGTTGCGGTGACGCTTACTATCACGCAGACTGTATACTAGTTTGTTGATCTGGTCTAGTAAAAAAAGTTTTAAAGATATAATCATTATATTAGCTATCGAAAGTCCACTGCAGGTTATAAACCTCTCCAAGAAAGAAGGGATCTTGTGCATAATTGCCAAGCAAAACGTGTTAGCAATCACAGCGCGCAACTTTCGCCGCCCTGTGCATTTGAACTACGCTGTTTCGAATGGATATACCGCCACCTGTCGGTTCTGGTACCTTAGACGCCCCCTACGACACCTGGTACAGGGAGAGGTACTATTCTACTCTGCTGATACCTCACGGCACTAAAGATATAATGGAATTGTTTAATTTCTTCTCATAGATACAACTTTTGGTCGACGTCACTATACGTGTACTGTACTGTGTCATTACATCTTTATGTACTCAAAAAATAGATGTATAGGTTACTTCGCTGAGTGTTTATTATGAAATTTATCATCATAGGATTAATCAGATGTTTAGAAACAAACCGTGAACAAATTTCCCAGACGTGCAAAAGCCTTTGGCAACAGATTTGAAAATACTTATTATGCAAAACACATTACTACATTAGTACATTAGTACTTGTCACAGCCAATTCATTCGCTCACAATTTATTTCGTTGCAATCCGTAGAAATGAAGCTGAAATTTATGTCTCTCTCAATGTAAGAATAATTCCTTTTGATAAATACTTATGTATGTATATACCGTATACATACAATACAATTATAATATTAGAATGTTTGTTCTGATATATATAAGTAGTTGTATATAACATTCTAAATAGTTGATAATATTAGGACAAGACTATTCTTAAAATATATATTTTTAATTAAAAATAATCATAATTCCACACAATATCAACAACTAATATATAATAATATATTTGACAAAAAAAAATCATACATCATCTCTCATCAAAATTACCAATTAACAAAATTATTTTACATTTTGTTAGTTATATCATTTACCTGTTAACAATGCTTATTATTCGGCTACAAACATTTAAGGTAACACAACACCGACATAGAAAGCGTCCGCATTTCTGACCCAATGATTAATTCAAGAGACGAAATCGATATTTCGTGTTAGCCATAATCGCCTACACAAAATATGGCGGTGTCGCGTTACTCTGTGATCTTAAATATATGCAAACGATACAAACAGTATATCGATGTGTAATGGCTAATATAAATCCGTGCTCGTCACTTGGAGTTTAATTCTGGATACGCATTATCGTTATGCCATGCAGTTAAAATAAATGTACGTTATAAAATATTGACGTCATCGTGGGTATTTTTTTAGATTAGGTCGACATGCAAGCGTACAGTCTGAGAGTAAAGGTTTGCTAGCGTAAACGCAATGTAAGCCTTGTGACTTGAAGATATTTCGTCACATTACCCAGTAATTTCACTGCTTCCTCACCCTTGAAACCGGAACATGCGCCATTTGCAATGCGCTGAGAGTGAGGTACCAATGCAGACAACCCATTTTATGAGGTCTAACCTCATGACATGTATTAATAATGCGACAAAAATTTTAATGACATTTTTCTACAGCTAACATCAAAAAGTTATAAAAATCATAGCTTAAGAGAAATTGAAATAAAAACATTTTATGTACGAAGTTGTTTATTTCTACCAAAATAAAGGAAAGACCCCGCGTGCAAAGTACGAGCCCGCTAGCATTTAATAATTTTTTGTACTTCTACCTTGACAAATTATTTGTTGCTCGGACATGTCATTTACGAAACTAATTATAGCTATATTAGATCTTATCTACCGACAATTTGTAATCACAATCGCGCAACATTTCTTGTCCTGCTTCTTGTATATGACAAATTATTAATTAATCTGTCACTTTCTAATCAAATTGACTGTGTCACTTTATTCTTATATATCCAATGGCAAACAACGTGGGCAAACCTGTACCTAAAGATAATAATGATAATATATTCTTTATTGTACAAATACATTTGCAATTAACATAATGTTTAAAATAGTACATTTGACGGCTTGATCGATCTGAGCGATCTCTTCCAGGCAATCTTAGAATGGACATGTAGAAGAGATAAAGATAATGGACAGTTTAGTATATTTACGCAGCGTAGTTGAACATAATAAATAAATAATATACATACAAAAAAAATTGATTGTCTGTTTATAATATTAAAATAACCGCTTTCTACTACATGCATAGGAATATATATACATACAGTATACATACCAAACATTATTTTATACAATTTTTGTCTGTCTGTCTGTCTGTTTGTTCCGGCTAATCTCTGGAATGGCTAGACCGATTTGGACGGGACTTTCACTGGCAAATAGTTTACGTAATAAATATAACTTTGGCTATATTACATCAACCACATCTAAAAGGAGCGCAGCATTGATTAAAAATGTGGCAAAAAAGGGCGTAAAATTTACGTTCGTTTCGTGTACTGTGTGGAAGTTTTTAGTTCGAACGAAAATATGCTGCACAATGTCACAATTCCACGCGGATAAAATCGTGGGCACAGCTATACTGTATATATAAGTTTACATCATCATACCAGCTATTGGAAGTCCGCTGCAGGACGAAGGCCTACTAAAGTACGACTAGTTGATCCTAGAGGTGTGTTGGTTCCAACACTGATATATGGGAATGTTAGGAAGAAACACACGAGTAGAATAAATGCTGTTGAAATGAGAGCACTTCAAAGTATGTTGAATGTACGTATGAGATATAGAATAGTGATCAAATAATAGTGTGATAAGAGATCAATGTGGTGTAAAAGATGATGTCAAAAGATGATGTTGTCACAACAGGTGAAAAAGGAATGTTGAGATTGTATTGATATATAGAAGATATGAATGAAAGTAAAATAACTATTAAATAAAAAGGTTGTAGGATGACTTAGGCTAGACTAGGACCAGATAGAAGAGGTATTCAATAGGTACTAAGTTAGAAGTACCAAGTATAAACGAGCGTGTAGGACTATTGTTAGTAAGCGAGCGAGAGTATTCTGCCAAAATGGTAACAAGTGAAGATCCATAGTCGCTACCTTCCCCAATAGGAAATGGACGTGATGTATGTATGTGCGTCAACTGCTCTATATAAAACTCCCAAAGAAAAGAAAGACTTTTGCTCATCACATCCATACTATGCAGGCAATCGCTCAGCGTAACCTCGCCACGCTGATGCTACTGCGCATCCCCGCCTGGTTTTTTTTATACAGAGCAGGTCGACAAATAAGCATACAGTCTCCAGTCTATATACACTCCTAATATCACAGGGATATCACTAACACGTTGCCACCCTTGTGACTTGAGAATACTATGTCACATGACTTAGTAAATTCACAGCCTCTCTCACCCTTTACGCCGAAACACAGCAATGCGAACACTGCTATTTGGCAGAAGAAATAAGAGTAAGATACCAATACAGACGACCTTTTATATAGGGTCTACCTAATGTAAATGGTTTTGCATTTGAGCAATGTGTTTCTTTATGATTGTAATATTATCTAGTCGACAAACGAGTATGTACTCCGCGTGATAGTAAGCGTCACTGCAGCCTTTAGACCTTCGTTTTATCACAGGTATATTAGAGCGTTGCCAGTCTTGAGACTTGAAGATGTTATGTCATATTATCCAATAATTTCTAACGTTGTCCGCAAAGATTTATTAATTTGAGCTCGTTCACACGCAAATGTTGATTTGTATGATGTAGAGAAAGTAATCAGAAAAATAATTTCTCCTAGTACCACGAACTAAATGTTAAACCGAATAGTGTTTTAACAAATCATATTTAATGGTGATGCTGTTGAGTTATAGGTGCGGATTAGTGTGTGCCACAACGATGGTGTTCCGTAAAAGCCAAATGTATAACCTTGACGGGCCCGATGCCGCAAATGGTGGTGATCCTATCATGTGCGCCAAAGGTCGTGGGTTCGATCCCAGGTCTCGCGTCCGAAACACAAGTGCTTTTAGTGACGTGCCACGGAGTCAGGACAATGTATGAGATGTGTGATATAGAAAGTGATTACATTTGAATACATTTATGTACACATCAAAACATAGCAGCTGTAGAAAGTCCACTGCGGGCCATATACCTCCCTATTTCGCCCATAATTGCCGCGCTTGGCAAGTATGGTGGCCATCGCAGATCGTACAATCACATATATATATAGATAGATATTGAAAAATACTAGAAAATGTCGTAGTTTTATGGGTTTAAATAGCAATAACACAAGCATAAATTATACAACAAGTTTAAATAAAATTACTCCATTTTAACGAGATTGACATATATCATTTGAAGATGACGGCAAAGCCGTGAGGTACCGGCAGAGTAGAATAGTACCTCCTCCTGTACCAGGTCTCGTAAAAGGCGAATAAGGTATCAGAACCGACAGATGCAAATTTTACGGCTGCCCTGGTGATGTTTTCAAGGAGTAAAAAGTTGAGTCACTCACAGTGAAGTCGCACGCGATAATCTGCAACTCTGTGGCGCACCCAGCATGTAATACTCAACATGGAACATAATAGACTTGGACAAGAGCGATCTTAATGTCTTGTTATTTTGCGTTTACCGCTGGCCATCAATCGGCAGGGCGAAATCATACACTATTCCTATCCACATTAAGAATCTATTCGTTTGTCATTGCGAGATGTTTAAACAAATGAAATAGAAAGTTGTAAACGTCGAAACAAGTTGATGGCTTGTTAAATATTATAAATAATAGACTAACAATTGTGATATTTGCGTATAGGTATGTTTCGTCATAAAGGGACCACGCGAATGAATCAAATGATTTGTTACTCTAAGTAGTTCTATATCCATCGCCTGCGTGAGCTGTTACGCGCTTCAGAATCAGATAGTTCAATACCGCGTAAGTAACAGGTGTCAATAAAGTTTAAATTTCAATAAGTTGAGATTTGAACCTTATACACGTATGTTACATACGCGGTTTTGAAGTATCACTAACTATATAACTCGTGGCGGAATATTGTTAAAGTTAAGCACCGTTGATGACGGTTGGTATTTGCATGGGTGACCCAAAATTGCTTATCTCAAGTTGCTCCTGTAGAGGAAATATTAAAGAACCACTGATGAGTTGCATATTTCACTTTGTAGTACCGTCAGAGTAAAATAGTACCTACCCATGAACTAGGTGTCAAAGAAGGCAATTTAGATATCAGAACCGACAGATGGCGGTGTATCCATCCAATACAGAGTAGCTCAAAAGCATAGGGTAGGATTATCAGCAACATCCCCGTCGCGAAAGTTCCGCTCTACAATTATACAGTGCGGCAATTATGGGTAAAATTCCCTCTTTTTAAGGGGGGCCTTATCCAGCAGTGGACTACCAATGGCTGATACGATGATGATCATAACGTTATATATTTTGTAATAAGAGATATAAATACATACAACATCTCACACATAGACCTGACTCTGTTATAAGTATCTTGAAGACTTATGTTACAGATATCAATCAACAGAGGAGTTACAAATATACGATATAACTTAAATACCCAGTATACAACACCCAGACACAGAACAAAAACAAATGTACATCAAATATAGGTTTGTACTACACGACGCGTTCAAAATGTCTTTTACTTCTAGAAAGTAAACGTTACTTTCATAGAGTAACAGAAGCTAATTTTTATTATTACTTTTTTTATGCTATGAAGTCAGCAAATAAACTCGCGTCATCACATAGACGTGCCAACTCTGTGAACTGTAGATACAATGTCACAATACTCAGTAATTTCACTGCCTCTCTCACCCTTCCCGCATTGGCCTTCCCAAGAAAGGGTGAACTTTGCCCAAAATTGCTTTCCTGGGGAGGATTATGTCCAACAATGGACTTTTAATGGCTGGTATATGTATATTATGATGATGTTGATGATGTCAGTTGGTTGAGATTGAAATACTGAAATCGGATTAGAACAATGTGATTATATTAGCTTTTACCCGATTTAAAACCGCCCAGCGCCATCTATCGATTTGTTGTAGTACTAAGTAATTTATCGCATATCCCACTAATAGAATAATAAGTTTCTTCGGGGTGAAACGTAGCTTCTTCTCCGTACTCACAACTATGAAAAAATTCAAGAAGAATTGTGGAGCAGATAAAGTGTGAAGAGATAACCAAAAAACAAAGAGATGTAGACCTCTTACAGAAGTCTTTACTCTCACCTATTTCTACCACTAAATAACAGTGTTCGCATTTCTGTGTTCCGATCTGAAGTGTGAGAGGGGCAGCGAAATTACTGGTTAAATATGATATAATATCTTCAATTATTATTAATAATATTTAACATTGTAATATCTTCAGTTCACAAGGTTAGCAACACACTAGTGATTTTATACACTACATACACTTTGTGATGACACGAGTGTCTATAGACTGCGGTCACGTTTACCATCAAGCAGACCGTATGCTTCTTTGTTGACTTCATTAAAAAAGATTACGCTCGCATTTCTAATATAAGTTGGGATTTTACAGATGTATTTTGCAGTACCTATCATTAGCTTTAAATACCGCAGTACATTAAGATATATTTGAAGTAAATAATGTGCAATGTGATCTAGTTCTGCTTTAGATAATAGTAATTTAATACATTCCTTTCAACGTAAGAAATAAGAAAGTAAGTCTGTCTGATTAATTATTTATTACTTTTCATGGCTAAATGACTTACGGATTTGTGAATTTGATATGTGGCTATATTTGGTTTGTAGATATATACACCATGGGGTACCCGTACAGTAGAATAGTACCTCCCTCTGTACCAGGTGTTGTAAGAGGTGAATGCGGCTAATGGCCGTATATTCCTAACAACGTAGATCAATTGCAACAGCAGCGCTCTATGATTGCCACCACGCTTGCTCAGCGCGGCAATTATAAGCAACATTCCCCATTCTTTGGTAGGCTTATGTTCAGCAATGGACTTCTAATGGCTGGTATGAAGAAGTATCATTTATTACAAGTCAATATAATTCTGCAAAATAACATGCACGAAATATTATCAAAGTATTACAGTAAATTAAAATAAAGGACATGTATATCGCTTTAGAGTTAATATCACGAAAAATTCCAATTTATTTTAAATGAATATAAATATCACTGTTTATGACATTTGTTTCTTTTTAGTCAGTTTTTAATTAATATGTGTTTTATTACATAAATAGATGGCATTTAAAAGTTGTATTTTTTACTTCGTATTCAAATTGAGTTAATTATTATTCGGATAGTACACCATTCCTGGGAAAGAATATAAAATGGCAAAACCAACACCAGATCCGTGGCCGACGCGATCACAAAAATACAATCTATTCCGATTGGATAATGCAAGGTGAGCCGCCCCGGGCCGGTTGCGATTCGTCCCGGCCTCTGCTAATTATTGCCTGCATTCCTGCCACTTCGCCACATCACCTGGGACGCGCATTTACTAAGTACACAGGATCTGAGATGCAAATAATTCTTGCGCTTAAAAATTTAAAAAAAAAATTATCCTGATAGACAATCATTTTGGATCCAGTTTTTAAAGATGGATGATCCAGTGCCAGCGATTGGCTTGCCATAGGTCTAAAATAAGACATTCAACGAGAGTATATGAGATTTAAATTTAAGTTTGGTTATCTTCTTTATATATAAAAATATCATGTTCTAATTATTATCCGGGATATGAACTCTTAAACACCGATATAAAATCAAATATTGTTAACTGTGTGTTTTTCAACTTCACCACCAAGTTTAATCCAACTTGGTAGTGATCCCATCTTATGCGCCAAGTGTCGTGGCTCCGATCTCCACCCAGGAAAAAAATTGATATTTGTGTTTTTCCAGTGTCTGGGTGTTGAAAATATGTATTTAACTATTATATTTGTGATTCCTCTGTTGCCTGATGTCCGTAACACAAGTGCTTTACATAAGCGACTTATCTCGGAGTCAGGTCAATGTATAAGGATGTTGTGTGTATTATTAATATCTAAATTTAGCATTTGAGCTGCACTGTTTCGGAAGGACATACCGACATCTGTCGTTTTTGGTACCTTAGTTGCCTCTTACTACACCTGGTAGAGAGGGTGGTTTTAATCTACTCTGTCGGTACCTCACGGCTGAATCAACAGAACAACATTATTCATTTAATTGTAATACATCCAAAAATAATTATCAATTCACAAATCTAAATTATACTCGACCACAGCCTTACCCGGGATTGCAAATACGCATCGAAAGCGTTCAACTGCGTCCGTCCCGTGTGCCGATATCATCGTTACTGGACGTCTCTCGCCTCAGGCGTCGCGTCATAGTACGCACTTAATTTTCCAGTTTCAGATAATTAGGAGTGATTAGTGAATACCGGTCCTATACAGTGTACTAGTTTACCTTTTCTTGGTTATTTTGAGAGTTGAAAGAGAGAAAGAGATGAATATACTTTCTTGTCGGGCCCGATGGCGCAAATGGTAGTGGTCCGATCTTATGCGCTGAAGGTTGTGGGTTCGATCACCACCCAGGACAAATTCTTATATGATTATATTTGTGTTTGTCCTGTGTCTGGGTTTTGAATCTATTTAAGTGCTTTAAGCGAATTATCACGCTGTAAGTTCAATGCAAGAGTGATGTGTGAATGTATTATTATTATACTATATTTATTATTATTATGGTGTATAAGAGAAACTTTTATCAAACTGTTATTTTTCAAATTGCTATTATTATATTTATAAAGGATTCCTGAGGAATAGTCGTTATTCCGAGAAAAATCTGTCGCTACCTAACAGCTAACCTTTGCAAAAATTTGTAGGTACCGAATCCATAGAGAGAAAAAATCAAAATCCCACAGTATCATATCCTCGTGTTAAAAAAGTAGCCTAAACGTAACTCCAGGCTATCAACAACCTACGTGCCAAATTTACTCTAGTTCTGTTCAGCAATTCCGGCGCATAACAAACATACATTCACAACCTTTTGCGTTAATAATATTAGAAAGGATAATAACAGCGTAAAAAATATAAACTTTTCTTTTTTATCATTTTCACCATTTTGGCCGTTTTAAAGAATGTTATTTTTTAATTAATATTAAATACTAACGACCCACCCGGCTTCACACGGCTGCAATAAGGACAAAAATGGTTATCTCTAAGAAATAGACATACTATAGAGGATTTTTTTCAGGGTGTAATACATACTGTCAAGTTGGGTTCAGCCAGCGTTACGACATTACATTGGAAACCTCTAAAATTATCAGTGTTTCTCTACTTACCAGCTTATTACTTTAAATGGATATATTAAGTAAAATAGTCCAGCGTTGGTAAAGTGAATTAAGGAAAACATTACACCGCCATATGTTTGAAATTTGATAAGGTATTTAATAATAGCACTAAAATAAAATATGAGAAAATATATCTGCCTGTTTGTTTGTTACACTTTCACGTCGTAGCTGATAAACAAATTGTAATGAAACTTGTGACGACAACAAGACACAAGCTTCTTTGTATCTCGGGCATTGAACTCGCTAACAAATTAAAGCAACTAGACATTATGCTTAAAATATAATCAACTTTTACCATTCGACAAATATTTGCAACACATTATAAGGAAAACTTATTTCTGTACGTAAATACAATACAACTAGGCATAGGCCTCCCCAAGTAAGGGGGAATTTTGCCTGTAATTGCCGCGCTAGGCGAGCGTATTGATAATCGCAGAGAGCAGCTTTCGCGACGGCTGCTGCCCATCCCGTCTCCTGTGTATTTGAGCTACACTGTTACGGATAGATATATCGCCTTCTGTCGGTTCTAAAACCGTAGTCGTCTCTTACGACACCTGGTACACTGGAGGTACCATTTTATTCTGCCGGTACCTCACGGTCCGGTATACATGAATAGTAATATAAAATAGACAAAAATGCAAATTTAAAGAAATCATATTTTATAATTTTTATATCCACAATCCAATAAGCAATTCTATAACAAAGAGAATATCGTTAATGATCAAAAACTTTAATTGAACATTTCGAAAACAGACTCTGTGTACATAAAGATAAATGTTATATTCGTGGAAACCATAAATTGGCCATATCAGCTTACCGATCTTCGGGCGCAGCGTGATATTTTTATTTTATTTATATTTATTTAGGTTTATTGCAACACAAATTATGAGCGCCGTCATATTTGGTGAGATTTTAGTAATGTTCGCATCCAATTGCTCCTGTACAAAATCGGTACCTTTTTTTGGGGCAATTTATTTGATGTTTTGTGGTGCAGACATCTGTTATGTGACCAAATGAAAGAAATGGAACAGGACATTAATTCTATTGTCCAGTTCCATTTCTTTTAATTGGTAATGCGGTACAGAATTTATCTATTTTAATTATTCGTCTATACCGGGACAAATAAGATATATTTATTGCCAAGAATACGATCAAAAGCGAGAAATGTCATTTCCCTCTAAAAAAAATTTCTGCATATTATAGTTGGTTTTCTGATTCGTCAAATGATTATCTACAAGAAAATGCCAGTTGGCACTAAGTTCGGCATTTGTACTTTCTGTATTATTTTGCGCAATAAATAAATACTTTGGTTGTTAACTTTATTACAGGTTTAGAGATCAATATTGCAGATAATAACTCAGAGATACGAAAGTCAACGCCTTCGTTGCCATATAAAAAAACGGGTCTGATACAACCCGCAAAGAGTACTTGTCCATAATTTTTTCGTTTCGAGATGAAAATGAATTAAGTGTTTTATTTAGTTGTATAAATCTAGAATACAACATAAATTACATCAAACGCTGTGGTCAAAACTAAACGAAAGTATTTCTTTTTTCTACTAAATCACAGTAGTTTATGCTCGCAACGACTCCAGAATTCTACTACGTTATTATTATCCTGTAATTATTATTCTACTGCAACGTCACATTACCCTGTAATATATATAAGTATAACTTTGTTATATGCCTCCGTCAGAGGCACTTCACAATCACTACACTTCAGACACATTCTTTTCGTAAAGCTGTACACTGCGCTTAACACTGAACGCGAATACCAACTATACTCATATCCATCAGAAATCACACAGTCTTCCAGTTTCGCAATCAACGATAAATGTTCCGAACGACGACCCCTCGAGCCGAGGTTCGACCTTAGCGGCGCCCTCAAGTGATACCCGTCCGTTCAGAAATAGTATATTCTAAAAATTGTATTGAAAGAACAACATACTTATTTACCCAGTGAGATCGAATACGTAAAAGTTAAGAACTTACCTCTTCGCAACCGCACAACCAGTAAACAAAATCAAACCCTGAAGCTGTTGAGAAGACATTTAAAGAAATGTGCAGCAATAAAAACAAAGGAAGATATTTGGTCGGAGCATAAAGTCCTAGAAACTAGTTTGCATTTTCAATTTTAAGACGATTTAAGTTTTAAGTTTGGTTTAAGTCGCTAAAGATTTCGCTTGAGAGGGATTTATCGTTAAATTGTTCTCTACGGGTTCAGATAGCCATCTTGAAAGAAGTAAGAGCAATTTGAAAAAGTTTTTAAGTTTGTCTGAATAATACATTTGTGAAAGATATTTGTATATAAGAAATTTTGTCACATTTTGTAAATAAGGAATGTGTTAGAGTTAATATTTACTAGAACAAAAAAACAACTTGTCTCAAGTGGGACTCGAACCTGCACCTTTCATATTCCAGGTGACTACCGATACCGAATATGATATAAGTAAGCTTGATCGATTTACTTCAAACTTGTAAACGTATAGCAGTCGAGTGTTTTCGTGTCTACATGGTGGCACATTTTGTAGTGCAGTCCACTTGGATGAAAAAAGTGCGGGTTCGGATTCCGCCTGATACTGAAACACGTAGATTGGACAAATAGAAAAAAAAATGTATAAATATAATTTTTTTAACTTCACAAAATATTTGTAATAGATAAAAGACTCACGACATCTCTTTTAAAGGCTAACTGACTTTTTCCAATGTGCTATGTATGCATTGCTTGCGATAACATACTGAGAGAAGAATTTACTCTTAAATACCTTTCACGTATTTTAATGTTAAACAAGTCTAGTTGGCAACTAAAGAACAAAAGTTTACTACTATATGATATCCCTACTAATATTATAATTGCGAAAGTAACTCTTTCTGTCTGTCTGTCTGTTACGCTTTCCCGCTTAAACGTCTAAACCGATTTTAGTGAAATTTGGCAAAGACAATCTGTAGACCTTGAGAAAGGACATAAGCTATTTTTTAATTTTAAATAAGGGTTGTAAGGGGTCGAAAGGGGGGATGAAAAGTTGTGTGGAAGTATCGCTATGTTTAGAGCTATAAACTTAATACTTATTTACAGGCCATTGATTCGATATAAATAAACATGACATTCAAAGTTTATATAAGTTAAGGTAAAGAGGTATGGAACCCAAAAAAAAGTATTCCACGCGGACGAAGTCACGGGCACAGCTAGTAAGATATAAAACCTAAATAAATCGCGATTTATTTTGGTTTTATAAGGCCGTGAGGTACCGGCAGAGTAAAATAGTACCTCCCCTTGTACCAGCTGTCGTAAAGGGCGAGTAGGGTGCGATTGCTAGCACGTTTTCCCAGCGCGGCAATGGAGGGCAGGGGAGGCCTATGACCAGCAGTGGACTTCCAATGGTTTACATAATGAAGATGAAATAGTGATTATAAATTTCCTTTTGGTAAAGATAATAGTATCTAATAAAATATTCCATAAAATCTTGCAAATCATGGTCACTATAGTGTCACCCGCCATATTTTAAGTTGCATCATCAACCGTAGTTCGCAGAACCTGAACCAACAGACAAGCGTATACTAAACCACATGTTTTATTAATATACCGTCGATTGGACACGGAAAATCTACCATTTGTTTATGAACCTGCAGTTATCAGATATTACAAGGACTTCCGTAGGTATTTCACGAAATAACATTTGATAAATAAACTGTTCGATGGGCCCAAATTAAGGTAACTTGAAATTTTAGTTCGATCACAAAGACAAAGGTCGTCTACATTGGCATCTCACCTATTCAAATGAAACACATTGGCGAAGACATAGATGTTTTTAATAAAAGATTATTTACTTTTAAGAGAGAAACTTCAAAACCTGTGGCGGCTGAGACAACCTCAGCCTTCACATAAAATATCGTTATGTTAAAATATCGTAAATTATTATTATTTACGTTATATTTGATAAAAAAAATTGTTGAAAATATAAAATGGGTTATATATTCACACACACATATATATATACTAGTACGATGACAGTTATTTGTAAGTGTATCTATAAAAACTAATCTATAATAAATAAATATTGCTACCGTCATATAGCAGTGTTTGCGATAATGTGTACCGGTTTGAAGGGTGAGAGATGTACTATAACAATATCTTCAAGTCACATGATATCCTTGTGATATCATTATCGTCATCATTACAGCCATTGAAGGTACTACTGGACATTAATGGGTAATGTGTCATAACATCTTCAAGTCAAAATGTTGGCGATGCGTTTGTGATATTACGAGCGTTTATAGGGTGCAATGACGCTTGCTATCACCTAGAATGTATGCTTTTTTGGGGACTTAGTATATTAAAACATACATTTGCAAACCACACACAAATCAAGCACAAATATTCAATTTACATTTGCTTTGCTCGATAGGAACACTATTTGGCATAATATAAGTTTCGCAATTGTTTACTTGGAAATTATTTCATCTGTTTGTCTATATTTGTTTATTGTAGTCACAATTCTTAGATAAACTAAGTGTTAAAACTTACAGTGTATTCCAAATATTACAGTTTCTGTGACAACCATTATAGACTTCATTCAACTAAAGTCCAATATGATTAAAATCATTGTCATCATATCCTCAGGAAGTCCAAAGTTGAACAAGGAACTAGTTCCTTCTTAAGGAATTTCTTGAAATTTTTCATATAGCAGAGCGTAGGTTTGCGACGGGAATGCTGTTGCCTATTCCCGCCCTGTTGTATTTGAGTTATTCTGTTTCGAATGGATTTACCGCCATCTGTCGGTTCGAATACCAATGCCACCTCTTATGGCACAAACAGCAAAGTATACTTACATTTATAAATTAACACAACAACTCATATATTGACCTTATTCCGGAATAAGTCGTTAATAGTATTTGTGTTACGGACATCAGATAACAGAGAATTCACAATTATTACACTTAAATTATTCACACCTCACACAAAAGTTGTCTTCAATTGTTTCTCTCGTCTATTTCTACCGCCAAATAGCAGTGAAATTGCAGTAAAACTATTAGGTTATGTGACATAATATCTTCAAGTCACAAGGTTGTCAACGCACTAGTAATGTCCTTGTGATATGACGAACGTCTGTAGGCTGCAGTGACTTACTATCACGCGGACTGTATGATTTTTTGTCGATGGTGGTATAATAAAAGCATTTACAACCCAGATAAATAACAAGCACAAATATTCAACATATTTATATTTGTTCTGGTCCGGGATCGAAGCCACGACACACAAGATAAAAACACTACTGACTGCGCCATCGGATATTTATAACAGAAACATCAAACCAAAACTTGCAATGCAACCAGCACTGTTATTACAAACCAAAAACAGAATTAATTTAAAATACAATCAGTCGAACTGGTTTTATGTAAGACAAAAAAATGAACAACTAACAATCTCGAAGAGGTGTGACTTGTGTGCTTTATCGCACACAATACAAAAGAATGAGACGGTAAATATTGACGGACTTGCCCTTTAAATGTATACACCATTTACTAATTTTATCTGAGAATGTTAACTAGTTGATGTCTGCGTCGTCTGCCTTACGGTTTAATTTACATTTATCTATTCATTGGTCCATTTAATTATCATCAATATATCAGCCATTGGAGATCAACTGTTGGACATAGGCCTCCCTAAGAAAGGGGGAATCTTGCCTATAAGACAAGTGTGCGTATGAGAAACAGTGTAACTCATATGCACCGGGCGGGTATGGGCAGCGGCGTCCGCTTCACTATCGCGACAATTATGGGCAAAATTTTTAATTTCTTGGGAAGCCCTGAGTCCAGCAGTGGACTTTCATTGGCTTATATAATAAAACAAACAAATAGACCATCAAATATTTCCTCCTTAAAATATTAGATAAAAATTTGGAAAGACTCAGTTTATATTAATTTTTATAATATATTTATCACAAAAAAATATTACGACTATACATTGAAATACTCGTTAAAATTATCCTATTTCTTAAGTTGGATCAAACTGTACACAGTAAACATACATTTTGACGGACCCGATGACGCAGATGGTAGTAAAATTGTCTTGGGCGCTAAAGGTCGTGTGTTCAATCCCAACCTAGGATACACACTTATGTGTTTGTATTATTTTGTTCTGTGTCTGGGTGTTCAAAATATGTATTTAAATATTATATTTTTGATTCATTTGTTGTCTGATCTCCATTACACTTGTTTTAAGCGACTTATTTCGGAGTCAGGTCAATATAAAAGATGTAGCGTGAATTTTATTGGTAAAAATCTATTCAGATGTTTAAAAGTTCATCCCGGTCGAACACCGTGACACAATTTTTTATATATAAAGATATACAATATATTTTATTACGAAGACTAACATTACCAATTCGCATTTATTTCTTTTACAGTAACTATACACTTTAAAGAAGACCGCTTCGAGACATGTCTGACTTAAAGGTTCTCAGAATGCTAGCAGCATTTCTACGCAGCACAGCCAGATAAATCCTCTGCATCAAAAAAGGTTCCAGAGCGGTGTCGTAGAAGGCAACTAATGCACCAGAACTAGGGTAGGGATAAACAGCATCCCCGTCAAGAAAGCAGCGATTGCCAACACGCTTGCCCAGCGTGGCAAATATAGGCGAAATTTCCCCTTTCTTAGGGAGGCCTATGTCCAGCAGTGGACTTCAAATTGCTGCAATGATAATGATGAAACTGTATGTATCAACATACATCTATTTTAAATAACTGCATTACCTACGAATATATCCCACGGCTATTACCTTAATTTCCACATAGAAATAAACAAAAACAAGCTGGCCGGCTTCTCTGATGCAGTATTAAAATTAATTAAGTAGAGATGTGCGTCGCGGGGGGGCCTTATCGATAGAAAACATCGATAGTCCGATTAGATAGTGCTTACATAATGAATTAACGAGACATCGATTCATTTGTTATGTACTTTATTAAGATTGATTCGTGAGTTTTTGAACGGTATTTAATTTTATTTTGCTTTCTAATTGACTTTTTTTTTGCGCAACGCTTGTATCGACTATATTGTTATATAAATATTTGGTACTAACTGACTCGAAAGACCTTGTCTTGTCTTAGGTATGTGTGTTTGTATATTTTTGTAATTAATTTGATTTCTCTGTTATTAGACCATGTTGACAAACAAGCACACAGTCCTCGCGATGGACAGCGTCAATGCAACCTATTAACGCTCGTAATATCACAAGTAGATCACGAAAGCATCGCCAACCTTGAAGATATTATATGTAATGTGCCCAGTAATTTCACTGCCATACCAGAAAACAGAAATGTGAACACCGCCAATGCAGACGATCACAAAGGTCGTCCTTATGTGATATTTATATAACTAATAAAAACAATATATATAATTCAGACCTTTATATTCTAACGGTATACAGCGAGCACTCTGTCCATCCTGCAAACTGCCAAACGACTGACAGTTCTGACAGACGCCATATGGTTAAGGGCCCGATGACGTATTCAGTTGAGTTGACGTATTCAGTGTCGTATAAATAATATTTTAAGTCACAAGTTTAGCAACACGCTAGTGATAACCCAGTGATATAACAAGCGTCTTTAGGCTCCAGTGCCATTTACTAACGTGGATCGTGCTTGTTTGTTAAACTAGAATACCAAAAAAAAAGTACAACCGCGTGGTGTTTCGTGTAGTAATAAATTGACCGTTGACTCTTCCCTCTCTAGCATTTTTATTTGGCGCTTTATTTCTATCCCGCCATCTTTTTAATGGTCATTAAAAATTAAAACGGTAATCGGCAAATACAATAAATATTAACAAGTCTAATTTTGTAAAAGGTCAACAAAGGAGTGAACCCGGATTCCAGAAAAAGGCATGGTTATATAAACAATGATTTAATTATAAAATTGATACATTTCAGTCTTACATATACTCTATATGGTTCATCATATCAGACATAGAAAGTCAAGTTCTACTAGCCAGTGTGAAGCCTCTCCAAGATTGGGTGCGCTGGCAGGTGTGGTGGCAATGGCAGAGCACAATTTTGTGACAAAGATGCAGCTGTCCATCCCCACCCTACAACATTTAAGCTACGCTGTTTCGAATGGACACAAAGTCATACCATATGTCCGATTCCGGTACCTTAGTCGCTTCTTACGATATCTAGTACAGGGGGAGATACTATTCTACCGCCGATTCTCTCTCCGCCGATACTCTACGGCGTTTCTATATGTTTTTCACATTGTATATGTTTAACTTTAATATAATAATCATATTCAGCCGTATGGTACCGGCAGAGTCGAATAGTACCTCCCACTGCACTAGGTTTCGAACGAGGCGACTAAGAAGCCAGAAGCAATAGATGACGGTATATCCATCCGGAACAGGGTAGCTAAAATGGACAGGGCGAGGATGGGCATCAGCATCCCCGTCGTGAAAGCTACACTCTGCGATTGCCAACACGCCTGCCTAGCGCGGCAATTATGGGCAAATAACTCCTTTTTTGGAGACGCCTATGTCCTGCAGTAGGCTTCCAGTGGTTAGCATAATGATATTTTTATTTACATTATCTTTAACAGCCGGTGCAATCAATTGTATTGACATACTAGCAACGCTCCGCGGTTTCACTCGTATTTCCCCTTCCCGTGTCAATATATATATAATAGGGATACATTATGTTACTCATATCACTTGCTGATTGTGTAATTTTCTGTTTATGAAAGAGTTTATAAAATAAGTCCAGTAATTTCTGTGTGTTTCGTTACAAAGTTCTATTTTAGGTATAGGTTTCTATTTCTTTTAATTAAAGACGCTAAAGAAGTAGCTCTTTAACGGTAAAAAAAATTCTAAAATCGGTCTAGTAGCTTTTCAGTTACACTTTAACAAACATACAATCAAGGCTTTCCTATTATAATATTAGTATAGATATATATTCAGATGATTGAAAGATTTTGCCGTATATTTGTTGCTCTTTTCACGTCGAGATTTTGTATTTGTCTAAAAAGAATGTAATACGGTATATAATCATTGTAGCTTAATTTGAATGACATTAACAACGATAGAACGTTCACTATTGAACATAGGCCTCGCCAAGAATGGGGTAATTTTGCTCATAATTGTCGCGCTGGGCAGGCATGTGACAGGACTATTCCACTCTGCCGGGTTAGGTACCACGGCATGACTTTTAATCTACAACAATAGTATTAAGCTGAAAAGTTTGTTTAATTGATCGTCATAACCTTAGGAATTCTTTCAGTGTTAGACAGCCATTTTATCGAGGAATATCACGATCTTGAATCATAGTGCTACTCCGCAAAAAATATGAATCTAAACGAGTAGAGTGGCAGGCATCCACTTGTATATATACTTAGGTCTTAATACATTTCCAGTCTCATCAAATACCGTCTGACGACTGATGGCTAGCAGTCAATAAACCCTGGACAGAACAGTTTTTGCTCAAGCCAATTACGTCTATGCCGAGCTCTGAATAAAACATCAGATCTGATAAATCACTTAAAGATGTCTATTAGATATCAATTATTGGAATTGAACGTGTCCCATTATCACAATAAGTTGAATTTTACAGAAAGAGTATTATTGTATTTTTTTTAAATTATTGATTGATCATCATACCGTTCGTCGTTAAACGCGGCGTAATAATAATATACTCTTTATTGTACACCAATGAAAACAACACAAGAACATCATAAAAACATGGAATAGTAGGTACAAGAGGCTGCCTTATCGCTAAATGCAATATCTTACAGGCAACCTTTGGATATGAATAATGTTAAAGCTGGTGGAAATTTAGGTGCATTTAGTACATACATACATAATAATAAACATACATGTATACATAGAGTACACATACATTCAAATACATATAAAAGATAAATTTACAGAACAAGGAAAGTGACAGAATCAAAGAGCAAAATCAAAGTGGCAGATAATACTCCTTCACTATTCTCTTAAAAATAGAAAGAGAACGAGCAGATCTCACTTCTAGCGGGAGTGCATTCCACAAACGAACCCATCGCGTACTGCTCTACAAAATGAGTAAGTGTGAGGCGACTATCTGACTGACTCTACATAAGGTAGACTTCCAACATAGGTCGTCTGCATTCTCACTTATCTCTACTGTTAAATAGCAGTGTTGCTGTGTTCCGGTATGAAAGGTGAGAGAGACAGTGAAACAATATCTTCAAGTCATATGATATACTTTTGATATCATTATCATCATCATTACAGCCATTCTAAGATCACTACTAGACATAGGCCTCCACAACAAAGCAAGAATTTTGCCCATGATATCCGTGCTGGTTAAGCGTGCGCAATTTTTGACACGGTGAAGCTGCTGCCCATGTACGCCCTGTGCATTTGAGCTGTATTGTTTCGGATGGACACACCGCCATCTGTCGGTTCTGGTACCTTAGTCGCCTCTTACGACACCTGGTAGAGGGAGGTACTATTCTACTCTGCTAGTAACTCAAGCGATATCCGTAACGCTTAGTCTATTTACTCGACTTTATATCATCATCATAGCTGGCACAGAAAGCTCTCTGATGGGCAAGTCTCCTCAATAAACAAGGAATGTAGCCAATAAATTGATGCACTGGACAACGAAGCTTCGCATCTCCGCCCTATTGCATTTGAGCTACGCTGTTTCGGATATACCGCCATCAGTCGGCTCTGGTACCTCAATTGCCTATTACGTCATCTAGAACTGAGGGAGGTACTATTTTATTCTGCCGGCAACTGCGACTTTATATATTGATACAAATTTGGAAGTGGGCGTGGATTAAATTTGAGTCCCATCTACGACTTCTACATCGGGTGATCTTAATCTAGACAGATCGCCTATCCTACTTGCGTTTGCTGGTAAGTGGTCTATCTTCTAGAAACAGCTTATTTTGTCTTACAATTTTCTGAAGTGGTTCTTTTTCTTTCAGTAGTTTACTTGCAAGCATGCATCCTCACATACTTTCACTAAATTATTTTTTTATGTACAAGATAACAATGGATGCTTAAATTATCTGACAGAGGTTTACAAAAAATATAATGTTTAATGGATGCTTAAATTATCTTACACAGGTTCACAAAAAATATAATGTTTTTATATATTAAATTCCCGTGCAAAAAGTATTTTTAATGATAAGGTCAAAGTTAATAATAAATTATTGTTGGTGCCAAAAAATTTAATAAGGCACACGTTTTAGCGGTCCCTGAGAGATGGAAGAATCCCAAGTAATACATTATAATAGGTAAATTGCTTTTTTTTCATTGTAATTAGGAAAAATAATATGGAAATGAAATTATTCCAATAAAACGTGAATAGAAGTTTGAAAATAGACTTTTCAAAATTATCATTTTGAAATATCAATATCATACAGAGGTCGTCTGCACTGGTACCTCACTCTTACCTATTTCTACCGCCAAATAGCAGTATTCGCATTGCTGTGTTCCGGTTAGAAGTGTGAGAGAGGCTGTGAAAATACTGGTTAATGTATTATCTTCAAGTGATGAGTTTGGCAAAGCTTCGGTGATATTTTTGTAATATAATGAGCGTACATAGGCTTCAGTGACGCTCACTATCATGCGGACTGTATGCTTGATTGTCGATCTGGTCTAATTAAAAAATATATATATTTTACATATGTTAAGATTTATAGATATTCGACGAAAAAATATTTTTATTAGAGACATAATTTTACCTAATAAAATAAATATTAAACTTTAAGCACAGCATAATTTCAATTATTTTGCAGAAAACATTAAAATACCTACAGAATCCGGACGCAATAAATAACACTCGGACGCCGTATTTCGCCACTGTCTCGCAAGTACGTTTTATATATATTTTTCGTGTCAAATACTTGACATAACTCGTGTTATCTGCAGTGCGTTTTCATAAACTTCCAGTCGTGCCGAATTTATGACTCTGATAATTATCTCAACAAAATACTTGAAATTTTAACGATTTTTTAAGTCCTCCATTGGAAAAGCGTCTTTATTTTTTCTTTGTATCCAAGTAAAGGGATTATTCTGACAGCATTTGATTTGCAAACCTTATCGACGAAACTCATGTAGGAAATAATATTAGAATAACTATGTACTAACATCACTCCCCTTTTACACGGACGCCAGACAACAGAGGAATCACAAATATAACACTTAAATACATATATTTAACACCCAGACACAGGACAAACACAAATAACATTATATAAATATTTGTCCTAGGTAGGGATCGAACCCAAGACCCTTGGCGCGTAAGATAAGATCACTACCCACTGCGCCGTCGGGCCCTGAAAATGAATACCTATGTCACTTGGGGACCTCAGGAAGCGGTCTCTTGTTATTTCCGTAAATATAACATAGCCTATAATATTACTTGGTAAAGAATGCCTATGTCTAATTGAGAAAGAGAAGGTAAAAATACAATATTTTCTAGTGCATCATTATCATACACGCCATTGAAAGTCCACTGCTAGACATACGCTGTGCATTTGAGCTGCACTGTTCCTGATGGGTCTACCGCTATCTGACGGTTCTGGTATCTGGTGCAGTGGGAAGTACTATTCTGCTGTGCCGGTACCTCAAAGCTTTTTTTAGTTACACCGTAATAAATAAACAAACAATCAAATCTTTATTTTTTATAATATTAGTATAGATAAATAAATTCACACTTCTACATTGACTTGACTTCGAGATGAGTCGCTTAAAGTGATGCACAAATATCAGGCAACAGAGGATTCATAGATATAAATACTTACATAAATACATTTTTAAGTTGGTATTACATTTGTAGTTATTAGGAAGCCCTCAGGATATAGTAGATATTTAGTGAGAATTTCTATCAGTGTTTCCCGAATATACCCAACTCCCAAAGAAACTGCGTTTTGTATTGTATAGCTTGCTAAAAATGCACAGTTTATAAAATAGAATGAGAATTTTTTGGTTTTAATTACAAACAAAAATTTAATTCTTCCTTCTTTATATCATTGTTGTAGAAAACAAAAGGAAGTTTCAACTAACATAACATTCCTAAACGAGCCTACTTAGAATAATTCCTGTAGATTTCCAAAAGATTTAACATTTTTGTAATTATCATTAAAAATAGTTTTAACAATTGTAAAAATATAAGACAATTTTAAAATAAATGTTATTTTTCTTTTTCAAAAAGTAAACGTGTCGCAAAATATCATGGCAGGACACTTAGAATAACATTCCAACGCATCGGTAAGTTATTAAAACCTCTTTTTTGCTACACTAGGTCAACATACATACATACAGCCCGCGTATAGTAAGCGTCATCGCAGTCTATAATGCTCCTTTAATCAAAAGGACAGGTATCACGTTGCCAACCTTATGACTTGAAGATATGGGGCCCGATGGCACATATGGTAGTTAGGATCAAGCAAGATAGGATCTTGTACAAGGGTCGTAAGCAAATAGTAGTATAAAAGTAGAGCAAATATTTATATGATGATATTTGCTTTTGTTCTGTGTCTGGGTGTTAAATATATGTATTTAAATACTATATTTGAGATTCCTCTGTTGTCTGACGTCCGTAACACAAGTGTTTACCGAGTTACTACAGAGTTAGGTCAATGTATGAGATGTTTTGGGAATTTATTATTATATTATGCCACACTAACCAGTAAATTTACTGCGTATATCATCCTTCGAACCGAATCACAGCAATGCGAATACTGCTATCTGGTTGTAGTAATAGTTGAGATCAGTACCAACTTAGAAAACTATTGTATGAGATCTACTATATATAACAGATCTTTCTTGTTGTATTCATTGATATAGAGCTAACAAACTTCACTATTAAATTACAAACTATACTATACTCGACGGGCTAAATGGCGCAGATGGTAGTAATCCTATATTGTGCGCCAAAGGTCGTAGGTTCGATCCCCACCCAGGACAAATATTTATGTGACGATATTTATGTTAGCTCTGTATATAATAATAATAATAAATTCCCACAACATCTCATACATTGACCTGACTCCGTGGTAAGTCGCTTAAAGCACTTGTGTTACGAATGCCAGACAACAGAAGAATCACAAATATCATCATATAAATATTTGCTCTGGGTGGGAATCGAACCCACGACCCCTGGTGCACAAGACAGGATCACTACCATCTGCGCCATCGGGACCGTCATATGAGTGTTATATATATTTATTTAAGTAGTATATTTGTTTTTTCTCTGTTATCTGATGTCCGTAACACAAATGCTTTAAGCGACTTATCACGAAATCAGGTTAATATATGAGATGTTGTGAGAAATATATTCAGAGTTCACTACCTGTATTTAGAGTTCACTTTACTTGTTGCTAGGTATATCTGATGTTTAAGAAACTACAAAGTATATTCGGGTTGTTCTCATAGTTCAACTGTATACCAATAATTATATATATAACAATACATTATGCTCTGTTCTAGATGTACTCGCAGTTATACTGTAACCATCCCATTCTATTTCAGTTCATCCTACACATATTATTTTTACGGATTACCTCATGTTCCGATTGGATCTTGCTTCAAAACTCCGAGTACCACCGTCTGCATAGCTGGTTGGACCATTTTGAGATTTTAGAATAGTACCTCCCCATGTTTCAGGTGTTGTAAGAGGCGAGTTAGATACCGGAACCGACAGGTGGCAGTATATCCACATAAAATAGGGTAGATGAAATGCACAGCGGGGATAAGTAGCAGCATATCCTCAATAAGGCTAATAGTTAAAGAACATGTTTCATTACCGTAACACATCACTGGTTAATTGTAGGCTTTCGACTTGAAACATCAAGGTATGTCGTGATGTATCCCAACTTTCAGAATATAAGAATATTTTAATGAAATATGTGTGAGGTTATTTCTCCCGCATTTCAAGGGAGGCTGGGGTACAACAATTGTCCGGGACAAATCTAATTTTGAAGTTGTTTTGTCTGTGTCCGGGTGCTAGAGAAACGCTTCCAGTCCAGACATCGTCAGGGTTAATAGCACCAAATATCTTTTATCCTTTATTTGATACTGGAGGATTAGTGTGTAACATACTTAGGGGGATTAAACCCTTGCCTTATCCCTGGAATTCGTAATACCGTCTTAATTTTAGACTGAAAATATTTTGGCAGACATTAACATATGTAACTAGATAAATATTGCACATTTATTATTCATGCAATCATATTATTAGGCCGCATGGGTTTCATACCTGATGATATACATAGAACCAACCGAATAAAGAATGGTCCTAAATAAAATATTATCAAAAATATTTTAGAAAGGAAACGAAAAAGAAAACGAATTACAAAAACATAAAAATCTATTATATATATATTGCTAAAATACAATATTCATCACCATTATATCAGCCATAAGACGTCCATTGCTGGACATAGGCCTCCCCATTAGGACCGTTTGTATGCGGCCTATGTCCAGCGCGATCCTGCGGTTTAAGTCAGATCGTCTGTCCATCTTATGGGTGGACGGCCTACGCTGCGCTTGCCCGTACGTGCTCTCCATTCTAGAACCTTACAACTTCATTGGCCATCGGTTCTGCGTACAAAATTCCCTGCCCACTGCTACTTTAACTTACTAATCCGTCGGGCAATGTCGGTATCTTTGGTTCGAATCTCCTCATTCCTGATTCAATCGCACAAAGAAACTCCGAGCATTGCCCTCTCCATAGCTCGTTGAGCTACTTTCAGTTGGCCAATAAGGCTATTGGTAAGATACCCACGTTTCGCTGTCATTGGTCATCGCTAGTAACAAACATTGGTCAAAAACTTTGAACTTGAGGCACTGAGGTATAATATAATTATAGCATTATATATATCCAGGATAACTTCATAGTCTACGTATTTTTACATATATTGTAATATTGCCGTGAGGAACCGGCAGAGTAAAATAGTTCCTCCCTCTGTACCAGGTATCTACGGCGAGGTAGAGGCGACTAAAGGACCATCCATCTGAATTAGTGGAACTCAAATGCTCAAATGCCGTTTCTTGAGGAGGCCCAAGTCCAGCAGTAGATTTCCAATGGCTGTGATGATGAAATAATCATAAAAATTTGCTTTCTGTGTACAGTTTGATCCTACTTGAGAGATATAATAGTTTGTATCTCAATTTAAAGAGGCATTCTTTTTTAAATAAACATATAAGTATAGTTGAAACAGGGCAACGTCTGTCGGGTTATCTAGTATTATATATATTCTTGCCACTCTGACTTCTTGCCAACTCGCCAATCTCTAATTTATCATTTGATTAAGATACTGAATTCGAAGTTACAATTTACAATTGTCCTGTTTAAGATTTTGTGTAGTACTTGGATGTAAAATTAAAGACTATCGAACTGGATCGAGGAGATCGAACCCTCGACCCTAGGCGCAAAAGACTGGAACACTACAATCCAAGGGCTCGTCATTCCCTATACTTCTAAAACACGCAACAATTAGATTATATAATCTTGAACTACTAAACGATTCCATACGGGATGTATGATAAATAAGTCTTGAAATTTGCAGACATTGTGAATACAATGTGAATCACAAAATAGAACTGGAAACGGACATGCTTTCTGACAATTACCACCTGTTCCGATATTATCATGCCTTTTATGTGGTCCGAAGGTCACCAGGTCTGGTAGATTATAAAGACAATGCAAATGCTTGCCCTAAGGGCTCGCTTATAGGGCGTGTCTAAATAACACCTGGCTGTTGTTATTACCACGTAAGTACTATTTCATATGAACATTTAAAGCATTCTGTATTTATACTTATACTAGGAACGCACCTCGGCTCCGCTCGCGTAGCTCCCGTTAGTTATGAGAAAAATATATAATTAAAGTAATCTTAGCTCTCCTCATATGGCAACACTAACAGCGCCCTGCGGTTTCACCCCCCTTTTTAAACCCGTTAAGGGATGAATTTCGGAAAAAAAATTATAAACTTGGAAAACAAAAGTTTCATACTAACTTTACACCTCTGGTTTATCCCTTTAGAAAGGGTTTTTTTTTTTGCTTGGTGGAGTCCCTTATGGTATAAAAGGAACTCTCGGGCAAAATTTTATGTTACTAACCCTTATAGTTTGCGCCCTGCGTTGATATGTCAGTCAGTCAGTCAGCTATCTTCCCTTTTTATATTTCCAGATTACCGTTAATATTGGTCCAACAATCTATAAACCTATACATAGACTCAGAGGTTAGACTGTTTAAATCGATTTCAATATAATTGGTCTTAAGCCCAGATAGTGAATTTTCTAGAATGTGGATCAATATTGTCTCAATAAACTATGATCTTTGATTTTATTACCTCTGGAGATGATTTTAATGGGATCGGAAAATATTTGTTCTGCTATTTAAATTTCGGAGTTCGGATTATAACTACAATATAAATTAAAGCAGAATTTAAATATTTTCAATATAATCCTTCTACCTTTATTTTGCACCTTCAGAGAATTAATTACAATAAACCATAAAATACATATTCGATTAAATATTATTAAAAGCAGTAAAATTCTCAAATTTTTAAGTTTAATCAAAATGGTTGTTGATTTAAAGATTTTATATAACATCATGCAACCCCTATTTTATCCCTATAGCATTATTTCTTTTAAAAAAAAACCTGCTATAAAATATGTAACGCAAAATAAAAATAATTAAAATAACTGCGGCTTACGCGCAGCTGCAGCCGCTGAAGAAACCTAAATGAATATAACCGTTTATATGTCAAAGGGAACTTTTAATTTTGAGGATAACTAGCAGCGCCCCGCGGTCATACTCGCGTGAATTATTGAACTTTTCAATTACCTTTTCACCCCCTTAAGGGATGATTTTTAAAAAATATTTTACACTTTTTTCATGATTTCCAATGAAGAACCTTTGTAATGAATTTAAAATTCAGCGAAGTTTCAAACCAACTTTTCACCCCCGTTTTACCCCTTTAGGAGACAATATTTCAAGAATAATTTCTTAGTATGCATTATAAAAGAAACCTGTTTGCTATCTATGTAACTATCTATGTAACTCTTATAGTTTAGGCCCTGCGTTGACATGTCTTTAAATCAGTAATGCCAGTAAGTGTCACAGGAGTCCGAAGATAGCCTATGAACATAAATATCACAAAGATATCAGCGCATATCCAACCTGTGACTTGAAGATATTATGTCATATCTATTACCCAGAAGAAATAGATGAGAGTAGGGTACCGATGCAGAAGACATTTGTATGGGGTCTACCTTAAATAAATAAATTCCCACAACATCTCTGACTCCGCGGTAAGTTGCTTAAAGCACTTGTGTTACGGACGCCAGACAATAGAGGAATCAGAAATATACACAGAACAAACACAAATATCGTTAAATAAATATTTGCTCTAGGTGGGAATTGAACCCATGACCCACGGCGCAAAAGATAGGATCACTGCCATATGCTTCATCGGGCCCGTCAAATGTGCAACAATACCCTTTTTTCGGACTAATCCAATGCTGACTACTGAAAAGTCAATTTTAGAGCCACTGAAGGGATTGGCGAGGCCGCCCTTCGGCGGTTGCCGCTGAGTTCACGGAATCTAAACGATGACCATCATTTTCATATCAGCCATAAGATGTCCATCGGAAAATCCTGCTGGAAATCGGTTTCCCCATGAAAGAGAGAATTCGCCCATAATTACCGCGCTGGGCAAGCCTGTATTGCAGAGCACTGCTTCCGCGACGTGGCTGATGCTCATTCCATTCCATCGGAAGAAATGTAGCTCAAATGCATATGAGCTACACTTTTTCCGATGAATATACCGCCATCTGTCTGTTCTGGTACCTCAGTTGCCTCTTACGACACCTGGTACAGAGGGAGGTAGTAATCTACTCTGCCGGTACCACACGGCTGATCTAAGCGATACTGACTGACGGCTATCACACTGCCTGGGCGTTTGTAAGGCTAAAACTCGGATCGGGTGAGTATTGTTACGGACTGTTCATTTTGTTTGCAAATAATGAACACTGAGGAACAGCACGCGTTCGCGCGTGTTCGCACGTGTTCGCACGCTTTCGCCATCAAACGCGGTGTATTGCTCTACAAAATGAGTATGTGTGCGGCGACTGTCTGACTGACACTACTTCAGGCCGTCTGTATTGGTACCTCATTCTCACCTATTTCTACAGGCAAATAATGTTCGAATTGCTGTTTCGGTCTAAAGCGTGAGAGAGGCAGTATATTTAGGTACTGGGTAATATTCTCATTCCACAAGGTTGACAATGCGTTAATGATGATGTTATAAAGAGTGGGTATAGTAACTATATGTTTGTTTGTCGACTTCATATAAAAAAGGTATTTTTAGAAGGTAAGCGAGGTAACATTAATTATTTTCTTTATTAAGTACCAAATACTATAATATATGTACATCGAAACGTTTCTCTCTCTCATTTGTAACAACAAAACAGATACGTCAATTTTATTAAATAGATTTATGGGCTGACAACAGGCGAGTTCACCAACCAGCCTGTCATCGGATGCAGTCGTCCCGTATCTCTGGATCGTTTAATCGTACCGTGTGGCCGGTACTAAGCGATGTTTTATGCAGAAACATTTTATTTAATTACTACTTTGAATGTGTAACTGGTTTGTTTCTTCAATTTATATTTTCGCATCGAATGAGAGACTTGATTTATCAAGTGTTTCTTTTTCTTTGCGTCTTGTTTGCACGAATTAGTGTTGGCCCAAAGTTAATCGGTTTACGATTAAAACGAATAATTAAAAATCTTAATTGAACAATTTTAATATTGTTCTCAACCAGCTATTGGTAGTCCACTACTGGACATAGGCCTCTCCAAGAAAGAAAGAAAGCTCATCCTCATCCTATAGCATTTAAGCTACTCTAATTCAGGTGGATATACCGCCACCTGTCGGTTCTGATACCTCAATCGCCTCTTATGACACCTGGTACATGGAGAGGTACTGCTCTACTGGTGGTACCCCACAGCAATTTATAAAGGTATGAATTCCAATACAGCTTAAAAAAAATGGTAACTTTATAAGCTCGTTCAATGAGAACATGGTATTTCAATTATACAGCTTCAATATAAGACTGAAAGTTATTTCTAGCCTTTTACATGATGTTCGCGTTACTGACTTCCGTTCTGTATAGTGACAGAGGCAGTGAAATTACTAGACAAATTGACATGATGCCTTTAAGTCACAAGGTTTGCAATGCGCTATTAGTATACATGTGAAATGACCAGCGTCTATAGGTTGCTGTGATGCTTACTCTAGCGGGGACTTTGTGCTTGTTGGTCGACCTGGTCGAATAAAAAAAACCTGACCAAACGGGACGTAAGGTTCGATAGAATATTAACATTGTCATAAACGCTGAGGTTACGTTAGAAATGTTAAAATAGTCGTTAAGTTCAAGAAACTTTCATATAATTTTTTTATTAGAACCTGGTCCTCTTAATAATAAACTTAATAACAAAAAATAATCAGCGAAATTGGCCAAGAAAAATATGAAAGAAGTATAAGGTTTGTCAGATTATCTAATAAATATTAGCTAACGTTGTCCTGTTTTATGTGTATTATAAAAAAAATACTGTGACTATAAATTGAGACATCCTATTTCTCTAGCCAATAAAATAAACAGCAAGCATTAATTATTAAAATTGGTTTAGTAGTTTAGAAGTTCATCTCGGACAAACTACTTGACACATATTTATTATATATAAAATAAAGATACTATTAAAGAGTAAAATAAGAGTAAAATAGTACCTCCACCTGTAACAGGTGTCGTGAGAGGCGACTAAGGTACCAAAACAGACAGGTGGCGGTATATCCATCTAAAATAGCGCAGCTTAAATATTGCAAGGTGTATGGGCAGTTACATTTTCGTAGCGAACCGATTGCCACAACACCTGTCCAGAGTGGCAATTATGGGCAAAAATCCTCATATCTTGGAGACACCTATGTCTAACAGTAGACTTTCTACTGCTGATTAATATTGCAGTTTCCATAACGGAAAAAGTGTCATGTTAGAGAAAGGATCTAAATGCATTTGTGCCGTAAGGTATCGGCAGAGTAGAATAGTACCTCCCCCTGTACCAGGTGTCGTAAGAGGTGACTAAGGAACCGAAACCGACAGATGGTGGTATATGCGTCCAGAATATAGCAGTTCAAATGCACAGGGCGGGATGGGCAGCAGCATCCCCGTCGCGAAAGCTGCGCTCTCCGATTGCCAACTCGCTTGCCCAGCGCGGCAATTATAGGTAACATGCCTCTTTCTTGGGGAGGCCTATGTCCAGCAATGTACTTCCGATGGCTGGTATTATAATGACGTATGATAAATGCATTTGTTTCAATACAGAAATAGACTTCCTTTTCAGCAATCGACGTAAATCAAACAATATATAATTTTATGTGATAACCTTTACGACATACTGTAAAGAACTTATTAGAGTATCAATTTATTCCGTATTTATTAGGTATGAACTCACACTTCCCAAGAATACGTACGTCGGGACCGTCCCAACAAATTACAATTATGCTGATTTACAAACTGCATAAATTATACAAGATGGCGTCACGGTTTCTCCGACTTCGGCTGTCGTTAAACATCGCATTTATATAAACAGGGCTGGCGAGATATTTTGAGTGGTGATTTTTAAAGTATAGAAAAAGACATGCTTTATACTATTTTATTTATTCACATGAGGTAGACCTCTTACAAAGGTCATCTGCATTGGAACCACACTCACTCATTTCTACCGACAAATAGCAGTGTGCGCCTTGCTGTGTTCCGGTTGAAAGGGTGAGAGAAGCAGTGTAGTTACTGGGTAATGTGACATAATATCTTCAAGTTACATGGCAGACACCGCGCTAGTGACATCCTTGGAATATTATGAGAGTATAGGCTGCAGTGACACTAACTATCATGCGGACTGTATGCTTGCTTGTCGACCTGGTGTAATGAAAAAAAATCGCAGCACGATTTAATGTTGGTGGATACTTGATCACTTAGCGACGGGATACCGTAGCACATCCAACCTGACTCCGAGAGGAAATACCACCATCTGTAGATTCTGGTATGGCAGTCACTTTATCCCACTCAAAAACCTCAATCAAGACATAATAGAAACAATTTTATATCCTCTTTATATTTCTTATGAAGTTTTCTTTAACACTTTACAGCTTAAAAGACGTACTCTATAAAAAAGAATTTCATGACACTAAGCAGATCATAACTCTGAAACACGAGTGAAGTAGTAAAATAAGCTAACTTTCAAGATGGCGGATTATGTTGTTGCTTTAAACATGAAATATAAACAGGTGACAAACAAGATGGGAGCTACAAATCTAAACTAGAATATAAAAGCGCAACTTCAAAGATCTACACAAATTTAAAGGGATATTTCATAAGGTTGAATGAGAGTTCAGAAACTGTTAAATGACAAAAAATCTTAAAAATAATATAGCAGATGCTTAAGAATTAAATACTAGCTGTACCCGCGACTTCTACTTAAATGGTACCTACTCCTGTACCTAGTGTTGTAAGTACCGAGTGAGGAACTGGAGCCGTCAGATCATGAGGAAGACTATGACGTCTACCAAAGCTTTGCAAGCGAACTTTTCTGTGACAAAAGGTAGTCTGCATTGGACCTGCACTTTTACTTGTTTCTTCTAGTAATACAAACAGCAGTGTTTGTATTACTCTTCCAGTTTGAGTGGAAGTGAAATGACTGGGTAATGTGACATAATACCTTCAAGTCACAGGGTTTGCAACGTGCTAGTGAAATCTTTGTGATATTGCAAACGTCTATAGGCTACAGTGGTGGTAGATGATCTGAAACAATGTAGCTCAAATGCGAAGAGCGATGATCGGCAGCAGCATATCACTCGCGAAACCTACGCTCTGCGGTTATTTTTTTACCTCTACCTTAAGGAATTTCTAACGCAGTCGTGTCCCGACGTTTTTTGCAAGAGAAATGTAATTTCGAGTACCGGTATCGACATGACTAAAGCATAAAGCATCGGCTCTCCTAATAGATTCGATCCAAATAAGTTGCCAATCAGTCGCTTTTGCTTCTTCCAAATGCTTTATTGTGCCAGATATGTACTATCTAGCACAATCTAGCATTCGGAGATCCCTTCTACCGCTCCTATAAATCTGGAAAACTCCATCCAATACATTGCTTTCATAAGGCTCCTCATCTCCAACAGTGGACGTCCTACGACTGACATGATGAAGATCTTCACTAGTTACCATAGAACGACCACTGCTGTATAAAGCCTCCCCAAGTAATTGCCAAAAGGACCGCTTGTATACGGCCTGCCTGCAGCGTGATACTACAGTTCTATTCGACTGCTTCTAAATAATACCCAGACACAGAATAAATACAAATATTCATCAAATAAATATTTGCTCATGGCGGGAATTGAACCCACGACCTTTGGCGCACAAGGTAGGATTACTGCCAACTGCGCCATCGGGCACGGCGAAATGTACAGTTACAATTTTTTCTTTGCTTACTTAATTTGGAACCGTATGTTTGTAGCTCCATGCTTTAAAGATTTTTTCGTCACGCTATATATTTTGTTTTTCATATCTGAAAACTGTCAGCCCTGGGTAAAGATGGGATGCGTGGTCTCAGCTGCGATTTATAGTCGGTAATCGATTTGTTGAGGTAAATCGATTGTACAGACGAATTTGTGTGAAATGCGATATTTCAAGAATTTTTTTTTTTAGGAAAAATATGACGTTTGCCTTCCTTATACATTTCGAGAAATGCATAACAATAAATATTATCTTGCCATTTGTCTATACAAAATGCTATTATATTACAATGAACCCTGGAATTCCGACGGAGTAGAATAGTGCTACTCTCTGTACAAGGTGTCGACTGAGGCAGTTGAGCAGGCAATATATCCACCCAAAACATCGTAGCTCAAATGCGACAAAGAGGGAATGGGCAGCAGCATTCCCGTCACGAACTACGTTCTGCGATTGCCACCACGCCTGCCCGCATGGCAATTATGAGCAAAATTCTTCCCATCTGCAGGAGGCCTATATCGATCAGTGGAGGTTTTATGATGAGAATGATGTATTAATGTTTGTTTGTGGAATGCACTTTCTCTAAAATTCCGATACGCATAGTTGCTCCGATTTTTATAAAGAGCGTGAAGGCCTTATTATTTATAATATATGCTCAGGCTGAGGGTATTAGCTATAATTAATCCAATTCTAAAACGTAGCATTCTATTTACTTATTTTATATATCTTGTGAAAATTTTAAAATTTTGTTTTACAATTTTTTATATTTTAGTATTAAAATTGTATATTGTATTGAGGTACTTTTAGGTGTACTAACAATTTATAAAAGCATTATAAATTGTTAGTACACCTAAAACTACCTTATGTATTTTCCATACATTATCCATACAAAAGTAACCTACATATTACTTTATAAAATAAAAGCTATTAATATATAAAAAAATATATTTTTCTTTTCAGTGTTTTAGTATTTAAATATTTTTAATGTTAACTAAAACCTTTTGAAACCTTTTTTGTGTGTATCTTTTTCATAAATCTTTAAATGCGGGCTTTTTAGAAGGCAGTTTTTTATGATATAAACAATATTTTATACTTTCTAGTGAATAATAATAATGTGTAGACAATAATTTTTAGGGAACATTTGTTGGTTGAGTTGATGAAGACTAGTTATATTCATAGTAATAAAAGCCATGAAAGTCATACCTAAAGATTATATAAATACGTGCACGCCTAATGTCTGAATTGAAAGGACATCGTTCTTAGACAGAAAAAAGACTTTGAAAGGACAGGCTTACCTTGATACGCGACATAAGTCAAACAAAACAAAAGAACAGCATACTTATTTACTCACGAACGCTTATGTAACAAAACTAAAGAGTAACGGACTATCGATTTGATATTATACGCAAACTTTTATCGAACGAAACCGAAAAACATAGTACACATTGGAATGTTTATTGTTTTTTAAATTCGTTTACTTTTGTTTGGCTGACTGATGCTTATCTGACGATACCAAAGAGCTACCTACTCAAACATGAGGTAGACTTTTGCAAAAGTCGTCTGCATTGGTACCCCACTCTCATAAATAGCAGTGTTAGCATTGCTGTGTTCCGGATTGAAGAGTGAGAGAAGCAGTGAAAATACTGGTTTGTGACATTGTACCTTCAGTTCATAGGTTTGGCTTCACGCTTGTGATATCCTTACGATGACATTAATGTGTATTGGCTGAGGTCACGTTTACCATCAAGCAAACCGTATGCTTGTTTGCTAACATTAAAATATAAAAAAGTACTCTTTGGAGTGGTTTGATACGCGTACGTCTGTAAAGGAAACCAAAGAGTATAGTGGTTTAAATTGTATATTTGTTGATCGTCTACAGTCGTGTTTGGCAATTGCAGAGCGCTGCTTTCGTGATGGGGATGTCGCTTTTAATTCGTATTCCCGATGAGCATATGAGCTGCACTGTTTCGGATGGATAAAACGCCATCTGTTGGTTCTGGTACCTTAGTCGCCTATTACGACACCTGGTTCAGAGGTACTATTCTAATCTGCCGGTATAACACGGCTAATTTAATTTTATGTTAAAGTACAATTTATCCTATAATTTACATGTAATACAATACAAATTAATGTGAATTAAAGTGTTGTAACAAGGAATCGATAATATCGATTATACACTTAATCGAAATTATATCGATACTTATAGCAGGGCACCCATACAAACCATTTCAGTTATATTACATGTATAACAGCCTATATATGTATTGCTTGTCGCACAGTGAGGGAAGGCGTAATCGCCGTTTTATCGAGTGTCACCCGTTCAGGGCGACCTCAAAAATATCCTTTGGAGCCTTAGACCACATTCATAAGCGAAGCGACTATGTTTATCAGTAGCCTGATCAAATTTAATAATGATTATGGATAGAGAAATGGAAAAGAAGAAATGAAAAAAACGCTCAAATTTAAAATCATTTTTATTATACCTGCTAATAGTAAGTCCACTGCTGGACATCTCACTCAAAAAGGCGGGATTTGCCACAATTGCCTCGCCTATGATTGGGCAAGCGTGTTGGCAGTCGCAGAGCGCAGTTTTTGCAGCGGGAATGCTGCTGCACATATCTGCCCTGTGTATTTTAGCTACACTATTTTGGATGAATGTACCGCCATCTGCCGGTTCCGGTACCTCTGAATTTAAAATGACATAGTCTATTTAAGTATTTTATTCAATTATAAGTTTTTCAAGAGTACAATTAAGGTATTGATCTCTTAAGTATAATACAGTTGACTCTGATGAGGTCAAGTTATTAGGTATTAGCTAGAAAACCTCTACCTTGAACTAATTTTACAATTTTTATGTAAATAAAACTGAAGTTTCAATGTACTCAATGTTTGTTACGAGTTGTAACGTTCTAATTCTAATACAAATTCTTGGAAACAATTGCCGAAATGGTACCCGAAACGTCGAACTAAAACTGTAAAAAGTTAAATAAAACTGCGTTATAAAGCCATCAGAAAAGTAGTTTTCTTATTTTATTGTTGATTTATTTCATCCTAGTTGATGCCCGCAACTTCATCTGTGCAGGAATATTACTTTGAGTAGCCTATTTTCGTCTCCAAGGTTTGATCTATCTGTATACCTACCAAAAATTCATAAAAGTATGTACTACGATTTAGCTGGGAAGGTATACCAGATAGTAATTAATCTACTATAAATTAATCTTCATAAATTATATTCCATGAGTTATTTTTAATAAATAAGCTATATTTTTGTAAAGTTTTATTACTATTCGTAGAGTAGATTAGATAGGCTGATCTCTCTTCCAATAAATTAGATTATCTATCTATATACAAGTATATATGAAAATGAATTTATGTGCGTTGGTTCGTATAAATTTATCACGAAAACTTGAAAATGGCTGGGCCGATTTCGAGAATTTTTATCGTGGAATATTTGCAGGAATTCAGAGAAGGTTTAAACTTAAAAACGAAATTTTACGTCCTAATACAAACAGTTCTAAGGTGTAATATTTTTTAAATCTTTTGTTGTATTAGGTAAACATTCATTAGTACTTTCAAAAGTTTGTCGATGCCCAACGATAAACCGTATTAAGGTTTGACTATATTTTACATAAGTATATGTAGGTGATACGAGTGAAGTTATTTTTCATTACTCGAGGTCAACAGTCAAGCATACAGCCCGCGTGATAGTAAGCGTCACTGTAGCCTATAGTTGCTGGTATCGCAAGGATATCACTAATACGCTGCCAACCTTGTAACTTAAAGATATTATATCACATTACCCAGTAATTTTCCTGTCTCTCTCATTATTTAAGCCAAACCAGAGCATTGCGAAGATTGGAATTTAGTGGTAGAAATAGGTGAGAGTGGGGTATCAATATAGTTGACCTTTGTATGATGTGTACCTCATGTAGTTTACAGGGTCATAGTTAACAATAAAGTAATATGTAAAAAATATTACTTTTTATTCTTAGCTTTTAATAGAATTTTTGGATAAGTATTCTCTTATTGTTTACATTTGAGGTTTGCTTATGTGCGTGTCGTTGGACATAAGTACTCATACATGCTCACACCTCGTTCGAAAGTGTTTTGCCTCACTAGACGACGCGGGTGTATGTTAACTATCTATCTATGTAAGTGTTATTTATCTAACAATTTGATCAAGCAATAGCCCCCGGCACTATTGCCCTCGACACATGTGATCTCCTTGAATAATAATGGTACATCAAAAAATTTAAAAAAAAATAAAGAACAAAAGAACGCAATCTACTTCAATTTGATTGCAGACGGGCCCGATGACTGGTGGTTTGATCTCCACCTAAAACAAACAGTTATATAATGAATCTTTGTGTTTGTTCCGAGCCTAGGTGGTAAATATGTATTACCTAGTGATTCCTCTATTGTCTGATGTCTGACAAGTGCTTTAAGCGACTTATCTCATATAAATGTATTGATATTGTGTGAATTTATTACTACATTTAATTACACAATTATTTTCCTAACCGCGAATTATGTAGTTAGACCTAACCGTCCACTTTCTACCTAATGATCTCTACTTTGTATGCGACTGCACAAGTACGCTCGATTACAGCCTTAGGCCGTAAAACTGCATTCCTGACTGGGCGTCATACATACCACCGACATACATCAAATCAATTCTACTTTCCAATATTATCGTTGTAATTTTCCGTGTTTCCCTGAGATATAATGGCAATAATCAAAACCCATGCGTCGCACGCACTCTTCGCAAAAACATTAAAATTTAACTATTATTTCGTAAAGATCAGATATCATGGAGGTCAACCTCATACAAAGACGTCAGTATTGTAACCTCACTCTCAGCTTTTTCTACCAACAAACAGCAGGGATCAGATTGCTATGATCCGGTTTGAAGGGTTAGAATAATATGTAGAACCGATTTTTAAATTATTTTATTAATAAAAAGCTACATTACTTTGGACTAGCATGAGTTATATTAAATTTATTAAAAACATTTAAACGGCATTCGTATTTTTGTACGATTGTAACAGATAAACTCAGAAACTACTAAATTGATTTCAAAACATATTTTTATCTATAGAAAATTACATTATCACTAAATAATATGGGTTAATATAATTAAATAATATAATTCTCAACGAGTTATGGAAATGGCAATTCTCGGATTCACTTTGCGCGATTGAATCAGGATTGACGAGATCCGTAAAAGAACCAAAGTTACCGACATTGCTCGGCGGATTAGTAAGTTGAAGTGGCAGTGGGCAGGGAATTTGGTACCGATGGCCGATGCAGCCGTAAGGTTCTGGAATGGAGACCACGCACCGGCAAGCGCAGCGTAGGGCGTCCACCCACCTGATGGACAGACGATCTGACTTAACCCGCAGGATCGCGCTGGTCACAGGCCTATTGGAGATTACTTGGGGAGGCCTATGTCCAGCAGAAGACGTTTTATGCATGATATGATGATATTGAGTATAAGTTATTTTTTATTTACATATTCTTACGGGAACGGAACCTATGTGAGTAAAACTGAGGAATGGTACTAGTATATACATCAATTCAAAGCACAATCGCAATCCGCTTTTTTCAGTGTCTATGCCCACAAGTCCACACAAGTGACATTGAACTACCCCAGGGTGACAATTTATCGCCGTTTATGACGCACGCCAGACTATTTCTAGGCTAATAGCTCTTACTGCTGCCCTATATCAAGCTGGTTTCTGTTTAATTGCGCACAGAACAGCTGTGCAAGTTGGGATAATAGTGTTGAAAAAGTAACATACTAACATAACATAGAAGACATTAAAGCACTTTATACTTAAAATAAATATTTATGAAAAAACTTAGCTGCTAAATATAAAACAACTTCGCTGCATAAACTAATTCGTTAAATGTTTAAGTTAAATGTTTTATTGGTGTAATAATTTCAAATGTTTTTTAAAGTTTTAAATTTTAAATGTCCAATAGACAGAATAAATTGAAAATTGTAACATTTAATAAGTCACGATTGATGGTTATCGCTCAGAGCGATCTCTACCAGCCAACTTTTGGATTGACTAGTTCAGTACCGCGGTCTCACCCCCCTGTTAGCTGAAAATTAATCTGCGGTGAAAGAAATGTTTAAATCGTTCATTAGGAGTTAACGGGGATGAACTTCATTCGTGTCGCGAAACTACACTGTGCGATTGCCAACACGACTGCCCGGCGCGATAATGATAGGCAAACTAGCCCTTTTCTTAGGGAGGACTACATCCAGAGGATTTTCTACGGCTTTTCTGATGATGTATATTCATGGATTTATTGTAATTTATGAGACGGTAAACATTCTATCAGTTTACAAATTTATAACTAGTTAAAGTATTAGGATTTTTGTACATACCTTGTGCCCCAAAGGTCGTGTATTCTGTATATAATAATTGTAAAAAACATTTGTTTTCTTATCTGTGTCTGGGTGTTAAATGTGTATTTAAGTGTTATATTTTTGACTAAGATTCCGATTTTTTTATATAATATATGTTTACATATATATAAACATAAGCCGGGAGGCGGAGTAGAATAGTACCTCTCTCTGTACTAGGTATCGTAAGAGGCGACTGATGTACCGGATCCGACAGTACATCCATCTAAAACAACAAGATGGGTAGCAGCATCCTCCTCGCGAAAATCTCCCTCTCTTAGGGAGGCATATGTCCAACAGTGGACCTTTTATGGCTGATATGATGATTATGATATATACCTATACCTAAAAGTACCTTTTATCCAAAAAATAAATAAATTCATACAAAATCTCATACATTGACCTGACTCCGAGATAAGTAGCTTAAAGCACTTGTGCTACCAACATACAACAAATGAATCTCAGTACATCGACTGGCAGGCATTACCCTAAGTTGTATTCAATGACTAGCTGTGCCCGCGACTTCGTTCGCATGGATGTCGGAAACTCAATCGAGATTATTTTTTGATTGCTCACGTTTATGTTATTGTATAATCGTGAATAACGATTTGTTTTAAATAATATGTAAAAAATAATGTTTGTCTAATAATGGGTCAAAGTACTTCGGCATAAATTATATTTTTACTTTTGTTTAAAATAAAGCACGCTGTATTCAACCGTTCCGTAGGGAGCCTACCACGCGTCTGAGCCGCGCGGCACGCAGCGCGGCGGTGGGGCGAGGCCCACCTCCCCCTCACCCGCCGCCGCGTGGCCTGCTTGCATATTATAATGGTAGCAAGCCTTCTTGGACAAATAATGTTATTATAAGTAAATCTTGAGAGATAGACATATACTGTCACGGACTTTTTTTTACTATTAAAAAGGAATAATTCTTTCATACATAGTTTTTGGATAATTTAAACCGTTCATGCAGCGCATGCGACGAAAGACCTCAAATGTGAATAATTTTCCCCGTTTTTGCAACATTTCTCACTGACGCTTCACTCCTATTGGTTTCAGCGTGATGTTATATAGCCTAAAGCCTTCCTCTATAAATAAACTATCCAACAAAAAAAGAATTATTCAAATCGGACCGGAAGATCCTGAGATCAGCGCGTTTAAACAAACAAACTCTTCAGCTTTATAATATTAGTATAGATATTTGCATTCTAATTAGTAAGACTTTTAAGAACTGGAAGTCTATATTGATTGTGACCTGTCCTGGACTACGCAACTGAAAGAAGTTAGTCGTAAAATATTTGCATCTGCGGTCTCTTTGAGAAGGTTGTGTAACTTCTTGCCACATACCACCAAAATTGCTCTTGCACTATATATTCTTCTTCCTGTTCTTGATTATGCAGATGCCAGTTACCTTGATTTCACAAAGCCCCAACTTGAGAAGCTTGAAAATTTTGTTTGTTGAGAACTTTGAAAATTTGTAGTCTTCGAAATTTCTGCATTAGATACATATTTGACTTACGTAAATATGATTACGTATCAGAATTTCGTACTAAGTCAAATGCACCCTTCGTACTCTCTATCGTTTTAAACATTTTTTTCAAGTAAGCACTAAAACTCTTTAGTTCAACCCATAATCAATCATGGTTATATGCGCTGCACCAACACCTCACTAGAATCATTAAATAAGCTAGATATAATTCTAAAAAATTGTCTTCGCTTTATATTAGACCTGCGTAATCAGCATCACTAGATAGATCGAAATATAAACCACTATCCTTGCTTCATATTTGACCTGCGTAATCATCATCATCATCACATCAACCATCACAAGTCCTGGACCTGCTGGACATACGCTTCCCCAAGAAATAGGGAATTTTCCCCATAATTACCGCGGTAGGCAGGCGTGTTGGCAATCGCAGAGCGTAGCTTAGGGATGGAGATGCTGATTCCCATCCCCACCTTGGGCATTTGTGCTACACTGTCATGGATATACCGCCAACAGTCGGGTCTGGTACCTACATCGCCTCTTACTATACCTAGTACATGGGGAGGTACTGCTCTACTCTGCCAATGATCATTTTATAGAGATCATTTTTCCCATTCTCGTTCGCTTTGAGCATGGTTGCCAAAACGACACCACATCTCAACAACTCTATTCTCAACTATTTTTTTACTTTTCGCATCAATCTATCTAAAATCTAGATTTGAATAAATGTCATCTTCCCATGGTTGTAACCTTCACCCTTCTAATACTCTTTTACTCCAGATTCCTCGCCACCACTAATGCTTCTTGTCCAAACTTTACACTGTTACAGCTATACGACTCTGGAATACGTTTTACCTTAATATCAAGAAATCATAGAGTAAGATTGCATTTAAGAGAGAATTTTCTTTTCTTCTGACGTCTCCATTTAATTTGCCCCCTTATTTTCTCACTTATCCGTATCCGGCATAATATCCTCTATATTATCCTCTAACAGTAGTAGTAAGATTAAAGTGACCAAATATGGAATAGTACCTATTCCTAATGTGGAATACCTCCATTTCTCTCAAATCAAACTCACACACGCAATAAACAGTGATTTTCTATATCTTTATTTTCCTATTCACGCGAAGAAGATGTAACATGACAGTCGAGTGAGCCGTATCGTCGTTGTGACAATGTTTTGTTTTACCGCTTCTGCATAACTTTATAAGGTCTGTAAAAAAATCACTTTTTTTGTACAGAAAGTGCACACAGTATTGATTTTATAACTTATAGAGACCGTTTAGATGTCCCTTTGAACATACAAAGGGTTCGCAATATTAAATAGTATTGCTTTCTACAATAAAAAAATGTAAATGTCCGTTAAAATTCCTATATAAGATCAAGAGCAACTTTTGTCTAGGAGCATAACATTGTGTGATTAATCTAAGACAGAGTTTTATTTATATCTTACAAATTAGGGCTAAATTTTATACTTATATAACAAAATGAGGAACAGATTAATTAGTTACACATTAACTGAAAATAGAGAATCGACGATTAAATGTTCATGCGTTAACATTTTTACGTCTTATTTAAATAGTTATTTTTTAACGTTCAAATTATGTTCAGCACATTTACAAACCTAAGCTGTTTTTAAGAAAAAAAAATTTACAAAAAGACTCTTTTGGGTTGCCAGTATTACTCACAAGTCTTTTAGTAACTCCCTCTTATGGCTAATCTAACAATTAATACATACCCTAAAGTCAATGAACTTACAAATAAATAAATAAATAAATAGGATTGCTATTGCATATTGCATCTGCGCCATCGTTTGGGGAAGGCAACCATGCGATGGATACCTTCCCTGAACTATCAGTATCAGAGTATATAACGAACATCATTTTCAATACTGACGTTCCGCCGCCACAGTACTGGCCTGAATTGACGCAGTCTATCAGGCGGCTCCAGCGTTAACACGATAATAATAACTCTCGTTTTCAAAACAAGCCTTGCCTCACCCGGAGCAGTAAAGAACATAATTATTTATCTAATAACCGTACTAAATGTAAAATTATTCATGCGCCCGATAACTCTTCACTTAGGGCTGTCGATTGAAATTGTTCGGGTTGTTTTTTTATAATCGTAAGAGCCGTAGACGTCTTACAACTCTTACGATTTTAGGTTATTTTTCGGGCTGATCGGATCTGGAATACTCAGACGTTAATTCCAGCGCCACCGGGCGTGAGAGCGAGGTAGCTCGTTAATGAGCTACCCTGTGCCCGTATTCACCTGCGTGCCCCGCGGCGCCAACCACGCGTACTATTTTCTATATTTTTATATTATAAATAGCTTGCTATAAGCTACTGTTGCTAGCTAACTATAAGTATATCATGAAAAAATAATGCAACTGTAATTTGAGATAGGTATAAACTATTTTATCACTCAACTTGGTCAAACTGAAGACAGTAAGCAAAATTTTATTTGAATCGGTTCAGTAGCTTCTAAAGTACTGAATCGTTAATAAATACCGGGCAAACCGTAACACGAAATTTTTGTACATAAAATTATTGTACATAAAAAAATATTTCTGTTATATTAATATTAAACACGCGCACATAGCGTGTATTATGATATTTCTCTATCGTTTGTTATGATATAATTGATACAATTATATGTACTTGCTAACCCGACAGACATTGTCATAACTATTCTTACATGTTAATCATTTAAAAAATATCGAAATATAGACTACCATATCTATCCTATAGTTTGATCAAACTGTACACAATAAACAAAACAATTTTAAAACTCGATCAGTAGTTTAGACGTGAGTCCCGGAAAATCACCTTAACACGATTTTTTTTATATAAAGATCTATTTATTATTTTATCACAATATTATCTATTTGGACAGGATCCCAAATGTTAACTTCTTGGAAATAATAAATCTCAGAATTCTCTACGTCTTTTTTTATTTTAAAATTCTGTCACATAAATAGAAAATTAGCACATCTTTGTGTTAGTGGCAACCCTACCGCCGATCGAATGTCCCATAACTATTACCAGCAGACACTTTGGTTACGAATTGCTTATTTCGTTACACGAGCAACAAATTATTTTTGTGGCTTTACTTTATTCGATGATGTTCGGTATTTTAATTATAAAATCCCACTGCGATTTGTAAATAGTTTGCGTTAATTGAATTCATGTGTTTGTATACGATATAGGTCGATATATGTTCGCCGTGAGGTACCGGCAGAGTAGAATAGTACCTCCCTCATACCAGATTTCGTAAGAGGCGACTAAGGTACCAGAAGCGACAGATGGCGGTATATCCATCCGAGACAGTGTAGCTCAAATGCACAGGGTGGGGATAGGCAACAGCATCCCCGTCGCGAAAGCTGCGCTCTGCGATTGCCAATACGCTTGCCCAGCACAACAATTATGGGGAAAATTCTTTTTTTCTTGGGGCGGCCTATGTCAAGCAGTGGACTTCCAATGACCTTAATGGTGACGATGGAGTTAGTCCCAGCGTTGCCAGATTTTTGTGCTCAGTCAGTATTTTGTAACATTTTGGTTTTTGTGTGAAAAACGAGATCCATGAGGTAGACCTGTTATAAAGGTCGTCTGCATTGGTGCCTCACTCTCACCTATTTCTACCGCCAAATAGCTATGTACGCATTGCTGTGTGAACAGCTAGAGAGGACGTGAAATGACCAATGTAACATAACATCTTCAAATTCTTCAAGTTTAAGGTTGACAACGCGTTTGTGATATCCTTGTGATATTACGAGCGTCTATAGGCTGCGGTGACGCTTATTTTGACGCGGACTATAACCTTGTCTGTAGATCTGGCCTAATAATAAATATGGCTTCCGCTACTTCTAGAATACCTCGGAGTTTGGTCAATGTATAACGGGTTGACTATAGCGAATGTAGACCTTTTAAAATTAACATAAAAGGTCTAGTTTTGGGTCATTTAATTTTACACCGATTTCAAACATGTTTTTAGTTCAAACGTAGTTGTAGCTAGCGCTTGATATATTGCTTTTGTTGTCGATAAAATGAATCCAATATTTTCTTATCACAGCAATATATCAAAGTGTATTATAATAATACCTAGCATGACTGCATTTTATATCGTTATCTAACTTTTCCACATTGTACGAGTCGATATTTATAGCGCAGAATTAAATTCCATACATCGATCCTGTTCATTGGTATTGATTTGTTACATTTTCTTTCGCCCCGGCTTTGCACGGGTGCAATAAGGATAAAGAATGGTTATTGTGGGTTATCCTTAAGACACAGATATATACCATCGTGATCTTTTTTATAGATCTTTTTCTGGGGTACATTATTTTGATCCATATTGTCGGGTTCAGACATAGTTTGCAATGTAATCGCAAACGCTGGCAGCATCGTTCTCCAGAAAAGAGGTTTTCTACCCATAATTGTCACGCTGGGAAGCTTTCGCGACGGAGATGCTGCTGCCTAATACCGCTCTGTGCATTTAAACTGCACTGTTTTGGATGGATATACCGCCATCTGTCGGTATTGATACTTTAGTCGCCTCTTACGACATCTGATGCAGTGCGAGGTACTACTCAACTCTGCCGGTACCTCACGTCACAACTCTCTACTTCTATATTATGCATGTATTATACATTTTAACCTTCCTCTTGAATCATTCTATCTATTATAGAAACCTTCATTAAAATCCGTTGTGTAGTTTTGAAGATTTAAGCATATACAGAGCCAGACAGACAGCGGAAAGTAACGAAGTTTTATAATATGTAGTGATTGTAACTAGCGGAGCTTTGAAAGTAGCTCAACGAGCTATGGAGAGGGCAATACTCAGAGTTCCTTTGCGCGATCGAGTCAGGACTGAGGAGATAACAACACGTAACAGAACCAAAGTTACCGACATTGCCCGGATTAGTAAGTTGAAGTGGCAGCAGGCAGGGCATTTGGTACGTAGGACCGATGGCCGATGGAGTCGTAAGGTTCTGGAGTGTAGACCACGTACCGGCAAGCCTAGTCCACCCGCAAGATGGAAAGACAATCTGACTAAAACAGCAAGATCGCGCTGGACACAGGCTGCAAACAACCGGTCCTATTGGAGATTACTTGGGGAGGCCTATGTCTAACAGTGGACGTCTTAAGACTGGTATGATGATGATAATCAGCTCTGCAGTTTCAATCACACAATTCCCCCTCCCAAGACAATATGAGGAAGAAATATGTTAACTAAGTTACGTGTTGATAGTATTATTTTCTACTTATGAATGAGTTCTTGAAGAGAATTCAGCAATTTCTGAGTTTATTTGTTACAAATGTACATAAATACAAATTTCGTTTACAAATGTTCTATTTCAGGTAGCGGTTTCGAATTCCTTTAAAAAATATAACATAGCCTCTATTACTAGGTAAAGAAGTAGCTCTATGGTGAAAGATTTTTTTTAATAAGGCTTGTAGTTTCTAAGTTAAATCGTAACAAACAAACAACAATCAAATATGCTAATGCTCGTTTTGTTAAATCATAATATTTTTTTATTTATTTGCATTTAAAATAGAGATATAACGTTGTGATAAACTTGACAATTACACAATGTACCTAAGTAACCGCAGACTCGAAACAAATTTATTTCGAATATAGAACAGTGAGTTCCATATTCGAAATAAATTTGTTAGGCCAACCATAGAGTTAACAACGGCTTAATACTATTCTTTATTTTATTTTCGGGATCACGTTTAACGAGTTAACATCCTACAGCTGATATGATGATGATACTATATTTGATATTCTATTTAAAAAAAAAACGATAATGTTGTTTCGACACCGGCGTCAATGTCAATGGTCATAAACCTAGCATCTATATACAAAAAAAAATAATTTTCTGAAGGTATGTATGCGTATAACTCTAGAATGAATAGTACAAATTGAATAGTTTTCTTTTTGTTGTGTGTGTACTTATCAAGACTAAGTTTGTACGAAGTCAGGATATTTGTATCCCTCGGGATTCAACGAGATAAAATTCTACAACATACCAGGGCAAAGTTAAACGTCCGCTTAATCTTTACTGAGCTAGCAAGCATTAAAAACATTTATAAAAGTAATATTTTAATTATTATTTTCGATGGATAGGTTTTTAATAAGCTGTATTTTTTCAAGTAACATTATTTGTGATTATCCGGGATAAACTTTCGAGCTACTTAACCGATTTAAATCAATTTTCACTAACTGCATTAACTTTGATCAAACTTGAAAGAAAGGATAGTTTACATATCAATGTATTGTCGAAATATTTTTTTAATGATAAACATACACACAAAACAGAACAACGTTTCTCGGATTTGCTGGTAAACTACTCGTATATAGAAAACAGACTTTTTACTATAGGTGATCATGGTATTCAGCGTAAGCTATTTCTATTGTCAATTGAAGCAAGCATTGTAATAAGAAAGACAGTCAAACTACTAAGTAATGTGAATGTGTTAAAAAGCTTGGTGTGTTGTAGGTTGTGCGGTACCGGCTGATTAGAATAGTACCTCCCCCTGTATCAGGTGTCATAAGAGGCTTTTAAGGTACCAGAACCGACAGATGGTGGTATATTCATCTCAAGCAGTGTATTTCAAATGCAACAGGGCGAGGATGGGCAGCAGCATTCCCGTCGCGAAGCTACGGTCTACGATTACACCACGCTTGCACGCACCACGAACTTATGGGCGAATTCCCCCGTTTTGGTGATGATGGTGATGATTGGTGATATCCTTGAGATAACACGAGCGTTTAACAGCTGCAGTGAACCTAGATTGCCATATTATAAGTATGAAAATATCAAATAAATTCCTCACGCCTCCAAACTCGTTCACGGCACAAGTCTACGGGCGAAATAATTCACGCAAACCAAAAACCTCAATCAATCCGATGTCCGCATCATTATAATTCAGAGTCAACGCTATAAATTCCCACTACACCTTGATAATATGCCAAAATGTGAACAGCGCCATCTAGTTATTTCCAGACAATCTACATCAATCTTACTGTCAATTAGGAACTATGGGAGGGCGATATTTCGTCACTTTAACACGTTAAGCGTTAGCCTAGGTCCAATTCTCACCCTTGAAAATGTCAGATAATTTACAGTTATTGCTGAAATAAATTATTATTTAACTGGCTCCCGACGGTGACTTAGTCTAGGATCTTTAGTGTATCTAGTATTTAATCTAGTAATTAAATATTTCTCTTTACTTAAATATATTGGAAGCACTTTTAAATTGTCAAAATATAAATCAATAACTTTATACTTCTTTATTGTACTTCCTTTTTTATAACAATGTTAACTCGAATAAGCAATGACCCTGATAACCCGACGGGGTTAAAAAAGGAATTCATACTAATATTATAAATGGGAAGTGTATGTGTGTCGGTTTGAATGACGTGTTTTTTGAAGATGGAGGGATGGAAAGTGACATAGATATATATTTTTCTCTTTCTAACCTTTCACTTTCCTAAAATGGGGGGTGGAGATTTGTACGGAGCATTCCGCAATTTTCATTGTAGAAAGCTAAAAATAGGTGTGCGGACTATTTGTGAGTAACAAACGTGCATGATTTTTTTTGGAACTGAAAGAAGGGGTGAAAAGAGAGGACGGAATTTTATATGGGACTTTCCGCAGTTTTAAAGGTATGAAGATCCTCAAATGGACAGACATATAATATGGTCTACAGTAGCGTATTAAATTAATATTGTTTCAAGTTCTCTTCTGTGTTCTATACCAGGAAAGCGGAACCGAGTTACCCCCGAATTTAACGCAAGCGAAGCAGCGGGTTAAAGCCAAAGCTAGTCCTTATCTTATAACCTAATCTATATAATTATATAGTTCATACATCAGAGTTGTAATTATATATATATATATACGTATATCTAAAGAAATATATTTCTTTAATTTGTATATGCGCGCACCGTTAGTGTGTCGCGTCAATCGAGCTGTCAATGTCAAAGACAAATATGTTCTGTTCATAAAATGTTATTATAATTTTCTTTTAGTCTAATTAATTAATATTAAATTGTATAAATCGAAATGTGGTTATTATAACCTTCAACAGTCGTTTTTTTATTTACAAGTAAGATTTTTGGTTAGTTGTGTAATATCAATATGATTGTGTGATATCTACTTGATCTACTCAAATAAATTGCTATCTTTATTTACAGAGAAACAAATTGGAGTTTTATTTTACTTCAGAGATTGAATTACAATTAATTGTCTTACATATGTATCAATTATATAGTATTTATGATAATATATTTAAATATTTTTTTTCAATAGACATAATGTCCGCCATATGTACATTGTGTTGAAGCAAATAACGCCTGTGTAATTAACAGACCATTCTGCCGGGCTTTTTTTAAATTACGTCTTTGTCATCATCTCATAATTTTAATTAATTAATTCGCGCAACTTTCATCCTAACCTGACTCCGAAATAAGTCGCTTAAAACACTTGTGTTACGAACAAAAGCCACGGAGAAATCAAAAATATAACTCCTAAATACATAATTAACACCCAGACCCAGAATAAACACAAGTAAACACCACAAAAATGTTTATCGAACCTGCTACCATTGACGCACAAGATAGGTACGCTACCATTTGCGCAAACTAGTCCGTCAAACTTTACTTATTTAGAATAGCTTACCCAACGAATAGCGATATTTCAATGGCGGCGCGTTTGAAATACCATAAACAGCTACTACGCACTCGCAGAGTCGTAACTGCCGGTTGTCAGCTAATTATAATTCTACTAACTCCACGTTTGCCGTGAGGTACCGGCAGGGTAGAATAGTACCTCCCACTGCACCAGGTGTCGTAAGAATCGACTAAGGTACCAGAACCGACAGATGGCGGTATATCCATCCAGAACAGTGTAGCTCAAATGCATAGGGCGGAGACAAGAGGGAATCCCCGTCGCGTAAGCTGCGCTCTGCAATTGCCAACACGCTAGCCCAGCTCCTTTCTTGGAGAGGCCTATATCCAGCAGTAGCCTTTAATGGCTGGTGTGATGAACTTCTCGTAATATGGAATAGATCATACCGCCATTAGTTAGCCTTTAACTCACAAAAGGTGAAATAATCAAGGCACTAACGCAATTTGGAATGGGTGACCCAAAACTGATCATCTTGAACTATTCAATGTTTAAAAATGTGTTAAGCCGTTGTTCCCGGCTGCACTTACTACCCGACCACCAATCCGCATTAAATTTACTAGATCTAATTTATCGCCATGGCTGGATGTGGCGAATTTTAGATTTTTTTTTTTTAATCCTAAGTCAACCAACATGCATACGGTATGTAAGCGTCACCGCAGTCTATGAACGCTCGTCATATCACAAGGATATCACCAGCGCGTTGCCAACCTAGTGACTTAAACTTTTCATGTCACATAACCCAGTAATTTCACTGCCTCTCCCTCTTTTCAAACCAGAACAGAATATTGCAAACACTGCTGTTTGGCGGTATAAATTGGTGTTAACTAGTAAAAAAATGCTGATGATGTTATATTAATTATCACTGACAGCTTTTAGTCGCCACAAAACTCCATCATTATCTCTTTCTAGAGGTTTTATACCGAATTTAAAGATATTAGCTATTTGTAATGTAATTTGCTATGTGGGAATGGGCTGCTGCTGCTCATTCCCACCTTGTTGTATTTAGGCCTTTCTATTTCGGATGGATATGCCGCGATCTGTCGGTTCCGGAATCTTTGTCACCTTTTACGACATACTAGATAGGTAGGTACATAGTAGGGTAGGCGACACAAAGAGAGATACTAGCAATCTGTTTCTTCTTCGGAAATATAATAACGACAAAAATAAACCATAAATCGTGGTCAATACTCAAGTACTGATTTGTGTTGAACTTATATACTCCATATATCATATAATAATAATAATAATAAATTCCCACAACATCTCATACATTGACCTGACTCCGTGGTAAGTCGCTTAAAGCACTTGTGTTACGAATGCCAGACAACAGAGGAATCACAAATATACTACTTAAATACATATATTTTACACCCATACACAGAGCAAACACAAATATCATCATATAAATATTTGCTCTGAGTGGGAATCGAACCCACGACCCCTGGTGCACAAGACAGGATCACTACTATCTGCGCCATCGGGCCCGTCAAATCATCGTTGTCATCATATCAACCGCCGGAAGTCAATTGCTGGCCCCAATAAAATCGGAATTCTGCCTTTAATTGCCACGCTGGTTAAGAGTAGTGGCGGTAATTTCGCGACAGGGCTGCGGCCGCGCCCTGCGTATTTGAACTGCAAACATAAGGCGAAGAGCCCGATGGTAGTAGATACCCAGTACTACCCAGAGGGTAGTAGATCCTATCTTATTCGCCTAGGGTCGTAGGTTTGATCCTTAGCGAACGACGCAAGACAAACATTTATATGACGAATATTTGTATTTACTCTGTTTCTGACTATCACATATGTATTTAAGTATAATATTTGTAAATTCTCTGTTGGCTAATTAAATTAGTTAATAAATAAGTCGCTTGAAGTACTTGTGCTAAGGACTAGCACAAGTACTTTAAGCGACTTATTTCAGAGTCAGGTCAATGTATGAGATGTTGGGTAAAATTTATTTAAGGTAATTTTTTAGTATATTTACTCAAATTACAAATACTAAGCTATTATTATGACTTTTGCTGATACACATATCATAACCAGTTAGGAAGCAAGCATGCATTACTTAGCCTGTTTAGAATATGCAACACTTCACGATCAAACCGCAGACGATTTAAATACCAAACCAGAATGTTAAGCACATACCAATTTAACCGCATCATACATAACTATAGATCATAGGGCCCTTATCGCCAAACGTGATGTATGCGCCTGCGCGTAGGGCTGACCCCCACCTGCCAGATGTACATTTTAAGCTGGCAATGTATGGTGACCACAGTTTGGCAAAGGCCAATACAAGTAGAATAGATACTGCGCAAGATCCAAGAAAAAATCTCATGAGTTGTTAGAGATCATAATAGCTGTTGGAAGTCCATTGCTGGACATTTCCCTGAGAAAGTTGGACTGTCCGTAATTTCCGCGCTGGGCAAGCGTTTTTTTAAACACAATACTGCCCCCATGTGCATTTGAGCTATGTTGTTTCGGATAGATATATCGCCATCTGTCGGTTCAGGTACCTTAGTCACCTATTACGACAACTTCATGTTGTTACATACTACTTCCATGTCGGTACCACACATTTTAATGAACTAAAACGTCTTTTCATTATGATAACCCTGCCTGCACCAGTCGTGCGAGCTTTGTCTGTTAGATATAGTTTAACACAGAGCAAGGGCAGTAAAATGTCACGATTTCGTCTCCCAAACGCTCCAAGTTACTTATTTGTTTATATATCCTTGAATTAACCGAGTGAAACAATAGTTTACTGGAATATGGGTCAACTCTGATCCTTAAAATAAGGATATCTTTAAGAGGCCAGGTTAGCTTTGGCTGCAGAGTCACAGCCAATAATGTAAAATATGATAAATTGAAATGTCATCAAGTCATGTATTAATACAAATTGATTTATTGTACTTGTTTGCTATCAGATTTTAGTTTGGCTAATTGACACACAACATCTCTTACATGGAGGATATGATATACTTAAAGCACTTTTCCTAAGCACTAATTCACTAATATAATCATTCAGACACAAACACAAATGTTCACGGTGTAAATACGATTAGACGTTTTTTGTGGGTAGCGTGTTAATATAGCAAACAAAAGTTAAAATAAATATAATTAATTCGTCATAACTTTATTATTTAAAAAGCTATTTTTAACAAATATTATTTAAATCTTTTATTACTAGAACTTATTAACAAAAGTCTGAAATAAATGAAAACAAAAATGTTTGTTCATATATTCCTAATCCCAATTGAAATTCTGACCGTCGATATTACAGCCACATCATACCATTATACAATAGTTAGCATATAAAGAAAGGAAAATCATTGGTTTTGTTTAACCATATTATCAACTAATAAAGTGAGGGGTTTGTTGAATATTTTAGACTGTTTGTAAGATATAGAAAAATCTGTGCGTGAGCGAGGTTATTGAAGAACAAAACAAGACACTCAAATAAAAAAGGTAACGCAATATGGAATTTAAAAAAAACAGGGAAACAGAAAAAACCAAACCACGTAAAAATGAAATAAGTTTATTTTTTAATCATGTTTATATTAAAACTGATATAGACGTTGCAAACACCTTTGAGCATTATTTTACTAATATATAACTATATACCACCACTAACTACCACAGAGTGTCTCGATTTTTCGCCATTTGAAGTAGAGGAATTATTAAAATAAGTGTTCCGAAATGTAATATTATATTCAAATTTTATCACTAAGATTTTGGAGACATAATAAAAATATTTGTATAAAAAGATACCGGTGACATTTCTGTTAAGATAATTGATTAATAATGTTGCTCCGTATTTATCTCTAATTTTTATTCCTTGTATCGATAGTGATACTTTCCCTGAACTTTGTGAATACCTGACACAGTAAAGTAGTACCATTACCAGAGGCTGATTGCAAACAAGTCCCTAGCAACTTTCGGCTAATTTTGATTATATTAGCTTTCAATAAAATACTTATCTATATCTATATCTTGGAACATTTTTTAGTAATTTTATCGTAAGCAAATGAATTTATAATAAACAATTTGGCTTAACCAAGGGTCACAACAGATGCAGGTGTAGCTCTTTAAACATACATTGTCGCCTGGAAAGAGTCGCTAGATTTTCTTGGTATTTTTTGTGACTTGTCTAAGGCATTTGACTGTATAGAGCTCTGTACTTTAGTGTGTAAATTACAACACTACGGTGTTCAGCTACATATATTATAAATCTAGTCAGATCTTATCTCAAAGGTAGAATACAAAATATCCAAGTTAACGAAGTAAAATCCTTTTAGCCTCTAATAAATGTGGGTGTTCCTTAAGGTTCTATTTTGGGTCCATTTCTATTTTGCAAATTGCATCAAATTGAATACTCGTTGAATTCAAATTAATTAAAAAATATTCTAAATAAATTGTCAAAGCAAAGCAAAAATACAAATAAACATTAACTTAGACTATCTAGCGCTAAAAGTGTAGTAGCGCTAATATTTAAATAATACATTCGGATTACAAAAAGTATCAGTAATTTAAGAAAAATAAAATACTAATTTTTGCATATATTATTTTCAGTATTCTGTCTAAAAAAATAACAAATATTACTTACAAGATAAAACAAATTCGTATAAAACCGTTCATTATTCCATACATTTGTATGAAGCAACAGTAGAAAATGCACTCTCTTATCAAACAAATCGTTAGATCTCCCAACCGCCCGGTAGAACAAATAAATTCACTACACCTGCCCCAGTAGACGATCGTAAAATACTTTCTAAGCGTTCCCGTACACGGTAAATGAGGGTAATAAACCAGAAACAGTGCGAGACACACACTCCCGCGCATATCGGCGCCATCTTGTTGCAGATAACGCGGAGGCACTTGCAAATGGCGCTGATTTGTGCAGCTGTTGAATTGAATACTGTAATCCAGCTGACGGTTCTCAAACGGACAACTATTTAACGACTACATTTTTATTTATATAGAAATATCTTTTGTAAAAATTTTCCTTACAGGGAGAGTCGAAGAGAACCTCCACTTCTAAGGTAAGGTAACATGTGACTGAGGTACCGGAACCAAGCAAGACGGCGGGGATCGGTAGCAGCATTCCTGGCGCGTAGTTACGTTCGGTGATTGCAACCACATGAGCTAGACCACTCTCTCACTTGAGGTAGAACTCATTGAAGTTTTAAGTACTGTCTATATAAAATGATGTTTATTTAGACGAATTAAAAGTGACTGTAACATA
>JACJUM010005600.1:6201733-6365557 GCA_020976665.1 Heortia vitessoides | reverse complement strand
CCATAATTGCCGCGCTGGGCAAGCGTGTTAGCAATCGCAGAGTGCAGCTTTCGTGACGCAGATGCTGCTACCCCTGTGAATTTGAGCTACACTGTGTCGGATTGATATACCGCCATCTGTCGGTTTCGGTACCTTAGGAGTAACTTAGGCTACATTATTTATTATTCTTATGGAAACGGGAACTACGAGGGTGAAGCCGCGGGGTGCCACTAGTTTATAGTATAAGTGTGATATGAAATACTGACAGTATAACAAAGGGTCATGTCGCTGGCTGTCACGACCAACTGATATAAAATCCCCTTATAATTCCTATAATTTCCGATCAAACCGACGTACAGATATTAATTTATCTCTAAACAGTTTTTAACCTAGCGTTTGATGGTGGTTTGATGGAGCCCTAGGGCTCGGCTGTACACTTTGAGAAGAATAGCTGAAGATGTTACACTAGAATTATATTACGGTTTCTTCCTGATTGTAACTGGTCTACGAGTTTGAAGCACTCTAAAACATTGTAAAGTTAGAGGATTATGAAGGTAATTTTATTTTTGGAATGACAACAACTTTACACGATATAGTTTTAATGAGTCTTTAATGTAGCATTTATGATAGTGATATGCGGAAATGTATGAAGGAATTTAACATTTTTGTTAAAATATATTTATATATTTGCAGTAAGCCGTAAGGTACCGGCGGTAGAATAGTACCTCCCACTGCACCAGGTGTCGTAAGAGGCAACTACGGTACCAGAACCGACAGATGGCGGTATATCCAACCGGAACTGTGCAGCTCAAATGCACAGGGTGGGGATGGGCCACAGCATCTTCGTCGCAAAGCTGTGCTCTGCGATTGCCAATACGCCTGCCCAGCGCGGCAATTAAGATAAACCTTTCTTGGATAGGCCTATGTCCAGCAGTGGACTTTCAATGGCTGGTATGATAATGACGATGATAATGTTGTAGTATTACATATTTTTATAAAACTATACTCTTTTAACGGCTATGAAATGCGGTCTATTCTACTTTTATGATGTTTCGCTTACCTTACGACAACACAATTGCACTGCGTTAATTTAATTTTAACCCGTTTTAAGGCCGTTAAAATATTTTTTTTATTATAGTAGTGAACGCGTAAATATTAGAAAATATTTACACAGGTGTTTTACAGGTATCTGTAGATACTTCGATTTTTAGTACAATCATCATCATTATATCGGCTACAGAAAGGCCACTGTTGGACATAGACTATCACAAGCTAGGGTGATTTTTGCTAATAATTGCCGTGCAGAAAAGGCGTGATAGAAATAGCAATGCGCAGCCACGCGACAATGATGCTGCTGCCCATTCCCATCCAGTAGTATTTAAGCTATCCTATTTCGGGTGGATATACCGCCATCTATCAGTTCCGGTACCTTAGCCCCTTATACGACACCTGGTACAGAGGGAGGTAATATTCTACTCCGCTTAACCAATAGCTTGGCCGGTACCCCAAAGCTAACTCAATGTCCAATGTTTGAGTTCTGGTTAAACTATAAAAGCATAATATAGAAAAAACATCAGAGGTATCACAAATATAGTGTGGCGATCGAACCTACGACCTTTGGAGCACAAGATGGTTTCATGTGTCATTATCGGTCTAATTATTAGAACTAAGCTGTTCCGGATTGATATAGCGCCATCTGTCGGTTCCGATGCCTCAATCACCTTTTATGTCATTAGATACACGGGCGTATACTATTCCACTCTACCCACTACTGATATAATAATGAATACCAATATTAATACCAGTATAATTATAATCACTCAACTACCTCTTTATTTGTATCATGGTCAGGGGGTACCGCCAGAATAGAATAGTACCTCCACTTTTTTTTTTTTTTTTTTTTCGGACGAACCTAGTGCCGGACGACTCAGGCGTCAATTCCAGCGCCACCGAAAAAAGAGGGCGGGGCCTCTCATGGATGAGAGGTCCGATGCCCGTATTCATCCTGCGTGCCCCGCGGCCGCGACCGCGCGTTTAGCGCGGTCGCGCCCGCAATGGCTCGCGAGATTTGAGCGGGACCGACGGCGCGTCCGAGGGCACCTCTAGAGGCTCGACCTAGGCTCGGCCGCCGTCGTTGTACGCCTCCACTTTGTACCAGGTGTCGTAATAAGCGTAGAACGGAAATCGTGATGATGATGATTTACACACAGTTTTATATTTACCCCTAAAAATAACAAACACACTATCGACTCAAGAAACCTTTTCACATCTATATATGTGTACATATACAAACATATGTATATACATATATATATGTAATATAATAAAAAGCTTACTGGCATTATGACCTATAACGTAAGGGGTGCTTGCTCCCTTGCGTTATAAGTCCTAAGAAAGGATTTTGGAAAATTCACCCTCTCAGGGGATAAAATGGGGGTGCAAATCTAGTGTGAAGCTTTGCTATTTTTAAGGTTATTTTAATAATAATAAGTAAGTTTAATAAAAATAATAATACTCAATATAAATATTTTTCATTGGAAATCATGAAATACGTGTAAAATATTCTTTTGAAAAGTACTTAAAGGGGGAGTGCCGCGGGGCGCTGCTAGTTATTGTACTACGAGTATAAAAGCGCAAACGTTGCAATAAATCCAAAGTAATTAGCACACAAACGGCAAAGGGCTCTCTCATTAACGCTAAATTAACTTCACGATTATACTAACTGATGTTATTACTGTAACTCTTTACTATCTACTTGTTGGAATCCGTTTGATTAGGTCTATATATTCTAGCGATACCCTAACGATATTAATAATGGAACAACTGTTTCTATTGACTTAATTAATGCAGTGTACACACCGACAACAGATTCCGATGAAGGACATTCTCCTTGAGCTGAAACACGGTTATTGTCCTTTGAGTCTACGACAAAATCTGTTCGGTTGTTTGAAGCAACAAACGAAAAAGTATGATAGAAACAATATTTTGGTTTTTTAAAAACAGCTGCAGCGGTGTTTGCTTAGATGTGTTCCGGTTTGAAGGGTGTGTGTGGCAGTGAAATTACTGGGTAATGTGACAAAATATCTTTAAGCCAAAAATTTTAATGACATCCTTGACGTAATACAAATGTCTATAAGCTGCGATAGGTATTGTCATTGAGTTTGTAAATTTTTTGTAATACTTGTACTTTTTATACAAGACATTTTAAACTATTTTTTATATTCAAGAGTAAGTGGATAGTTAATTGAATAAAAATATTTTATTTTCAGTGTATGTGTAGCTATTTGTGGAGATTCATAAAACATGGAAATACTATGTATAAGGATACAGAGTATTATAAATAAAACTAAGAGTTTAAAGTAAAGTAAATAAAAAAAGCCTTTTTCTCCAATTCAGAAATCATTTTCACATTTTATATACTGTTTCAAAAATGTGTTCTCTCCAACTAAGTTTAGGAATAATTATATTTCAATGTGTCTGTCTATCCCACTTTCCTTAACCTACGTTAAGAAAACATATTCATTACACATTAAAGGTGATACAGAACAAGCACAAGCTAATAACATTGTGAAACGATTAGACAACCTTTAACGTAGCACCAGTAACACCCAGCATGCAAAGCGGTATCGCATCTCAGTTGCGCCATTCCTGGTTCGATTCCAGTATTTAACGAGTGTCGATAGTAATCGGAAGGCTGTGGTTAATGATATTGTTGTGACACCGCTCTGGGAACCGAGTGTCGCCACCTAGATCGTGCAGTGTGTACTAAATACTATTTATGTACTGTTTATTCATGTTACTGACAATATTAAGATATTGTAAAATGTTTATCACGTTTTTATTACAGCGTAGAACGTCCACCCACGAAGTAGACAGTCGGAGAAAATCTCTTTTGGAGATCTGTGTCCAACAATGGATGATCTACGACGACGTTGATGATACAAACCATTCAGAAGTAAATTTTACCATTCTTACGGAATGATAACAGACATATCTAGTAAGTGAAATATAGCTTGCACACTTGCCCGTCAGTCACCCTGCAAGGCATACTCGTAGAGCCTGGAAAATTCTTCAGGGGGTCATGATATATGAATGAAAATAACAGCTTTCACTCAAGAGAGCCTCTATTGGTACCTCTATTTCACCTGTTTCTGCCGTCGAACTGAAGTGTTTGAATCATAAGGGAAATTATTTCATAATCTGACATAATTGCCGTATAGTACCGGTAGAGAAGAATAGTTCCTCCCCATGTACTAGGTGTCGTAAAATTTAACTAAAGTACAAGAACTAAGAGATGGCGGTATATACATCCGAAATAGTATACCTTAAAAGCACAGGCGGAGATAAGCAGCAGATTGCTAAAAAATTCCTTCTTTATTGTGGAGGCCTATGTGTGTTCATCAGTGTTCTTCCGCTGGCTGATGTGATGATTCTCGTACAATTAGTATAGATACCACTATGAATTTTATACATAGTTAAATTGGAACATGATCTATCTCATACAGAAGTCATCTGCATTAATACCTTATTGTAACCAATTTCTACCGCAGTGCACTCTAAATAGCAGTGTTCGCATTACTGTGTGAGAGTGAGTGTTGAAGTGTTCCAGTTTGAAAGGTGGGAGAGGCTGTGATATTACTGGGTGATATAGTATCTTCAGGATTGGCGACACGCTAGTGATATCCTTGTGATGCTAGCGTCTATAGGCTGCAGTCACGTTTACCATCAACCGTTTGCTTGTTTACTGACATCGTAATACAAAAAAATAAGTCTGGCGATAAATTTAGTACATACATAGAAAATATTCTGATTTTCGTAATACCTACAGACAAAAAATTCCATGAAAAATTATAACTATCGACGGAATTGTAGACGCCAGATAAATTGTTCGCGCGGCCGTCGCAACTGATAATCTTCAATAGCTAAGTTCAATTAATTACTATTTAATTGTAATCTATTATCTGTTGCAGCGTTACGAAACGTCCAGCCAGCCAGGTAATTACCAGACCAACTGCGTATATACAAGTTGAAGATGGCGAGATAGCGGCGAACTGCGGTGAAACGTGAAACTAATTTGATTTATTCTAACTGTTAATTAGATTCTGCTTCACTTTGTATCCGCTAGGATGATCGCTACATAATGTGGCTAAAATAAAGACCTCTTTGTGTATGCACTTAATTATTTTCAGGCATTCCATAGATAGACGTTCTAGGGCAGGTTTCCGAAACTCGACGTCTTTCTTTGCGCCTATTTATTGACTGTTGGCCCTATACTTGCCAGCCCAGTTCCTCCAGGAAACGCAGCAATTCCGTGTGGTAGGTGGTCATCTGAATTGATTTCGGAGATCCGATCTACCGTGTCCTATACTCTGTCAGCTCAGGACAGTCCAAGACGACAGGATTGACTGTTTTCTCGCTCCCTACCCAGGCTCTGTATAGTTGGCTCCCGGTAATACCTAGGGTGTTCAGATGTTTGTTTAGTAGGCATGCCCTACCCTGCCCTGTGTTTCTCCCACCAGTTTTCGTGGTCGTCTGTGGTCAGGCATTCTATAAGAACATGACATAGTGAGCCCATTGACGCAGGTAGTAGTGATCCTATCTTATGCGCCAAGGGTCGTGGATTCGATCCCCACCCAGAACAAACAATTATATGATGATAAACAAACAATCACACTAATATTTACTACTTTATACTAATATTTTTCCCCGGCGGAGATCAAAACCAACGACATAATGCGGGCACGTCAAAAATGTTTTAACGTGATATTCTGTTGAATACAAAACTACGTAGAAAAGTAGTGAGTTTACTTTCAAAATCCTTAAAGATATAAGTATTATTCACGTTTATAACAAAAATCATTTCAAAACGTTGCTTATTAAGGAACCATAACTTAATTTTGTACATTTCCTGGCTAACGAGGTTTGCTAAATCGTGGCCCGCAGTATAAATCAGATATATATTTAATATGTCGTAAATAAGTTTACATATGTAAAATCCATTATTGGTTATAAGTTTCAATTATAATAAGTTTCAAATGAAAAAATATACAAACATCACGCCAGTGTCCCATCGGGGTACTCTCACCCAGAGACTATCTCTCTCCAATAGTTACGATCTTGGCATACCTCTCCTGCTTCCCTTTACTCGTATTAGCCCTTTCAGACACGATCGTTTATTCTTGGTACTTGACCTAGCCGTTTTTAAAACTTATTCTACTAGGTTAAGATATGTTCGGCCGGTCGTCCATTCACTTCCATTTACACCAACTCTTCCATTCACTTCCGCTCCAAATATATAATTTGTGCAGTTAATCTTCTGTCATCCATCCTTTCTACATGTCCAAACCATCTTAACATTCCCTTCTCTACTGTTGTCACAACATCATCTTTTACACCAAATCAATCTCTTATTACACTATTCTTTAATCTATCTCTCAAACTCACACCATACACCAGTTCTTCCCTTTTAATATTTATTCTTCTCGCGTGCTTTTCAAGCCATACCCAACATTCACTACCATATGTCAGTGTTGGAACCAACACACCTCTATAAACAGCCAGTCGTGCCCGTTTTGACTCATTTTGGCTGCCCATAAAAGCATGTAAAGCTCCTTTGACATATCTTCTTCATACTTCCCACCTCTCGTAAAAACACGTCCTAGATACACAAACTCTTGTTCAACTTTCATGTCATCGATGACAATTTCACAATTTGTCATACATTCCTCCTTTTTATTCACCAGCACTTTCGTCTTACTTACATTCACTTTCATCCCTTTATATATTTTTTATATATTAAAAAATTATATAATAAAATAATAATTATGCACAGACTACTAACATACAGCAGAGGTTTACATATCGACCCGAATGTAATGTCTCGCGCTCTGTACATTGCCACTATATATAATTTTATATAACATTCCATAATCTGACATGAGTCCAAGATAAATAGCTTAAACTTAAAGGTCTTGTGTTACGGATGTGCGACAACACAAGAATTACAAATATTATGTTTAAATATATCTAAATAACCCCCCAATCGTAAATCCTACTTAGGACAAATGTTTATATGATGATATTTGTGTTTGTCCTGTGTCTGAGTGTTAAAAATATGACTTTAACTATTTTATTTGTGATTCATCTTTTATCTGATGTCCGTTACAAAGGCTTTAAGCGACTTACCACGGAGTTAAGTCAATGTATATTCAATTAAAAGTTATCCGATGAATTTATTGTGTTTTAGATTCATATTATTAAATCTATAACTTCCAACTAGTTTCAAATGCACATTTGAGTCCATCCTAGGCGTTCTAAATCTAATCTACCTCAGCCCATTAAGGTGCTACCGCGCGCATCTGAATGGATATCTGATGTCGGATCCGGAGGCTTTAACGGCTGAGCCGATTCTGATGTTGGTTTAAGTGGGCGATAGCTCGGTATGGTTCCGATATATCATTTGGTACAATGTCGATGTGAAGTGGTTCAAACAAATTTGGTTCAAGCAATCTCTTGTAATAAAGCATTACCTGTTCTTGTAGAGTTTAATTAATAATATTTTTTTTATATTAAGAGTTAAATTTCAATGAGTTTGTGTACTGCCTATTTTATAGTCACTAAGTTTTCTGTCTTAATATAAATAATAAATACAGACATCTCATACGGTCACCTGTTTCCGAGATAAGTATATAGCTCAAAACACTTGTGTTACGGTTATCACACAACAGAGGAATTACTATAATAATAATAATAATAATAATAATAATAAATTCCCACAACATCTCATACATTGACCTGACTCCGTGGTAAGTCGCTTAAAGCACTTGTGTTACGGACGCCAGACAACAGAGGAATCACAAATATACTACTAAAATACATATATTTTACACCCATACACAGAGCAAACACAAATATCATCATATAAATATTTGCTCTGGGTGGGAATCGAACCCACGACCCCTGGTGAACAAGACAGGATCACTACCATCTGCGCCATCGGGCCCGTCAAATATACAACTAATATTACAACTATAAATATCACCCAGACACAACAAATAAAAATATTCACTATGTAAATATATGTTCAAGGTGGGATCGAACCTGCAATCTTCAGTACACAAGACAGGATCACTACCATTTGTGCTGTCATTCGTATTGTCGTATCAAAAATTCGGTAAAACGTATTTCGCAATTTTTTTTCATCTTTTGCACCAAATGTTACAGGTTCGATCCCCACCCAGGACAAATATCTACATAATGCATATTGGTGTATATTCTCTGTCTGAGTGTTAAATATCTATTTAAAGTATTATATTTGTGAATCCTCTGTTGTCTGATGTTCTTAACACAAATGCTTTAAGCGACTTATCACGGCGTCAAATCAATGTCATGCAAATGTCGTGTAAATTTATTACTTCACTAGATGACCCAATGAACTTCGTATTATGTACATTTATGTATAATGTAGTAAAACCTTAAAACGATACAGTCTCATACGAATATTTTATTAAGAAAATTTAATTGTCGATTTAAATGTTTTTCTTTAGCTTTTATGTATGTTTTTAGGTTTAAAGGCTACCTTACCTGAACTTCCATAAATATTTCAAATTCGTAATTAGCTAAAGCCGTGCAGCCAGCCGTTCTTGAGTTTTAGCGAGACAAACGAATAATTATTTATTTAAATAGATATCCGATCGTATTTTCTGCACCACCATATTATTTACTTTCTAATTCGTCTAATATTTAACAAAGACATAATGCTAGTTGGAATTGAATCTGCCATTTGTACAATTTACCTTATTTTGTGTAATATAGTTAGAATATATATATATATTTATATATATACATCTCAAAAATTTACCTGACTCCCTAGTAAGTCGCTTAAAGCACTTGTGTCACTGATATCAGTCAGTATTTAAAAACATATTTTTATACTTTATACGTTTTATATAGTTTCTAGTTTTTGTTCATTGATTGAGTACCGTTCAGGTTTCTACATCGTCGTGAAATTCTCACACCGATCACACTGTAACATATCCAATTTTCCGCTATTTCCAAACAAGACTGCGTTACTTACTCAAAGTCGGCTCCAGTCACTATAGTAGAAGAGCTGGCAAACAGTTTGACGCGGTCTCAAAGTTTCAGTAACAACCACTTGGTGATGATGGAACCTTCAATTGTTTTAAGATACATGAAGTAGGCCTGATTCTTCTCTCTCTCTGCTCTAGGCTCTGATTGGTCGTCTGCATTGGTACGTCTATTTATTACCTATTACTACTACTAAATAGCAATACATTTAAACTGTGAGAATAACAGTGACATTACTGGGTTATTATTTCACAAGGTTTGCAATGCGATAGTAATATCCTTGTGATATTACGAGCGTCTAAGCTGCGGTGACGCTTACTGTTAAGCGGACTGAGTTCTGTTTGTCGACATGGTCTAAAAAAACCGGTTTTACCTGCAGGCTCCTTTCTGATAGTCTGCTGTAATGAACCCGCATTAAACTTAGTTCTAAGGCCCACCTGGTGCCGGCAGACTCATTATAGGTAGGCCTAAATGATTGACCTGTATGGTTTGTATCTCTTTAATCCCTTAAGAGCCAACAGTGTTGTCTATATAATGTTAATAACATTGATTTGAATACTTCTTTCTTGAAATTAAATATTATTGTTGTGGTTACGTTTAGAAAGTGTTTTTATTGGATTATTCGAATGAGGTATATGTAACCGTAACTTTAACTTTATATTTTATCATCATCATATCAGCCATGAGACATCATACATCCACTGTTGGTCATAGGCCTCCCCAAATAATCTCCAATAGGACCAGTTGTATGCGGCCTGTGCCTAGCGCGATCCTGCGGTTATATTTACTTTATATTTAGGACAAAAAAAAAGAAAAAAAACTCTTATCGATCTCTTCAATGTTGCAGGTTGCAATTACAACCAACAAGTTCGAGTCCCGTCTGACACTTGGGACAAGTTGAGTCAGCATATTTCGATAAAAAAAACAATATATATCTTTAATAATCTATTCTTCATGATCATATCTGCCCATTTAGAGATAGGCCTGAAGGAGGAATTTTGCCCATAAATGCCTCGCTGGAAAGCGTGGTCATAATCACACAGCGTAGTTCCAGGATGAGGATTCTGCTGCTCATCCCCGCTTTCTGCACTTGAGCTACACTATATACTGTCATATGTCGGCTATAGTATCTCAATCGGCTCTTACGACACCTAGTATACAGAGAGGTACTGTTTTACACTACCGCGGATAGTGTGTTTCATAAGTCTACACCAAATCGTCTTCAGCTCCCGGCCTACAGCGTAGTTTCGAGCCAGTGTGGGAAATATATACACCGATGCGATATTTAGATAGATAGACAGAGATAGCGACGATTTAGGCGCTGGTGCTGTGTCGGCTTAGGGCTTTAGCTAGCGTTGTTTGAGAATTACGGGAACTGAACAAGTTGACCCGATTTAACTTTAGGCACGCCTGTATACAAGGCTCAACTTAAAATGGTCCTTTTGGAGACTATTAAATAAAAAATATTACTAATTTAGCAAATAACATGAACGTTATCGTGGATTTGAAAACACTGTTGATATAAATAAGGTAAGATATAAATTTAAAGTGCATAATAAAAAGAGCTCATGGTTTCTTTTTAGTACTAAGACGTTAATTCTAACGCCACCGGATTGATGAGCAAGCCCATTTATTAATGAATAACTCTATGCCTAAATAATCCTCATCCTGATGATAGTAAGACCTACGGCGATCACTCGAGGGTGCCACTTAAGGCGCATGTCCACTTGAGTGGCCGTCGTTGGGGACATTTAAATCTTTTGCAAAATAAGACAAGTGAGTGAAGCACGCGGTATACTACTTAAGGAAAATAATGCGTGTGTGATGTTTGTGATTGTGAAATGCCATTGAAAAGGTAAATAAGCAATGTATTTAAAGAAGTTATGCTATCGGCCAGGGAGAAGCTCAAAGCGTCGTGGTTTTTTTTAATACACCAGGTCGACAACATAAAGTCCACGTGATAGTAAGCGTAACTTCAGCCTATATACACTTCAAATATCATAACGATATCACTAACGTGTTGCTAATCTTCCGACTTGTAGATATTATGTCACATTACCCAATAAGTTGAGCAGCAATGCGAACACTGCTATTTGGTGATTTTCACGGCCGTTGTCGATCCAGGAAGTTTTTCAACTGTTGCCAGTACTTGGGTAATGCAATTGTTTGTCTTCCCTAACATAATGGCTTAGGAAGACACGTTAAATAATTGTTCTCGGTTGTATGTGCTGTCTTTAAAACCCTCCAATAAAGGGCACTGGGCCCGTGTGGCAGCAAAAACGGCTGAGAGAAGTTTACTAGGAGGTAGACCTCATACAAAAAGCATCTGCTTTTGGTGATATCTTTTACCTATATCTACGTCAATCAGGAGTGTTGGCATTGCTGCCTTCCAGTTTGAATGGTGAGAGGAGCAGGGATATCTCTGTGTAATATGGCATAATATATTAAAATCGTAAGGTAGGCAACGCACTTGTGATATCCTTGTGAGGTACCAATGCAGACGACCTTTGTAAGAGGTCTACCTCATGGTGAATAATGATAATACAAGTCACCAAAGACTTAGAAGTCCACTGACTGGTTCAGGATAGGTCATTAATGAGCGGTCTAATTCTACAACCGTATTCCGGCAACGCATAAATTAGTTATACCGGTGGCATCTTCACAAACTTCTGTGTTTATTCTAAACCATTATCCCGAGCACACTTCTCTCAGACTTTACACTATGACACGTCCTACGGGACTTAAACTAGGATCAAAAATAGTGTACGTTCTACCCTCAGGTATCACACTCTATGGTCGTGCGGACGGCGTGATGCAGAAAATGTTTAAAGCGCGCGCTTCGTTGGCTTACGTTAGGGTATGCAAAGAAATATAATACTGAATCATTATTATAGGCCTACCTAAGAAAAGGGGAATTTTGCCTATAATTGTCTCCTTGGGCAAGTGTGCTAGTAATCGCAGAGCGTAGCTTCACGCCGGGGATGCTGCTTATCCCCGTCTTGTGCATTTTAGCTACACTGTTTCGGATATATATGATTGACGACTGTTTTGATGATGTTTTTGATGACTGTTTCGGATATATATGATTATGATATATATGATTTCGGATGTATATATATCGCCACCTGTCGGTTTTATTACTCGTACGCATTCAGTCGCCTCAAATTGCTAATCCGCTGGGTTGTATCGGTAATTTCGGTTTTTTGGCCGATTTTCTCTAATCAATGCCCCCTTCGTTGCTCGTGGGACTAATTGAAGTTGGCTAATAAGGCCAATGGAAAAAGGCGAGACCATATTTCCTTTTCTAATACTCTATTTAAATTGGCACGTAGTCAAGCATTAGTGCAAGCCAAGTAACTTTTCAATTAACAGTGATTAGCAAAGATTATGTTAGCAAGCCTGAAAAATCTCATTATTATGTAATTATTTAACATATGTATTAGCTTTTTTGGTGAAAGAATATTTAAAATCGGTCCAGCATCTTTTGAGTTAAACGTGACATGCAAGAACTCTTTTCTCCTATAGTATTAGTTTACTTATGTACGATATATAATAATAATGTTTAAACTCAAAGGTATTAATTTAATCTGAAATCAATAATAATTAAGAGCGCGTTGAAGCAAGAAACCGTCAAATACGGCTCGTGTCGACTTAGAGTTCATACATACAAAGACGTAGTATAGCATTACGTATAGCATAGCTTACGTATCAGGTTTACGCCCACGATCACTATAAATAGTCTAATTTGGTATTCATTCTCGTTCGTTACCGGATTCTTGACTCCCACTTATGCTAATATATAATAATGTTAAGATTTTAAAGGATTGCTAAGATAATTTTTGCTATTTAGAAAGGTTTCTTTGCATATGAAGAAAGAGTGGAAATAGTGTCCATTGAGCATTATATACTTTTTATGGGCAGTGAAAATGCGTCAAAAAGAGCACGATTGGCTGTTTATAGAGGTGTTTTGTTTGCTGGTAATGAATTTCTGGTATGGCAGAAGAAGCACGCGAGTAGAATAAATACTGTTAAAATTAGAACACTTAAAAGTCAGTCAGTTGTGAGTTTGAGACATAGATTAAAGAATAGTGTGATAAGAGATCAAAGATGATGTTGTGACAACAATTGAGATAATGGAATGTTAATATATAGACATTACCGACCCGATTTGACTTAATCCAGATACATAGATAACATCAGGCTTAATCTTGGGCCCGACCCTGTAATTACCAATCTGATCCTGACAATGACAAGTCAGTCTATTCATACTATCATAAATTTTTTCAATAAAAAAGAATGATGCCGAATTAATTCTTGTGAACAGTATACTTAAAAAAACTAGAGTCACGAGCTGAAAAATACTTCCATTTAAAAAGGTATTCTCCCTTTGTTTCACTCATTTTTAAGGGATGTTTAGAAAATTATTATATCAGTACTTCGCAAGTCACTCAAAAACTAATATTCAATTTCTAGAAATATCGTTTAAACTTTGCCACCTCTATTAACTATTTAAGGGTTGAATCTCTCAAAAAAACCCCGATGCAAATCTTCCGTCTTCTAGCTTCTTTTTGTAATTTCTGAGTTTTCGTGACGATTGCATTCTGCAACGCTGTTACGGAATAGCGATCCATACGAATTGGTTTATATATATTTGTTGGTCCCGGTAGCCGACTTTAACGACATCTGGTTCAGATGGTGGTAATGTAGAGCAGTCTGGCGGTCTTCTATAGTAAACCCTCACAACATCTAAATGCGCTCTCATTGGTTCTCACATTTTACACACTTTCTTTTCATAGAGCAGTGCTCCGCGATCGTCGGTGAACGCGTGCAGTGTCTACACCTTGTGCAAATAATAACCGCACTAGTGCAGCCAAGCTCATTTAGTCCTCCTCCATTACAAACAACGATCAACTGTCCCCACTATACCCCTTCACCGATACTTTTTCTTTTTAATGAACCTAATCCTGGACTGCTCTGATATCAGTTTCAGAACGACGGCGAGGGGTGAGGCCGCTCATTAATAAGCTGATATAATAATAATAATAGCTCACTTATACCCAACTCTATCTGCATACCCCAACGGCGGAGGCCTCGCGTAGCGCTGCGTTAAATTGGTTTGCAAAAGAGGACTGAATGAGCCCGACCGCACTAATGTAGTCGATTATCGCTCGACAAGCAGGTTCTGCACGCGTTCGCCGGCGAACACAGTACTGCTCTACGAAGAGCATGTGTGTGAAGTAGTTGTGATTGTAGAGCATATCAGCAAGAAGATGATAGAGGGAAACATTTAATAAAATTATACACCCGAGTCGAAGTTCGGCCATAGGGTCAAACAATCCGGCATAGGGTAGTTCATTAAAAAAGCGGTATATATTACAAAGTAAAAAAAGCTTATAGCTATTATTTTGAACGAATACAGGAATTAACTGTTAAATAACAATCTAAATTAAAACGTGTTTCAACGAGAGCGCGGCTCGCAATAACACGATTCAAGGAATAATATTCCAAGTCGAAACATTAAATACCATTATGAACAAATACCTATCCAACTTAGCTTAATTATAATCAAAATATTTGAATGCCGTACCCGGCATCCATAAATAACGAGCGAGCAACTAAATCAGTCGTGGTTTTCATCAAAACGCTAACAATATCTTAATTATAACAATTCTATCAACAGTTGCTTAACTAGTGCTAACTTCTACCAATACAGGAATGGTCGCTATCTAATTGCGATTGTTAAAAATTACACTCGCTTGCATTTTAATGTCGCCCATTAACTTAATGATATCATGTGTGTACAATTAATGCAAAACACACGTTATAACACAAAAAATAGCAGAGTAATTAACGTTTCTCACCATAGCATAGATCCTTACTTATATTAAAAATGAAAAGTTACTCTGTCCGTCTGTTTGTTACGCAATCACACCTTAAATACTAAACCGATTTCAGTGAAATTTGGTACACAAATAGACTAAAACTTGAAAAACGAAATGAGCTATTTTTTAATATAAAATAAGGGTTGTAAAGATTCAAAATGAAAAGTTGTAAGGAATTTTCACTTTTTAAGATCTAAAAGCTTTCAATCAATGTAAATGTTTCAAAATGTGCGCAAATCATAAAAGGGAAAAAATATGAAAATCTTGCCCATACAAATAAATTGTTTGTGACGTTTTCATGATTATTCTGTGTTCGTGATAAGTCACTTTAATGCACTGTATTACGGACAATAGAGAAACCACAAATATATTTTTAAATACATATTTTTACCACCCAGTCACAGGACAAACACAAATATTACCACATATATATTTATTTGTCCTAGGTGGGGATCGAATCCACGGCCCTTGGCGATATAAATTTCATCCTATACGTAAGTCGCCGGTCCTTAACTTTATTATTCTATATCTTGGACATGGTATTAAGGTCCATCTAACTTTCCCGCCTTGTACATTTGAGCAGAATCTTTTTCATGGATTTACCGCCATCTGTCGGGTCTGGAACCTTAGTCGCCTCTTACGACACCTGGTACAGGGAGAGGTACTATTCTACTCTGCCGGTACCTCACGGCTAAAGTCTCCTTAAATCCTATCAAACAATAATGACGTAATTATATAGCAATACACTCGATTTGACTAACCGAACAAACACTGCGACTACTCTCAACAATAACAAATGGGCATCGTTAATATACGCCAAACAACACATTTAGTGTGCTTGCACAAATTAAAATAACGCAATATGCAGGACAAATTTGCCGTTGAAACAGTCGATTCCGAAATGGGCATAGACATTCTTGGACCCCACACCTCCGTTCACTTCCTGGCCCTTTGACATTTGGTGTTCGGGTAGACACGCACGCGCGCCGATTTATGATCGGGACGTTATAGGTGGAGAGCCAATCGTGTGATCATCGAGTTGATTTTTGCATGTTTACCTCATTTGCAAGGGGTTATATTATTGGTATTTATTTGTTACCGTGTAGTACCGGCAAAATATAATAGCGCCAAGAGTTATTAGAAGTAACAGAACCGACAGATGGCGGTATATCCATCCGTAACAGTAGAGCTTAAATACACAGGGTGAGGATGGGCAGCATCCCTGTCGCAAAACTACGCTCTGCTATTGCCAACACGCTAGCCCAGTGCGGCAATTATAGGCAAAGTTCTCCATTTCTTAGGAAGGCTAGCGGTTTTCTGGCTGATATGATTTATTGAAGAATTTTAAAGCCTTCATATCATTATTTATATGTGTCTCAAATGTATATACTGCAATCTGTCGGTTGAAGTACCTCAGATGCGTCTTACAACTTCTGCTATAGAGTGGACTCTATTCAACATCGATCTCATAACTACACAATATAAAGACAACTAATAAAATAATAATATTGAAGCTATTTATTAAGATCTCAACTAATTACAATAAATTGGAACCACTTAGTTCCAATTGACTCCTGCAACTCTTTCTCACTTTGTCTGGCATTCTGAGGTCCATATGCACCCTCCAGGGTACCACCGAGTTCCTCTTTAGCTCGATTTGTCGTGTCCTCTTATTCGTGTGCACTCCGTCAATCTGTACAGATGTACTACATAGCAAGCAATTTGTCATAGACATTTTTATCATATTTATTTTAGATGGATTTATTTTATATATCTAATATTTATTTTTCGAAATCTGAGAAATGTAAAAAAATAATTATCTCCACTAGGGAGCCCAACACTTGAAGCTTGGGGTTCTCTTGCGTGGGTGGCTTTGGGAATAGTGGAATTGTGTCCTCTTAAAATGTCCCAAAGCACAGCGGCTTTCCGCACCCACTGCTGTATCGTGCGTTGACATTTGCGTTAGACATTAGATAATATCCACTTGCATTGTAAAGAACTGGTGAATACTAGTTCTGTACCTTTCGCACTTGCTGAATAGCAGCTTAGGAAATGAGACAACTGTGCCAGTATCCAGTTCGTGTAATCATAGGCAATCTGAATCATACATTTCTTAACAACAGATTTGGAATCAGTGAGGTAATTTGGTTTAAATATGTTTTCATGGAAATGGTAAACACCATAAAAGGGAATGGAATGAGAATTGTCCCATACTAAGTAATGTTTGTGGAGACTATCGCTCATTTACGAAAACAAGTGGTCGACTAGGAGTAGAATTTCGACAAAAACTGATAGACTATCATAGACTTTCCCCAATTCTCTCGGCATTTAGACCAAAATTGCCGCGCTGGGTAAGCCTGTTTGCTGCCCATCCCTAACCCTATGCATTTGAGCTACACTATAACGGATGGATATACCGCAATCTGTCGGTTCTGGTATCTTAGTCGTCTTTTCCGATACCTGGTACAGAGGAACTATTTTACTCTGCTGATACCTTACAGCTAAGCACTTAAGCCAAACTTGTGACTTAAAAGTATTGTGTCAAAATACCTAGTAATTTCTATGTCTTTGAATTTGAAATCGAAACAGCAAATCAACCATTGTTGTTTGGCGGCTGATATAGGATAGAGTAGGATAGCGATTAACCTTTAGTGAGATAGACCTTTGTATGAAGTCTGTCTATGACAGGGATCATCGGCCGTGAAAGCGTAATAATTAGAGTATCGCATTAGTAATGTTAGTATGCAGGTATCGTACGCTGAAATAATACTTCAACAAATTATTGAAAACTACCAGTTCGCTCTGATTTTATTCGAGCACAACATTTTTATCATCTCAATGCCCCGTTCAAAAAGGGTGGAATTAGCCCATAATTCCGGCGCTTCTATCGCTGAGGTAGTTTTGCAACGGGAATGCTGCTGCTCATTCCCACCCTCTTGCATTCGTTGATTCCGGTACATCAGCCGCCTCTTGCGACACCACGACGATGGTACAATTCTAATTTGCTGGTATCACACGGTCAGTATATGTTATAATTTGTCTAGATGTGATAAATTAATCAAATTATATCATATAAAATTAATAATTATTACAATTAATGTCAGTGCCACAAAAGATCATTTTACAAACAACATTTGAAAAGCTGTGAGGTACCGGTGGAATTAAAAAGTGCCTTTCCCTGTGCCAGATATCGTAAAACCGCAAATGAGACCACGAAAAAATGCAATGGGTGGAAAAACCTCTGCGATTGGCACCACGTCTGCCCATTGCGGCAAATATTGGGCTATTTCTTAAGATTGATAATAATTTGACCAAGCCCCCAGTCCCCGGCAGCACCTTTATCTCTAGATACGGTAGCGGCTAAGATAACGAAGGAGCAAAGGGCGCTAACAATTTCCAGCAGTCACACGGACACCCCCAACCGATGACTGTTCTGGTAATACACAACATTAGGACAATGAGGACTAACGAGAAAATTGTTGAGCGCAAGGAACAGTGGAGTAGAAGCTCTGGAATGTCCTGGGGCTGTCTGAAGTCCGGAGAGGGGGTAAGAATACTATAACCCTAAAATTAGGCAACCTGTTTCGCTACGGGGTGGGTAACGTATGATGAACTTTAATTAATTATATCATCAGCTATGCAAAATCTGATAAATAGCCCTCTCGGATCTTTTCTATCAATATAGTAAAGATCATATATACCGTGCTTTATTGTGCGACACCAGCGCTGTTCTCATCATTAATCCTCAGAGCTGTCTCTGCAGCACTGGTGCCATGGTAGAGACAACAGTGGAGTTTCAATAATCGTTTCACGACGGTCCAATGTTGGCCACCCCGATGGACAATTTTATCCATATTTGCCTCACTAGATTCACGAGGAGTATACTGCTGCCCAGCCCCGTATACTAATTTGAGCTACACTGTTTCGGATGAATGTTAGTAACATCGGTTACATTAGTAACATGTTCCACACACTGCAATAGATCAACTTATCCAAATCTGTCAAAACTTCGCAATCGAAAAAAAACTGAGTTGAAATTATTTGTAAAAATTTGACAAATTTTGGTTCGTATCTCAATCGCCTCATACGACTGGCACAGTGTGCGTGTTGCTTGTGGTGTTGCTTTTCCCCCCTACCAATACTGCACTGCAAGTTATTTTACTGACTGACTAAAGATGTATCAATAAAATGCATTATAATTGACTTAATACATTAAACACAAGCTGCGTATGCAGATTTTTATGTTTATTCCATTTTAAAGTACCATCTCAGACACGGCCTACCCTTCCAGATATCGTGCGAACAATCTCTAGTAATAAACTAGTTCTAATGGGATGCGCGCACGCAACCGTCGCCTCATATGGTTTTCTGGGTTTCTTGTGTCGCTCGACTGTTAAAGGAACATCGTAACGAGGACTAGTTGGATTGCAGATATGAAAGCAATTAAATCTTGATGCAAAAACTAGTATTGGATAGCAGACAATATTTTAATAATATCAATCTATTAATCTAATAGTATCAATCTATTCATAATTATGTAAACGCTTTTTTTTAATATTTTTAAAATTTCTTTAGTATAAATCAGATCTTGTTATTTTTCTTTAGAACAATTTTTTATTAGAATAATATGGACGCAAAAGTGCTAATATCGCGTAAGTCAAAATTGACAACTCTATTTACTAGCAAATAGCATGATATTACAGATCTAATGACACAACAAATATTACAACAGGTGTTCAGTGTAAACTTAATTATACTAAATTTACTTATTAGCATTAACTATTTGCACAAACACTAAGTTTTCAAATGGCTTTATAAAGCGCAAACATTAAAGTCTCAATATTTTGACAAACGTTGTGTTAGAACTTTTAAGCGACCATATAACAAAGGTCCATCCAATTACATATTATATTATAATTACATGTTCTATATTATATGTAATTTTAAGAAAATATGTTATTTTAGCAAATTATGTAATTCTAACCAAATATGTAATTTTACTTAGTCTAAAGACTCGTGCAGGAAGACTAGTTTAAGATGGGTCTAATGAAATTATCTATGTGTTGGATGACTTTTATGATCCCTTGGGTCATCAAAGTCATCAATATTATCTGTAATTATGCATATACTCTTATTGTAAATATTAATGTTATTATTATTATTAAAAAGTGCTTGCGATAAGCCTACTTGAACAAAGTATATTTGACTTTGACTTTAAGTAATTATGTAATTTATAAAAAAACCCCAATTTTTACAATATATGTAATTTTACAAAATAGTTTGTCAACTTTATAAGAAATACGGTAGAGACCATTTGAGGTTATTATTTTAAACTACTATTAAATTGTAAAATACAAAACCGGACTTATATAGATTACAGCGGAAATTCGTGATATGATAAGCCGCCAACGAATCGACATATAATGTTCAGTCAGATTATTACCTAAAAATATTTCCGAACTCGGCTCGCGCTTTGCTAATAAAATCGTTCTATTTTTAGAGCGCTGTAGTAAACGGCACCGGCGCTACTCCAACGAATAAATAAGTAACTTTTTCAGAGTTAATTTTTGTTTAGGACAGGATTTGGCCGGGTCTCCAGGGTACAGCCTTTGCGATGAGTGCTTCCGATTATAGTACAGTATCCACTTTTTATCACAAGTAATGATTCGATTTCAAATCCCTTTATAATTTTGTTGGTTGATCAGTTCGATTTACTCAATTTATGAGGTACCCATCGTTCAAGTATTTTTTACATTCCCGATATGCTTCAAGAGGATTAATACAGTTCAATCACTTACCCCGAAGCCTGCAGTTGTGTCTGAAGTGCTTTGTGATGGATCCACTACCAAAATAGCTTCCAATTCTTCATTTTCCGTTTTGGTCTACGGCTGTCTACAGGGTTGGTTTTGAAGGTCGAAATTTCCAGAACAAAAACGTTGAAACCAAAAATGTACCGTGCTTTACTTTGCGACACTAGCGAGTTACTTCGAGTTATTTCTGCAGCACTTATGCCATGGTAGAACTACAAGGTACTCGTAAATATACCGATATTTTATGTTTTCTATTGTGCGTTAATAAGCGACGACAAAGAAAAATAATAAGGAAAAAACCAAATGAGCAATTCATTTGGCTTTTTCTCGCTTTTTCGTTTAATACTAGTACTTTTGAGTTTGTGTCATAACTCAAAAGGACAAGTACTAAACGAATTTATAGATTTGAATTAGGAATTTTTAACTTAAGACCAGAGATTTTAGATCAAAGAGAGTAAGTAGTTCAACAAAACGATAATTTCATATGTGAGGACGTAATATTTTATTATTTCATCATACCTATTCATCTATCTGACATTTATTTTTGTCAAGTGTGTGCGTCAAGACTTCGATTCCTAAGAATAAAAAAAAATAAATTTACAATCCCTGATCGAATTGTATTGTGTACTCAAAATTTCATTCTAACGCAATATGAATATACTTAGAGATCTGCTTGAACATATTGTAGTGTTAGCGAAGGACAATGTCTCCAAGAAAAGACGTCAAAAAACGTTTCAAAGTAGATTGTTACAATTGTGCTATTTTATCTTCTACCTAGCGTTGCGGGCCGGATAGCTAATGATGTAATTCCTAAAGTGAGTCCTACCTCTGTTGTGGGCACGAGAATTAAGCGTGTACTGTTTAGCTATCTTCAGAATTTTAAACAACAATTTAACCTGCATCACATTATCCACTTTATCGTCAAGGCAAAACGATCTCTGTTAGACATAAGCCCCCCCAAGACAGGGAGTATTTTGCCCATAATAACGCTGGGCAAGTGTGATGGCAATCGCAGAGCGCATTCACGACGGTATTGCTGCTGCTTAACCTCGCACTGTTGCATTTAAACTCTGTCTCGGGTGGATATACCGCCAACTATCAGTTGCGGTACCTCAGTCGCTTCATACGACATCTGATGCTGGGGGAGGTATTATTTTTTGTAAAGTAAAAATAAAAATAAATAATGATCTAATATTTATTTCCCTTTAAGCTTGCATATATCTTTTCGAAACTTTTCTGTACAAAATTTACGGACACATACTACAGGCAGAGTAGAATAGTACATTGAACTAGGTGTCGTAAGAGGCGATTGACGTTCCGGAATCGACAGGTGGCGGTTAATTCATCCGAAACAGTGCAGCTCTAAAGCATAGGCCGGTGATGGGCAGCAGCAACCCCATCGTGATTGCCAATACGATTGCCCAGCGCGGCAAATTATGGGTATATCCTCTCTTTTTGGGCTGACTATATCCAGCAGTGGACTTACAATGGCTGGTACTATAATGATAATGATGATATAAATTAATATCAAATTATAATTAGATCGTTCTAAATCTCTTATAATGCAACCTGAAAGTGTAACAGAGTTGCCGCCATTTGTCAATCTGTCTTGTACACCATTTATTACTTTGTTATAATTTATGCTGTATCGCGATTGTTTGACTAACACTATCCTGTTTCTTACTTTACCAGTTTAAGTTAAGAAGTCTTGTCTATACGGACACATCAGCCATTAGAAGTTTACTGGACATAGACCTCTCCAAGTAAGAGGGAATTTCGCCCATAATTGCCGCGCTGAGCAGTCTTCATGGTGGGAATGTTGCGTCCATCCCCGCCCTGTGCATTTGAGCTACACTGATTCGGATGGATATAACGCCATCTGTCGGTTCTGGTACCTTAGTCGCCTCTTACCACACCTGGTACAGAGAGAGATATTATTCTACTGTAATGTATTTTAATTCTTTAACCATAAAAAAGTACAAAGCCTGTTTTTTCTTTAGTTTCCTCCAAACTAAAGTACTGTCCTCTTAGTGTGTTGTTTTTAGGCATCCATTTCATTCATGGTCATTAATAGTTTAAAATCTGTGTACTTTTAATATTTTAAACTGCGAGAGATTTTAACTGAAAAAAACTAAGAGAAAGGATGTAAAGGGAACCTTTCTAAACACCACATTTTATGTAGCCCAGGCTTGAACAAAACGAATATATGAGATTTCTGTTGAAATTCTAGGCGGCCTCTATTTTAATTTGCGCCTTGTTTTCAATCAATTTACCTTGGATAATAATACATAAACCCTCAAAATACATCAGCGTGGCACCGAAACGTGACCATTCACTAATTTTGAGAACAATTATTAATAGATAGTTGGTTTAAAAGCGTAACAATAAATCAAAGAAGGAGGTAACAAAAAGGTCGGAATTGGCCACGGAAAATGCAATTCAATACCTTCCAATACCACATTACAATTGCAAATGAAAAAACGAATTTGTGCCTTATTATCTCTGATTAAAGATTAATTTGTAACTGGACAAATGTTAGTCAGTGCTAAGTTTAACTTGTGCTGTTCTAATATAAGCTGTGTCCTAATAAGTAGGCGCATAATTTGTTACTTAGATTAGCTATAAATTTGTGCCAATATATCGAGTAACATTCTAGCGGGCCGTAGGGCAGAGCCGATTTTAGGTTGATTACGCACTAGTGCGTACGGCTCTCAAACTTTTGTGAAATTACTAACCGTTGTGTATAACAACTTCTTTGGACAAATTTATAAATAGAAGTAGCGCGAAAGGAAAATTTAGAAAACTTTTAAATTACATTCAAATTATTTTCATGCAACATTCCGCCATTTTTTATTGTCTCCACTACTGATTGACTTGCCTTGGGATGAAATAGGCATAATAATAGTTAATTCACTAATTCAAATAAAAACAAAGATACCAGCACTTCACTTTCCTATATACATAAAGTTGTTGTCTCTTAAATTTCATATTATATTCTGTTTTATGCAGTCGTATTGAGTATTATCGTACGGATGAGAGGCTATGGCATTTTTTGGACTGAGCCAAGAACAGAATTGTTACTGACCGTCTTGTGACTAAATTTATCTTGAATAATATTTAAAAAAGGTATCCAACCGGGTACAATGGCGTTTATTAAACTTTATCAAACTTATAGTACAATAATTTCTAATAAAGTAACGAAACTCAAATTATTACACACATACCTATATCGTACACTTTTGCATCGATATCAAAATTTAAATTTAATAGGATTAAAATAAATACTAAATAAAAAATTTACTTAAAAAAATATTAGGGTGTAATCAAATATATATATATATTAATTGATGATATATATATAGATTAAGTATAATCCTGCAAGCCAACATAAGACAAAATACATGGGGATATTTTCTTAAGCAAGCACACAACAAAACCCACACATGCGCATATGCTAACATATACTTAAATATACTCGTACGAGTTAAATACACGAATGTTACCATGTGAAATTTCTTCAAAAAATTTACTGACTCATATAGCAGATATTTTTAGTATTGTAATAGGACATTATCATCAAATGATGAAATACAATAATTTTAAAAATAATCAATAAAATATAAAGTTATAAATTTGAGTGGAATTTAATATTAAATCACCAGCCCCTTTTCCTGGGTAAGTTAAAAATGTTTGAGAGCCGCTGCCCCAGTCAAAGCCTAGTGATGTGCCAACCGATTCTAAGTATGACCCTCCGCGCCCTTAGATGCTATCTAAGTACTACAGTAATCGCTAGTCGTCCCAGGCAGGTTACGTAAAATAGTAGCCTTAAATACGACTACTTAAAGCTAATATCGACATATTTAATATTGTTCAAGCATTTACCGTTTTCACAAGCAAGCCCAGGCAGTTTTGGAGACTTGTGCATATTCTCAATAAAATAGTTTTAGAATATTACGATAATGAAGAAGAAGCTTGAAAGTAGGGTAACTTTACACAATATTTGGAGTAAGCATCTTACTCTTAGGAAACCACATGAAAAATCGACCAACGAAGTAACTCAGGTCTTGGCTGCATAACGTTAATGCAGTCTCTCGCAATGGCAAAGATGCAGGTTCGATTATCGAAAGTTTAGAGTAAGAATTTTTTTATTTTATTTTATAAATCATCCATACTTTTTTTTAAAGAAAGCACATAATTCTATATTTTTATATAAATATTAGTCGCTTTAAAATGTTGAACATGACGAAACCGCAGGATCTTGGTCGACCTAACCTTTTTACACAAAATACTCAATGAAATAACAGTAATAAAAAACTTCATTCACTTATACAAATCGTTATCATAATTGATTCTAGTCATGTTTTAAGCGAAAAAAATCGATATATGTATTTAAGTAGTATATTTGTGATTCCTCTGTTGCCTGGCGTCCGTAACACAAGTGCGTTAAGCGACTTATCACGATCAATGTATGAGATGTTGCGGGAATTTATTACATTTTTATTACACTCATTGCTGCTCATTTGAATGAAATTTGGTAAACACATAGTTTAGAGCTTAAGAAAGGACATAGACTACTTTTTAATTGCAAAAGAGGGCTGTAAAGAATCATAAAAAGGGTGGATGCAAAGTTCTATAGAAGTATCGCTATTTTTAGAGCTAGAATCTTGGAGCTTATTTTTTAGGCTAATGATTAGATATTCAAAATTCAAATAAGTTAGGGTAAAAAGATATGGTACCCAAAAAATCTATTCCACGTGGTCGAAGTCGCGAGCACAGCTAGTTTTAAATATATTACGGGAAATAGCGCTTGCCGAACACTTCTGTACTTAAACATAAGGTTTGTAAGTACCTTCTAAAACTAGTTTATATGTTAAGATCATTGGCCGTGTAGAATAATACAGGAGAGTAGAATAATACCTACCCTGTACCAAGTGTCGTAGGAGGTGACAAATGGCGGTATATCCACGAGAAGCGATATAGCTTAAATGCAACAGGGCGGGAATGGAGAACGAGCAGAGTATTCCCGCCGTGAAGCTACGCTCTACGCTTGCCCAGCGCGGCAATTATGGGCAACTTTCTTGGGGTGGCCCATTGCCAGCAATAAATAATTGACGGCGATATGATAATATACATATCATTATTCCAGCCATTGGAAATTCACTGCTGGACATAGGGCTCCCCCAGAAAAGAGGGAATTTTGCCCATTATTGCCGAGCTAATTGGCTTATATATAAAATTTTTAGTTAATATATAAGTCGCTTATTTGTGTGGTGAAAGTGAAAATATTCTACTAGTTTAATAGTTGTTTTATATGTTGTCAATAAACATCTTAAGTTCATTGACGCCAACTATCCTTCGCTCGGAACGAACCAACGATTCACCAATCTCATTACCAGCTCGTCTCTGCTGACAAAATGACAAGAAAATGGTGCCGATCCCCGCTTCGTAGGGCGAAACTATTTCTGAATGAAGGGCCGATTGATTAAGTTAGCGAAAATGCCCCTTAAATTAGTTGCTGAGCAATTTTTGCTATGGAACTCGGGCACAATTAATCTTAATGAAGCCGTCCCTTAATAATTGGCTGGCGAATACAAGTGTGTATTTAGTAGCGGATACATTGATGGTGTTATGATAAAATGAAAGAAAGGAGTCCGCATTTTTATGACCTTATTCATTATTATGCCATTAAAAACCCACTGCCCAAGCCCACTCCAGGAGTATATTTTGCCTATAATTAACGCGTTGGACAGGCGTGTTGGTAATCGCAGAGCGCAGGTTTCGCGTTGGGCATGGCATGGTCTTTGCATTTGAGTTACACTGTTTTCGATGGATATACCGCTATCTCTCGGTTCCGGACCTCAGACATCTCTTACGACACATGGTACAAGAAGAGTTACTGTCTATCGCGCGGTCTTTGCCGATATTTAAACAGAGAGTAAAGGAGTATTATCTACCGCTGTGATTACTTAGATTCTAGAACCTAGTATTGTTACTGGCCAATACTGTACCTATTATTAGGATATATTACGTACTATTAATATTGTTTTTAAATTTTGGTGTACAATAAAGTGTATTATTATTATTATTATTAGACACTATAATGCTCTGCATGGCCAAAGAAAAACAAAACAGTAGTTTGATAATGTTACAAAGTTTTGTAAGCTTACTTTTAGAAAAATGTATTATTACATCTCATATGTCTTTTATCGTACTCATCATATCAGCCGTACGACATAATCCTCCACGAGTTATCTCATAGAAGCAGTTGTATGCGGCATTAAGCACGATCCTGTGGCTCTATTCAGGTCATCGGGTCATTACAGAGTGGGGATGGGCAGCAGCATTCCCGTCGTGAAGCTACGATCTACAAATGCCAACAATCTTGGCTGAGCAAGCTGTTTTGATGATGATGACGAAGGCTTAAAATTTATGTTCGACATTTCTAAGACTGACCAGAATAGTTTGGTCTATCCTAACTTCAAATCAAATAAGCTTCCATCAAGATAATGTCTTAATGTATTCTTATCTGAATGTACTTGAATAACATAGTTCATGTACCAGAAGTCGTAAGAGGCGACTGAGATGCCGGGTCTGACAGATGTTGGTATATACATCTGACTATTTCAAGCGGAAATGTAAACAGTGCGGGCAAAGAAAGCAGCTCCGTCGCGAAGATACACTCGACGAATACTGCCACGCCTGCCAAATACCTTGAGAGGCTTATGCATGACTTATGTTGTTTTTTGGATTTAAAATACAAAAAAAAAATAGCTATCTAAAAAGTAGCTTAAAGCAATTGTGTTACGGACATCAGACAACATAGGAATTACAAATATACTAATTAAATTAATAATATTTACACCCAGACACAAGAATATCATCATATAAATATTTGTCCTGGCGGCGGCTTGGTGGCGACGATCGACTACGACCCACGATCTTTTTCACCCTTTAAACTGGAACACGGTATTGTGAGAATGAGGCACCAGTTCAGACAACCTTTGTATGACTTCTACCTCATGTAGAATTTATGAATTAATTTTGAACGATTTGGATGTAATATATATACTTTAAATGTGTCCGAGTTTGCCGTAATATAGACCGATGCTAAATATTATATTCCTGTTTTCCCTTCATGCGAAATTTATATTCCCTTTTCATATAGGAAATAAATCACAAATTCAATAATAAATTACCCAAAGTCCTTTTCGGGACAATGTAGGACCCGATCAATCGTGGGTCCATGTGGAAATTTATGTTCGGATACACGACCGGTAACTCTGCGGCACCACAAATTTAATATCTACAGAGGGACTAGAACGAGGTACAGAGGGCCTCTATACCTGGTGTCATTCTTTGATTTACTTTTTTCCGTAAAAAATGGTGGGTTAATGCGGAATTACAACATATATTTTGTCTCTCAGGTTCCAAAACTAAATTGAACGACAACAAAGTCGCAGTACCATGTAGTTTCACTGTCGCACTCATGAAGATGTGTGGGTCGGTCCCTATTTTAGATCTGAATGATTATAAATAAGCATACATCATTATATTAGCCATTGGAAGTCTACTTCTGGACATAGACTTCCACGAGCTAGTCGGAATATTGCCCATAATTATCGCCATCTAAATGGATTACCACCATCTCTCGGTTCTGGTACCCTAATCACCTCTTACGAATCCTGGTACAGGGGGAGATACTATTCTACAACGCCGGTATCTTAGGGCTTATATACTGCTTTGTAAATAAGCGATAAATATACGTGAATTACTCCCGTACCTTTCCATTCCCGTTTTAAGATCTGTGCCTCCAAAATTGTCTATATACAGTAATGATTCTCAACCGATTTTATTTAACCTTAATGCCCTTAGAGAGCTTACTACCAATTTACGTTATATTTATTAAATAATAAATAAAAAGATTTTATTAACAAATTTTATCCAAAATACAGTCATGAATTATGATTTGACAGGCCTCATCGCGCAGTTGAAGTAATCCTATCTTCAGTCAAGGATCGATCTCCATCCGCACAAATATTTGGAACATAAATAAAATATGAGAAGAGAAGTATAAAAAGAAAAAAAAATGAGTTTGTGACAAATATTTTTAACATGCTCGAAGACCTCAATCGAGTTTCTCAACAGGTGGGTCTTAAAATAAACATGGAAGAGACTAAAGCAATGTGTAATGCCCATGTTATATTCAGCCCAGTTTCAGTTGAGAACTCGCTTCTTGATGTTTTTGACTCGTATGTATACCTAGAATAAATAGTTCAATTAGGTAAGTCTAACTTACCTTCAATTGCCGGATCCAACTCGGCTGGGCAGCACCGAAAACTCCGAAACATCTTCTCGCTCGACGTTTACTCAATCTAAAATTTATAATGTTCACACAAATTTTCAATTGGGAAATGGTGGATTTGTAAACACATTGTGTAAGCCAAAACTGACTAATTTATTATATTTTTGTTTTATTTAAAAACCAAACAGGAGGTCAGGGAACCTACTTAAAACACTTATAAGATAGAGCTTCGCCGTTTGAAGGCCGGGTGCTAAAAGCAAATAAATATAGAATAAGGAAGTCAACCAATTTGTTAAACGTGTACAGGACCTTAAAAATAAAGAGTTGTGGTGGTAGTTAGTCGTACTATGAGGGTAGTTCGGCAATAAAAGGGTAGCCGGTAAGACGCATCTACTTTAAACTGCACTATTTTAACTAAAAATCTTATGTCCGCAATTACCCGTCACTTTATTAGCAGGACCATGTGAAACCTAGCCTCGTAGCTATCATCATGTTTCTCAAAGTTTAAAACTTTAAAAAATTTATCCTGGTTGGTTCCAACACTGACATAACACTTTGTAGTTGGTAAACAGTAGTTAGTTATATTAAACAGTATCGGTTAAGAATATTGTGAAATGAGAGTGATGTGGTGTAAACCATGATGTTGTTATAATAATAGAGAAAGGAATGTGGAAGTGGTTTTGGCAAATGGAAGGGATGGATGAAAGAAGAATGACACAGAGCGGAAGTAAATGGTTAGCATAGGACCTTGGCGAACATACATACCAGGTAGAGGTATTCATGAAAGGCTAGGCAGAAGAGCTGAGAATAACGAGCGTGTATAAAAGGACTAATGTGAGTAAAGGAAAGTAGAGATGTATGACATGATAATGAGAATGATGACAACTTTGGGTATACCTATATATGCGCACACACAGTGGACAATCTGTGCATATTTGATTTCTGGCCAAGCAAGTTGCGTGGTTTTAATACCTTGACGTTATAAATATGCCTTTAAGGTATAACTGCGCACAATTTATGCCATGAAAAGTATGGTTTCTTTTTTCCCATATTTCCTTAAATAAATATAATGAAATTCTTGTGCATAGATGTTTTGCATCGTAACGTTATTTTCACTTATCTGTCTAGATCTTGACACCTAATTTTGAGGACAGTAGTCTATACGACATGAGTTTGAGGGAAATCTCTCGGTTTCACATATTTCGCTTTTGTGTTTTTATTTTTGCTTAACTTCTTTTTAATTATTTCAAGCGTTATAGCCTGACTTCAAATGTTTTTTTAGTGAAATATAATTATGCTGCGCTGATTTTTTTTTGCCTCTTACGACACCTGGTATACAAACGGAAATACAAACAGAAGTGCAATCCCAGTCTGCCAGAACTCCACTGCTTATCTAAGTATTATGCAACATTGATCAAAATAAATATCAGACAATATTCCATATCTTACCTAATCTCATGGTAAAGTACCCCACCTGATAGACTTTGTCCTTTCTTAACTATATATGTATTGTTCATCATGACGACAGAAAATTTTGATATAGATTATCCAATCTGTCACGTTGGATCAAACCGGACACGGTAAGCTAACATGGATTAAGATCGATTCAGAAGTTTATAAGTTCAACTCGGACAAACAATATAACATGATATTTTATACATAACTAGCGACCTGCCCCGGCTTTGCAGGGGTGCAGTGTAGATAAAAAATGGCTTTTGTGGGTTATCCTTAAAAGATAGACATATGCCACCGCGGACTTTTTTGTCGACCTTTTTAATATGTACATTACTGTAGTACATTATTTTTGTTTATCTATTCGAGTTCAGCCAGTATTTGTAATGTAATAAAAATGTATTTATTTAGAAATTTATATTTATTGACATGCACTGGCCTGCAGTGAGGACATTTTAAAATGGCTGATGATTGGTGCGGGTATCGCACCCACAACCCTTCCGTCGTTACCGTCGCTCCTAACTAATATGCAAAACGAGTCATTGACTATTAAATTTAAATACGACCAAAGACACAACACAGCAATTTTATAATATCAATAAAATACGATAAATATCTAGTTTAGCATTAGAGTCTGTTGCGTATTAATTGCATAACCGATGCCGAGATGTGAACCCGGATCCTTCCGTGAACAGGTCCTTACGAGATCCACTACTACTTGAGAACTTTCTCAAACGAAAGATGTAATAATGTTAGAACTAACATTCAATACTCGATGACTCACCCTGTCCGTCGCTCGCGTGCTTGCAGACCAATTTATAATCTACACTAATATTATAAAGACGAATTATTATATATTTAGCACAAATAAACTCAAAAACTACTGGACGTATTTCGATAGTACATTATTAAATTATAACTATATATATATATAGTTATAATTTATTAGTATAATACTATCGAATCCTAATTTCCAAATCTTATTTTAACGAACGGGTTTTACACGTACATGTCACTAGTAAGAAAGAACTTCAGAAAATATACTCCCTAAAGGGGGAGCAAAGTTAATATGTAACTATACGGTTTTTAAAGTTTTTCAAATGAGATTCAGTATAAAGGTTTTTCATTGAAAAGCCTGAAACACGGGGAAATATTTTGCGGGGTGCAAAGTTAGTATGTAAGTTCTACTAGGTACATAACGCGGGCGAAACAGCGGGGTGTTGCAAGTAAAGTATATATAGCGTCATCATACATCATCATACCAGCCATTGTAAGTCCACTGCTGGACATAGGCCTCCCCCAAGAAAGTGGGAAAGTTGCCCATGATTGCCACGCTGGGCAAGCGTGTTGGCAATCACAACGTGCAGCTTTCGCGACGGGATGCATTTGACTGCAATGTTATTGAATGGATATACCCCCATCTGTCGGTTGTGGTACCTTAGTCACCTCCTACGACACCTGGTACAGGAGGAGGTACTATTCTACTCTGAGGGTACCTCACGACATATATAGAGTATTTCTGCTATTATAGGCTTATATGTACTGTTATACTATATATTATACCATACGTTTATTCATTTACCTATATTGGATAATACCTCACCTGAGACACAGATCTGGAATGTTACAATGGAAGATACGAATCAATCGAATTCCCGGCCTTAGTTCAGTAATGTTACAAACAGTTTCTCAAGCAACGCACTGCAATGCTCTACACTTGCAGCAACTGTTTATGTATTTGTTTGTTCATTTTTTACCTTTTTACGCTTTATCTATTCAGCCAATCTCCTTGAGATTTTGCATACATACATTTTGAGGTATGGAAAAAACCAAGGTTATCTTTCTAAGGTTCTACCATAAACGACAATTTTAGTACTACAAAATATCAATAGATGCCGCGGGACAATTTTAAAACGCTGTCGGGTAAAAGCCAAACCAATTTTTATATCTGAACTAACTAATATTATAAATGTTAATTTTTATTATATTATAAATGTTGTTTGTTGCCTGTTCATGCTTTATCTACTTAACTGATCTATGTTATTTTTCCCTGGAAGTATACTATTTCCATTGTAAATTCACGCAGGTAAAGTTTATCATGACAAAATATTGCAATTAGAAATAAAGGTATATACTAAGATATATACTGTAAGAAAAATTGTTTTATAATTTACTATATATTTTCTTTAGAGTTCTGCAGTTGCATGTTGCAGCAAATAATATATAATTATAATTTATATGTTATTACGTAATTAAGATTACCCATGTAAATGAAACTGCGGGCAAAAACGAATGCATTGTATGCTTACAAATATGCTTCTAAATTTGTAACCCAAATATTAACATTACGAATTCTCTATAATTTGAACACAAATCAAGTATTAGGTGTGCCAAAACCGGGCGGAGTTAAGCGGAATGTTTATATACTAGTCTCCGATCTGGGTTTTACTCGGGAGAAACCCTTTTCTTAAAATATTGCGATCTGTAAGATAAATATGATATTTTCAGTAGTAGAGTAGCAACCAATTATGGAGAGAGCTACACTTGGAGTTACTTTTCGCAATCGGATGAGGAGATCCGTGAAAAAACCATTCACGGGAGGTAGACCCCATTCAAAAAGTCCTCTGGACCCCATTCAAAAATGGTACCTCGCCTTTTTCTACCGCAAAAAAGCAGTGTTTGTATTGCTGTGTCGCATTGCTTAAGGTGGGAGTGGCACTGAAAATACTGGGTAACGTGACATAATTAATTAAGTCATAAGGTTGGCAACGTGCTAGTGATATCCTTGTGATTTTAAGAGCGACTATAGGCTGCTGTTACTATCACCGCATGATTGTTTGTCGATCTGGTGTAATAAGTTACCGACATCTATACTAATATTATAAAGCGGAAGAGTTTGTTTGTTTGTTTAAATGCGCTAATCTCAGAATCTACTAGTCCGATTTGAATAATTCTTGTTGGATAGTCCATTTATAGAGTAAGGCTTTAGGCTATATAACATTACGCTGAGACCAATAGGAGCGAAGCGTCAGTGAGAAATGTTGCAAAAACGATACCCCCAAAGTGACTATTCTACGCGGACGAAGTCGCGGGCACTGCTTGTATTACCATAAAGTAAGTTAAATTGGAATTACATAGCGTAACACGTAGAACCGACCGCCGATTGATCCATAAGGTTTGGTAATAGAGACAACGCCTCGGTTGCACAGCGTAGGACTTCAACCTCAAGGTAGACAGACGAGCTGTATAGAACCGCAGGCTCACGCATGATGCAGGTCGTTTATAACTGATACTATTTGAAATATCTTGGAGAAGCTTTCATACAGCACTGAACATCGTGTGGCTTATATAAAGTCAGCTTAACAAGAATGATTAAAATTTTCCGCAGCCGATATTCCACACCATAAATGGTGGGCTTATAAAGCCACTGAGTTCCACAAAGCAGAAAGCAGTGCCTCTTTCGCCAGTCAGGGAAAAGATCTACCCAAGACGAACTGCTCATTAAATTAGCCGGTCTCTAGATAAGTGTAGAATACCTATAAAAAAGAAAAGAATAGCTACTGCTCTTTCCCTCTCCCCCACTCACAGTCCCCACCCCCCCTAACTCCCCTAACCCCCCCCCCCCCCTCACTAACCCCAATACATATAAATCGCTATTCATTTTTATTTTGCACATATCGACTGTTCTATTATAAATTGGTACAGATGTATATTTCGCCCTCTCACTGGCACTCCACAATCAACAGACCGCCTTAGCGCGGCCGGGCTCTCTGTCCTATTTTGTAAAACTTAACTTCAACCCCCAACAACGGCCACCCGAGCTTAGGTCGAGCCTTTGAGGCGCCCTCGAGTGATCGCCGTCGTTCCCGCTCAGATTCCGCGAGCCCTGCCCCGCAGATGACCGTAGCTAAACGCGGTTCTATAGCAAATCCTTTACAGTTCAAGCCATTCGTTTGTGGAATGCCCTCCCCCTTGAAGTGAGATCTGCTCGTTCTCTTTCTTTTATTAAGAGAATGGTATAGGAGTATTATCTGTCACTTTGATTTCCCTTGTTCTGCAACTATATCCTTTATATGTATTTAAATGTAAGTGTATATTTATATACACATATATACATATATGTTTGTTCGTTGTAATAAACACACCTCAATCTTCCAACAGCTTTAACATTATTTCTATCCATAGATTGCCTGTAAGAGATTGCATTTAGCAATAAGGCAGCCTCTTGTACCTACTATTTCATGTTTTTGTGATGTTCTTGTGTTGGTTTTATTTGTGTACAATAAAGAGTATATTATTATTACGCACACGGGTACAGGGTCGCTCACTAGCGAGCGACCGACCTCTCATGTTCGGTGGCGCCGGAATTAATGATTAGTCTGAAGTAGGTTTGTGCGAAAAAACATATGATTGCAATTTAATCTAATCTTTAAATAAGAAGAGATGTGTGGATATAATCTTATATTCTAATAGGTGATTGACTATTTTATTCTTACATAGCTCGATACATAATATAATCATGGTTTGGTAATGATGTAATACAGCGCCATTCTCGCAATTGCAACATACTTTGTGGTGCATCCAAACTTGAAAAGATCATACTATCATTTCATGCTTAACTAGCGATCCGCAACGACATCGCACTGGTGCAATGAGGATAAAAAATCCGTAAGAGATAGAAATATGCCATCGCGAAGTTTTTTATGCCTTTTTAAGGTGTGCATTATTTTGATCTATCTCATCGGGTTATGCCAGCGTTTGAAAAAAAATAGTTTATTTAATACATCACATTAGAAAACTCTAAGCTATCAGGGCTTTTCTACTATGTTGATGTATTATATAGTACAAAAACACTGACCATTTGGATTATGTATTTTATATACCTTGCTCTTGAATCAACTATCTATTTTTAAAAAATCACATTCAAATCCGTTGCGTAGCTTTAAATATCATCACAGATAATGAAATTCAAGTCACCAATTTACATCGATCATGGAGCATCGAGTATTTACCGTGATTTAATATAAAATAAGATTTGTTGTGAACGAAACGTTGTAACAACAACCAACCAACGAACATATTAGACAGCAATGTTCAGTTTATAGGCTGAAAAAAAATTCGGTGTATAGGTTGAAAATCATTGAAAATCATGAAACACTTGTGATATATATGCGTCAATAATAGCAAGATATTTACTCAAAATTATCATCATCATCATCACACCAGCCACTGAAAGTCCACTGCTGAACATAACTCTCTAAGAAAACAGGTTTTCTGTTCATAATTGCCGCGCTTGTCAAGCGTGTTGACAATCGCATAGCGTAGTTATCGCGACAGGGATGCTGATGCCCAGGGAGGGGCCCTGTGCATTTGAGCTGCACTGTTTCGGATGGAAATACCGCCATCTATCGGTTCTGGTACCTTAGTCGCCTCATACGCTTCTGATGCAATCGGAGGTACTATTCTATTCTGCCGGTAGCTCACGGCACGGTCCTCAGATTAATGCACACCAAGTTTATTACATAGGTCCGTCTAGATCGTTAGCTGGTCCCGATGCAGCGATAACTCAACACGCTGGATTAACGTCTCGCGCGATTACCAAGAATGATTTATATAATATAACAAACCCAGCTCGAGGCTGGCCCCTTTGTGCACGCGCCTGTTTATTTCGGTGCACGTTGTGTACCGACGGGAATTCCGCCTCGGCTAATTCTTTGAACGTTAGTATGTTGCACGGTTTCCAGGTTAAATGGCGATACCTCCATTAATTTCATACTGTTTTCGTACGGCTTAGTAACGTCGAAAATAATCCAACAAAATATTGTTGGAATAATATTTTCTATTGCCGTGAGGTACCGGCAGAGTAGAATAGTACCTCCTTTACCAGGTGTCATAAGACGCAACTAAGGTACCAGAACCGACAAATGGTGGTATATCCATTCGAGACAGTGTAGCTCGGATGCATAGGGTGGGGATGGGTAGCAGTATCCCCGAAAGCTGCGCTCTGCGATTGCCAACACGCTTGCCCAGCGCAGCAATTATGGTCAAAATTCCCCCTTTCTTGAAGAGGTCTATGTACAGCAGTAGACTTCCAATGCTGTAATGATAATGATGAATATTTTTTGACATTTACGTGGTCACTACTAGAATCATAATTGCACTACTTTTTCAACGGGATTCTAACGCAGTTCATTTTATCAATCGTTCTCAACAATGACAAACCTTTTGTCATGTCTTGAAAGTTGTCATTAAAAAACTAATAAAAAAAATGTCATGTCAAAGTCAAATATATCTTTATTTAAGTAGGACGTCTTCCAAATTATGCGAAAAGGGAAGATTTCCCGCAGAATCGGTCTTGTCTCGTCTGCCTGTATGTTCGCAGAAAACGTAATAACTAACAAGCAGATTTGCACACGCTTTTCGCTAATGACGCAGTTATTCTATTATGAGAAGGTGTATAGTTTTTTTTTTTAATAAATTTAATTAAACAAAAATGGTTGCTCGATTACCTCGGGCTAAGAAAAAACAGGTAACTAGTCTATACAAAAGTAAAACGTTTTCGTACCCGTGGAGTACCACTGAAAAGTGCCTCCTATACCAGGTATCGTAATAGGCCACGGAATCGACAGATAGCGCTAGATTCATCCGAAAGAGCACAGCTCACACTTGAGCTACTTCCATATGCACAGGGTGGGGATGAGCAGCAGTTTCCTCGTTGAGAAGCTAAGGTTATGTGCAAGATTTTCCCTTTCCAAGGGAAGCCTACGTCCAACAGTGGACATCATCATTATCATATCAGCCATTGACAGTCCACTGCTGAACATATTCCTCCCCAAAAAAAGGAGAAATTTGCCCATAATGGCCGTGCTGGGCAAGCGTGTTGGCAATCGCTGAGCGCCGATTTCGCGACGGGGATGCTGTTGCCCAACCTCGCCCGTGCATTTGGGCTCACTGTTTCGAATGTATATACCGCCATCTGTCGGTGCTGGTAACTTAGTCGCCTCTTACGACACCTGGTACAGGGAGATGGTACCGCGCGGCTCAACAGTGGACATCCAACTGGTGAAATTGTTTTTTTTATTTTGCAATCAGCAAACTATTATACGCTCCGCTTGATAGTAAACAGGAACACAGCCATAGATACTCGTGTCATCACAAAGATATCACTCGCGTGCCAACCTTGTTAACTGAAGATAATATGTCATATTTACCTAGTAATTTCATTACCTCTCCCCTTCACACCGGAACACAGCTATGCGAATACTGCTATTTGTCGGTAGATATAGGTGAGAGTAAGGTTTCAATGCAAACAACCTTTGTAAAGGGTCTACCTTATGTAAATGATAATGAAAGTATATTGGTTTGTGTATGTCTGTCTATCAATGAAAAACCCGATGGCACATTGGATAGAATAAATCTTGTTGTGTGATTAATATTTGTATTAATCTATATTTATCTATATCTGAATGTTAAATATATGTATTTAAGTTCAATATTCGTATTTTCTCTGTTTTCTAATATCCGCAGCACAAATGATTTAAGATCTCGGAACCATTTATTCACTAATATTTATTACCTAGTGCAATTGCCGTTTGGTGCGCTTTCACACCTCAGCTATGACACCGATTTTCATGAACTTTTGTAAGTATGTTGCTTGAATATGTTAAATAATAAATAACGTTATTGTTTGTAATTGTTGTCAATGGTTAATTGATTTCTGATATTAACCTGTTTTATCCGTATTGACATAGTTAACAAATTATCAACTTTCGATATTTTATAATCATAATTTATCATTTCGTATTTCTATGTAAAATAAATTGCATTTTTGTTATTTTATAAATTTGCTCAATGTAAAATTATAATAATATATTTTCCACAGAAGGTTTATTGTACTAAATTAATAATATTGAATTAAATATGAAAAGACAAATGAGTCATCTAAAGAGAAAGGAAAGCGTGATATCTATAAACATATCAATCACACTCTCTGTATAAAATTGGAATAAAGCATATAATTTTGATTCATCTTGTACTATAGAAGAAAAAGTTAAAGGCTAGGACCAATTTGACGTGTCTACTAAGATCTCGGTAGCACAATGGTAGTGCAGCCCTCCCGCAAGGCAAGGATGCAGATTCGAGTCCTGAACCCTAAGATAAGTTGATTTTTAATAGTCAATCATCATTGGAAGTCCACTGCTAGACATAGAAGACTCCCAAAAAAAGGAGAGCTTTGCCCATAATTGCCGCGGTGAGCAAGCGTGCTAGCAATCGTAGAACGCTGCTTTTGCGACAGGGATGTTGCTGCCCATCCGTGCCCAGTGTATTTATGCCACATTGTTGCCGATATACCGCTATCTAAAAGCTCTGGTACCTTATTCGTATCTTAAAATATCCAGGGGGAGGTACTATTCTACTATGCCGGTACTGCACGGCTTGTTTTGCCGGAACTTAATAGTCAATATTAACGTTAATTAAGTTGATACAGTTTTGATCCAGCAGTGCAATATAATACACCAAAATATCCTGATATAATGTATGATAAAGCTGCTCTTTGTACAATGTGAAAGAATTCACTCACAACGGTAAAGCTAGTGCTCGTCCCGCGGCTCGACCCACTTCCCTGATTCCCGTAAATTGTCGCCGCAACGCCTCCGGCTGTGGCCGGCGCATTCGACCCCTTTGCTTGCTTGAAAATGAAAACCTCGTGCGGAACATACGACTTTTGAAAGCGGCAATATTAGACTTCCTTTATTTTACATACGTAATGTAATAAATGAAACTGTTTTGGCTTTCTCTTTTAATAGCCATTGTAATTATTATTATTAACAAGAATGGAATGAGAACACTTGCCAATATATTCGTTTCATTTAAATATAAGATCATCATTTAAACAGATAATAACAAAGTAAACCACACCTAATCATTATCATTATTTCAGCCATAGGATGTCCACTGCTGGACAGAGGTCCCACCATGAAATTTCCAAAAGAACCAGTCGAAAGCGGACCTAATATGAAATCATAATAGCACAAACATATATAACAATATACCATGAACTTAAAATAAGACTTTTTTTGCTTTACAAATTTAACTCTAAATAATCATTTTAAACCTATTAATATTTTTAGAATCCAATTAAAGAAATTTTTTTTTTCGGTCCTACTGTAAATTACTTGGACAGGCCTATGTCCAGCAGTGGCCGTGTTGTGGCTAATATGACGATGATAATAATTAAAAATATATGGCTCTTACATCGAATTTAGTAAACTTCTAAGTTTGACATTAATAATTAAAACCATTAATAATAATAAATCCCATTCGTTAACCTGACTCAGAGATAAAATACTTAAAGTACTTGTGTTAGGGATATCAGACCACAGAGGCATAAATATAATACATATAAATAACACCCAGACGCGGAAAACTATAAGAGTTTGTATCCAACCTAAAACCAGTTAACCAGAATATTCGGTTGGTATTGTTCTGGTAAAAATTTTCTTTAAATAGGTCGGAAAACCGGTGGTGCAGTTACATCCTACGCGATGCCGCTATAGCTTATGTTGAGACAGGCACCTAATTTTATTGACCGTTATTTTCCCGGTTTAGTCTTATTTCATATTTGGTTTTTGTTTGCATTATTCTTTTTTTCCTGCTACTATTTGTATTGTATAACTTTTTGTAATGTCATTGTTTTTGGGTGGTCATTGAATATATTCTTTTTATCTATCTATTCTTTCTTTTCTTATCGTTTTTATATAAATGAAATGTCCATACTGCCAAATTATAAACGCATGATCTAATCCTGTATAATGCGTTCTAATATGCTGGAAGCAATATATTACAAGCGCAATATAAAACTCATACAATAACATGCCTCACTGACTTTAACTAAATTTGTATAATTAGTCATCACAATTTCAAACAAGAAAAAAAATGAACAACAGACAGTTTATAGATAATTTTACAGCTTGTTTGATAGGGAACGTTTAGTTTATTAAATACTTATTTGAAAAGAGAATCGAATTTAATTGTGATATGGACTATCTATATATATATATATATATATATATATGTACATATTATATAAGTTAACTACGTATTATAGAAGGCAACAAAAGTGGGATAAGTATAAATGAGATTTTGAGTGCACACAAAAGTATGAAAACTAGAAATGCTGCAGGGTATAATAGAGTGACTGTCGAGATGCTGAGGGCTGAAGAAGGAATGATCCCACTGGAATGGTAATTGTCCCACTGTACAAAGAAAAAGGGTCGCAGCAAGACTATAAAATTACCGCGGCATCAGCCTTCTCAGCGTCGTTGGGAAAATGTATGCAAATGTTTCAATAAAAATGGTTGTAAATGACACTGAAGGAGAAATCTGGGATGTACAAGCGGATTTTAGAAAGGGATACATATCTGCTGAACATAGGCCATAGAGGTGATAGACAGGGACGTGTGGTATTGCCTTGATTATGCAACTTATTTATAGACTATTAACTTATTTATAACTATTTTATATGTCGGATTTGAAAGCCAGTAAATGTAAACATGACAATAGATAAATGTTGTCGAAACAATAGTACTTCATAATATGTATAAGTGAGATAGATTTCAGAATAGTGTGATCAATGTGGTGTAAAAGATGATGTGGTGAGAAATGAATGAATGAAGATGAGAAAGGAATGCTGAGATGTTTGGCTGGGCATTTAGACAGGATTGATGAAAAAGAATGACTATACCAATATATAGAGAGGAATTGAATGTATCACATAAATATTTGTCCTAGAAGGGGAATGAGCCCACGACCCTAAGTGCACGCCTGTCAAGGCCAAATGGATCATTCGGTAGAGTTAATTTCTTGGAGCCCTTGAAGCCCCAATGGAGTCCTTGTTTACTTGGTTTAAGAAAAGATACGAGTTTATATAGTACATAGAGTTGAAGGTTACAAATGTGCAGTCAATAACAGGATTACAAGCACATTGTCTTCACGGGCGCCATTTCTAAAGTTTTACGTTCCACATTCAAATTTGAAGTCGCCCCCGTCTCTTGTTCGAAATATTATTTCTGAACGTCACTTTTAGCTACACACGATTGATCGCTGTTAAGTAAAATAATACCTCCCCTTGTACTAGATATAGTAAGAGGCAATTCTGGTACCGGAACCGACAGATGACGTTATACCCACTTGAAACAGTGCAGCTTATATGCAACACGGTGGGGATGGGCAAAGCTACGCTCTGCGAAAGCTTTGCTTCGTGGGGAATTTACAGGTAAAGTTCCCTCATTCCTGGAGCGGCCTATAGGTACCAAGCAATTGATATACCACCGATACTATGATCATGATGACACGATTGATCAAAAGAGTACGTTTAGTACATAAGAGTAAGGTATCTTACACACATAAGGTTTACAGATATTTATTTGTCATAAAAACTTACATATTTAAAGAAATGCATGAATATTCACTTAAAATCAGATTAATTAACAATGTATGTATCGTATATTTTGGCGCGCAACCGATTTAACACATGCACGACCCGATTATTACTAAATATAGATAAAAGACAATAAGTGACCAGTTTCATATGTAACTTAAAACAGAGTTTTCTTTCTACTAGTTACTTTGAGTCTAATAGGAAACTTAAGTACGATATACTCATGTAAGAAACTCCAATGGGGTGCACTTTTAAAATTAAAATTACGCAAACAAGAACAATATCATATGAGGAATAATAGTTAGTATCTGACGCTTATTTCAATTCATATTAGACCCGCTAGGTGGCGGTATATCCGATACATAATCGAAATAGAGCTGTATGGTTGGAATTAGTCGGAGCTCCTCGTGACAAAGATCTTCAAAATCTCAAATAAATCGATGGTAGAACAGCGGCCATCCTATTATGGTATAAAACATTAAAAGAGCATATAATGTTAACAGTAAATAATATTCTACCTATTAATCAACTTCCAATGTCCGCAGTCAGATCAGATAAGTGATTATTTATTTGATCTCTATAAATACTGGCGAAAATTATGATAAACTTTAAATTGGTGCCCATTTATTACGGTTTCATATGATACAGTAATTATTGAAGGCGTGTATATTTAATACTCCGACACTCATTACATATTAAGAGTAATTAATAAAAAATATATAAAATTGAAGTGGCAAAAAGTTAAACCCAAAAAATAACCAATACAGCAGATTAACAAGTTGAAGCGGGAGTGGATAAAGCATATAGCACGCTGAACCATGGTTCTGAAATGGACGCGCAAGCACCATCAAGCGCACCGTAGGACATCCACCGACAAAGCAGAAAGATAAAAGTCTACAGCCGTAACGTTAGATTTTTTAATTAGAAAGTTATTTTAATTAGAAATGCGAATACGCTCTAAGAAAAGCGAATGTTAAAAAATACCCCAAAGAGATGAAATAGAGGTAGCAAGTTTGCATAAAAAAATCTTTATTAGCAACTGTTTTGATAAGACTTGAATCATAGTGTTATAGACATTTCGTGTAACTCTGAAGATGGTGCATATTTGGGGTTAAAAGTTTCTTCAATAATTGCAATAAAAATAAAATATATTAATAGCGCGAAGCGCTAGTTAAATATATATATATCTTACCTGTAAATAAATAAACGACAATTAAAGTTTAAAACTATCACCTCTCGATTTATACAAATTAATATTAATTAATTAAACTAAAAAAAATTATAATAATATTTTATGATTAGTACATATTTGCCTTCGACAATGACAACTCGATTGACGCGACACGCTAACGGTGCGCACGCACATATTAAAGAAATATATTTCTTTACATATATACATAATTTTCGGACGAACCTATTGCTGTGTTACTCAGACGTTAATTCCAGCACCACCAGGACAGAGGCTGAAGTTGCTCATTCATAAGCGACTATATTCCACAGCAGCGGCGATCGCGCTTTAAGGTACGGTGTACCCCGCAAGGGTCGTAGGAACTGAGCGAAATCGACAGCGATCACGCGTAGGCGCCTGCCTCTAAAGGCTCGACCTAGACTCAGGAAGCCGTCGTTGGGGGTGAAGTTAAGAGAGTACAAGGACTGCACGCGTTTATCAACGAGCACCGAGTACTATGAAAGAAATATGTGTGAAGCTTAACTGTTTGCGGAAGACCAGTAAGATGGCGAGAGTAGTTATATATACGTTAAGTGCGTCAATTTGTTATTAATAAATATTCTAATATCTAATGCCGTGATGTACCGGTAGAGTAGAATAATACCTTCCTCTGTACTAGATGTCGAAAGAGGCGACTAAGGTTAGAACCGACAGATGGCGGTATATCCATCTGAGACAGTGTGGCTGAAATGTATATGGTGGGGATGGGCAGCAGCATCCCAACTCCGCCCTGCGCGTTAAGCTGCACTGTTTTGAATGGATATACCACCATCTGTTGGTTCTGGTACTTTACGCCACCCGGTAAAAGGGGAGTTACTATTCTACTCTGCATCTCAAGTAAATTATTATAAAACAAAAAAAATCCACAGTAAATTGAGTTTGGAAAATAATATCTCGGTGTTATTAGAATACATTTAATCGCAGCATTTAACAATAAATCAGCGGGATACTGTGATTGACATAATTTCTGCCAAATTACTGCAATTATTCAATGTATAATGATCAAAATAACCCTCCATTATCATTCTGATGCGATGCTTTACTGCTGTTTAATAGTGCTTCACCTAACAGGGTTGCCACAAATAAAATTATATTTTATATTATATTAAATGGGTGCGAAATAAAATACAAAAAAAGTGACAGTCTTGTTAGTTATGGTGATTACAAAAATTTAATCGATATTTTTCGACTTCTTGTTGAACGTACGTGCTGAATGTTCAAGGGGGGATTTATAAAACCAAATACATTATGTACATAGAAATTACATATATGGATATTTAGGTATGGGCTGTGGAGTATCGCGAAATATAATACAATTAATATCACATATTTCAGTGCTAGGTGATGAAGAGAACTAAGGTATTGGTAACGCAATCTACCCGTTTTATCCATCTAATACAGCGTAGTTTATATGTTACAAGGCGTGGATGAACAGCGGAATTCTCATTGCAAAGCAACGCTCTGCAGCTTCGAAAATATCCCCTAAATTATGACCTGAGGTAGACTTCATACAATAGGTCGTCTGCAACAGTAGCTCACTCACGCCTATTTCTACCGCTAAATAACAACGGTCACATTGGCGTGTTCTGGTTTGAAAGGTGGGAGAGGCAGTGTAATTACTGATTAACGTAACGTATCTTTGAGTCAAATGGTTTTAAACGCGCTTGTAATATAATTATGATGTAACCAGCGTCTATAGGCTGCGCTTACTATCAAGCGGACTGTATGCTTGTTTTTCAACCAGATCTAAAAATTCCGATAGTTTTCACCGCTCGTGCATCAACAGCATAAAAGTGGTAGCCCTAACACTCGGCATGGTTCAAGGGCCGAATAACTGCCGGCGGCCATCCATAGAGTCATCTAATATTAATTCAATTTGCCAGATTATTTTTGTAAACCATAAAATTTGCCTACAAATTATTACGTTCGGTAGTTCGGTCTTTGATTGATCGTGACTTACACTACTAATAATAATAGACAATTGTGTAGTTTTTTACGGATTCATTTTATACATATTTATGTGTTTATATTATTTGTGTATGGTCTATGTATGTGTATTTATGTGGTCTGTATCATTGCCTTGTTATATTTTTGGAACAAAAATTATAGAAGAAAAGACTAATCTAGAGTAGTCACTGCTGTAACTCAAGTATATATTTTTTTGCAGACGAACCTAATGCTGACGGGCCCGATGGCGCAGATGGTAGTGATTCTTTCTTGTGCGCCAGAGGTCCTGAGTTCGATCCCCACCCAAGCAAATATTTATATGATGATATTTTTTGTTTGTTCTGTGTCTGGGTGTTAAATATATGCATTTAAGTAGAATATTTGTGATTCCTTTGTTGTCTGGCATCCGTAACACAAGTGTTTTAAGCAACTTATAACGGAGTCAGGTCAATGGATGACATGTTTTGGGAATTTATTATTGACCTACACTGGAATTCACGCCACCAGAGACATGGGCGAAGCCATTCATTCATGAACGACCCTATGCCCTTGTTCGGGTGACCGACACCTCCCACTTGATAGCGCTTCTGAGTTCCGCACACACACGGGTTGTGTATTTATATACCAATACTATTATTAAATAACATAAGTTTGTAAATGTGCGTCAGCTACTTCGCTGTTGTCATATCAACTAATATTTCTATCTTCTCATTAGATCTATTGTAATATGTAGTTAACAATATGAAATCATAGTAAATGAAATTATAAAACTCACCCAAAAGTCACATTAGTTCGTTAGAAACTTCTGAAGATTTTCTATATATGTACAATTCTGTGACAGTCAATTCAATGAAGACTAAGTTTGCAAACATTTGGTAGATTTAAATTTATAAGTCTTGTACTAAATTACTTAGAACCTTGAATGAGATATCGTACAAAATAGAGAATGTATCATCATAATTACAGCCATTGGAAGTCTACATAGGCTTCCTCAAGAAAAAGAGAATTTGCTGCTGCCCATGCATCCTGTGCATCTAAGCTATATTGTCTCGGATGGATAAACCGCCACCACCAACGCGACGGTTCAGGTTCCTTAGTCACCTCTTACGACGCCTGGTACAGAGGTACTATTTTTCACTGCTCACTTATTCACCAAAAGCTTTCTAAATCTGTAGACAATACGAATAATATTTCGCACACAAAAGAGGAAGTAATTTACGCGGTCGAGGTCGCGACACGAACGATTAATATACAATATCCCGTGGCTTTGCCTGTCTTGTGGCCGTTCACCTTTTCAAGTTAATTAAGACGACCGCACATAAAGCGACTATCAGTCATATCGTGTTTTGTTTAATCGACTACGAGACGAAGTTCGTTTACACCCAGCGACTAGATTTTTAGCTTTACGACGTCTTAAGATCAATATGAAATAACATACTTACATTTATTCCATTTATTTGATAATAAGCAGCCCCCCGCGGTTTCGCCCGAGTTAAGTTGTAGAACTTTCAAACTAACTTTGCACTCCCGTTTTGCCTCCTTAAGGGGTGATTTTTGAAAAAACTTTTTATGTACTTGTGTTTCATGACTTTCTACGAACATTTATACTGAATTTCATTTGTATAACTTCAGAAACTGCTAAGTTTCATAGTGACTTTGCACCCCCGTGTTACCCCTTTGGAAAGGTGATTTTTTTTAAATCTTTTCATAGTGCTCCTCTACGTTATAAAAGGAAGCACGTGTAAAATTTAAAGTTTATAGCATAGAGTGTTTCAGTCAATATCTCTTTTTATATACATATATAGATGAACTCTGAAGGCGACATTGACAAAGACAATTTGATATATTTAAATGTAGATAGGATTGAGCAAATCGCCCTTAATGCTTTTTTTTACGTCAATACACCTTTTTTAATTTGCTACCATACGTAGACAAGACATAACACCTAAAAACATAATGTTAACTAATTAGGGGGAATACAGTTTGGATTGTTGTAAATTCTAATTTATCCTCTACATCTGGGTAGCTAAAGGATCAAATATATGATACGCGAGATCACTGACGCCGCTATTTTGAGGTTATTTTGCGATATGCAGTTAGTTCATCAACATGCACGATGGGGTAGATGGTATTGTTTCTATCTTATGTTCCAAGGGTCGTGGCTACGATCCCCACACCGGACAAATATTTATATAATGATAATTATGTTTGTCCTGTGTCTGGGTGTTAAGATTATGTATTTAGGTATGTAATTTGTGATTCTGTAGGTGATGTGCGTAATTAAGGTGCTTTAAGCAACTTACCACGTTAGGTCAATGTATGAGTTATAGTGTTAAAATATGATGAAGATATTTTGACTGGGAGAAGCTACGATGTTCATATAAGTTTTAATATTTACACATAAGAAACGTATTATTATACATACAAGACAAAGCCCTGTCCATGAAACAGTCGCAGTCCATTTTTTTGGTTTTAGAAAAGGATTACTCTTTCTTAGCGTCAGTAATAACTTATAGACTTGCTTGCGCAACCGCACCGCAGGCAGCTAGATGTGCTGGAATGCTCATGCCTTTCGACAGGTATTATTTAGTGGATGAGAGAACTTGTTACGCAAGACTGGATCGTTGGTAATAGTAAATAGACTATTCATGATATATACAGGATATTAAAGTGAATGGCGAAATCTATCTAGCAATTGCAGGGTGCCGGATAAAACGGTTGTATATGTGAGAGAGGGGTATTTTTTGTTAAAGATTATACCAACCTCAATGAAGAAACCTCGGCAATGTAAAATTACTAGTTAAAAATATATATTTTATTTTATATATGTTTATACGTGGTTTCAAATGCCAATTTTACAAGTGATGATAGTAAAATCAAATAATATCAATGAATACCTAACGGATCTAAGAATCATTTCTCATATATAGAAATACGAAATATATTTTGCTGTAGTTATTACTGACGCTACCCTGCCGAGTTGGATTCGGCTGTTAGCCTTTTTTTAATTGATTGATATACTTATGAATCAACATTTGACAATATTTCTCTTGATCTTTTATCGATGTGGTGTAAAAGATGATGTTGTGACAACAATAGAGAAACGAATGTAAAGATGGCTTGAACATGTAGAAAGGATAGATGAAAGTAGAATGACTGCACACATATATAGAGCGGAAGTGAATGGAAGGGCATAGGACAATCGAGGTGAACATATCTTAACTAGGTAGAAGAGGTATTAAAAAAGGGCCAAAGCAGAAGTACCAAGAATAAACGAACGTGTATGAAAGGACTACTTCGAGGAAGGGAAGCAAGAGAGGTATGCCAAGATCGTAACAATCGGAGATCCATAGTCTCTGCCTACTCTGATGGGACACAGGCGTGATGTATGTAACTATCCTAACTCTGTCGAAGCGAGATCTCGACTGATACTGGGGTTTGGACAACATGGGCATTATAGATTACGTTATTCTTCCCCAAGTTCATTCTTCTTCTTCACATCCATCTGGTGAAAAACTGGATTGAGGTCTTCAAGCGTCGTGTTCAGATCTGCCATCAGCTCAATCATAACTATAATATCATCTTAAGTGTGTGATGTAGTGGGGTAGGTAGGTGTGAGCGTCTTCCAACATTGCAGCACCCCACGTTTCTACGTTATGATTCTGGCGGTGTGGCCTCGGTGTTGTAGAGCTTCAAAACAACTATGAGTATCAGTGTTTCACCCTCTTTTAGAAGCTGAGATGGGATCACATCTTTACCCGGCACTTTGTTGTTCTTACACTGTTTTATTTAATTTCTATAGGTCTCTCTATCGATCGTTTGACGATGTCAATCAAAGCCACTTTCTCCAGGGTTAACTCAGACGTGTGTGTTACTTGTTTAGTACTCACGTCTAGTTGAGGGATTAAACATGAAATTTGTATATTTTTTAATCGTTATACAATAACCATTATGTCCTAAGCTTAAGCGTAAATAATAATATAAATAATAAAAGTGCAAGACAATGGTATATTAGCTCCGAAGCCGGTGGAGATTTTATTAGCAGCTACCCCTAGGTGGTGTTGAGGAATCTTTATCACCACCAGGTATCCTTGCAGATTCCTTTATGGGGGCGTAATGATCCTGCATTAAACTTAGTTTTAAGACCCGCCTGGTGCCGGCAGGGTAGTATAAAATAGGATTAAATTAATTGAATTATCTATGTGTTAAGTGCCTTATTCATCAGGGCTATTTTGTATTATAAATACGAATTAAATTTTTCTTCTTCCATCTTAAAATGAAATATGTTTGTAATTATTTTTCTTGACGATTCAAAACTTGTAATACCTTTAGCCGTGAGGTACTGGCAGAGTAAAATAGTACCTCGCCCTGTACCAGGCATCGTAAGAGGCGACTAAGTTACCAGAACCGACAGATGGCGGTACATCCATTCGAAACAGTGAGCCCAAATGGCGGATTGTGCTATAGCATCCCCGTCGCGTAAGCTGCGCTCTGCAATTGCCAACACACTTGCCCAGTGCGGCAATTATGGGCAAAATTACCTCTTCCTTGCAGAGGTCTATGAGAGCAGTTGATTTCCAATGGCTGTTATGATGTAATGGCATTATTTGACTAGAGTACCTATTTTTAAATTTGAGTTTTTTTTAAGAGAGTTAACCTAAAGTCTACAAAAAACTAACAACAATTGCATCTTAACTTTTTCTGTGTGTGTATACTCAGATAAAGGGCAAACAACAAAAAACGTTTAAAACGCCTTTTGTTCCAGACCGACAATTGTAGGAAAAAATAACTAGCTCTCTTCATTTCTTTCTTTGCAGTGTAAATTATACACAAATTGTATTTTGCACTTCAAAGTAAATACAGAATTTTAAACATACCAATTATCACAGATCCCATGCGAAACTGCTTCCAAATCATACTTATTACCAACGCTTCGCGATCTAGCCGAGTATGTATTTATATATACCTTAAACAGAGTATATTATTATAAGAAACACATAATTACCTGACCTGATCTCAGATTAAAGAGTTTCCCGAATTGGTACGTGAACAATGTTTTTCAAACCTTTTTTATTTTTTTATAAAGTCGACAATTGAGCATACGGGCTGAGCAGACGCTCGTATAATACGTCTTCTCAACCCATATACAAATATGTGTTTAGTTTTAAAATAAACATAATTAGAATAAGCCATTATTGCTGTTGTACATTTCTTTTAACAATTATTTACATTTAACTTTTATAATTGTTTTTTCCTTTACAGCTTGTCCTTCGGTCCTACAAAGGCCTCTTTTAAAGCTTTCCATTTTGTTCTGTCCCACGCAATGCGTGTCTATTTTGGACCAGCTATCTTTTTTATATCATCGTCGTTATTATTATATTTTCTCTTTAATAATGTCTTTGATATAATAAAATCTATAAGTATATTTAAAAACCATCTATAGATTTGCTTATAATTATACAAACAACCGATGATCCTGACAACCCTATGGGTACGGGTCTTAAAATCAGGTTCATAACGCGATCCACCAGAAAAGTATCGGCAAGCACAATTTAAGGCAAGCACACATTAAAAGCACATGTAACAGACATCAGACAACAGAAACATCACAAATGTAAATACATATTTTTAACACCCAGACACAGAACAAATACAAATATCATCATATAAATATTTGTTCTGGGGTGGTGATCCTTTACGCATAAGTTAGGATCACTAACATCTGTGCCATCGGGCCCGTCGATAGGAGTTCCAATAGCACCTATTTATAAATTAAACGAAAATAAGTTTAACTTATGGCGTGTTGGTAACCAAAAATAACGTTGTAAGAGTAAACACTAAATAAGAAGTAAGAGGAATTATAACTCTGAGGTTGCCGCTAAGTAAAAAACAGTAAATGCCGCAATATTTTCACGCGAGCTGAAGGCGGATTACCGTACTTGCGTCCAAGCGGTACACTTTGAGATTTTTGCTCTTTTTCTGTTAATAAATTACCGTCAGCCGGGACGGGTACTGAATTAATTACCGGGTAATCGAGTCACACCCGCTATTACAAGATGTATTAGATTAGTTCTAAATTGTCATTTTTGCGAGATGGATTATAGTTGCTTCTGCGCTCGTTGGTTTCTTAACGCTATTTTTGCCTGACTACTTAAGAATAAAGAGTTGTTACTCATTTATTTCTGGAGTTTGTCGAGTTATAATTTAAATTATTTCAGAAAGTGTGTCTGACATTAGACACGCGTGTTATTTGCGCATGTTTTCTATTCAAAGCAAGGGAGTGGAACTCAAATCTCAACGAAAACCAAGCGTTAATTAATTCACATACAACATATCAAAAGTTGTCCTGAATTCGTGAGAAGTAGCTTAAAGCACTTGTGTTACGGACATTAGACAACAGAGTAGTCACAAATATGTTACTAAAATACATATTTAACTCCAGACAGAATACACACGAATTTTCATCACGTAATTTATTAGCTGTGGGTTACCGGCCGAATAAAAGGTGACTAAGATACCGGTACCGACAGATGGCGGTATATCCACCCGAAACAGCATAACTCAATATCACAAGGCGAGGATGGGCAGCAGCATATCCGTTGTGAAAGTTACGTTCTGCGTTTGCCAACACAATTGCCCAGCGCGGAAAGTATGGGCAAAATTCCCCCTGTCTTGAGGAGGCCTGTGTCCGATAATGAACTTCCAATGGCTGATATGATGAAATGGTTATCCTGATGGGGATCCACCCCACGACCATTGGAGCATTAGATCGGGCAACGGTCGAATGCGCCATAATATATGTACCTACAAAGACGTTTATACGGAGGCGGATTTATTTTTCATTTAGTCAATGATTTTAGGTCATATAATGTAAGTCTTCATATAGCTCAGATTCAGTTCAGATATTATAATTATTCTAAAAAAATATACATTTCTTCATTATTTTACCCGAAATTTTATTTAGAATGCTGAAACTTTTGAACTAAATGACGTATTACGATGAAAACTCAAAATCGGTTGAAGATGATCGATCGGGTATTCTCAAGAAATTATAAGTGACAAAAAAACCTACTCTCAAAAAAAGTCTGAGGCCTTTTATAACAAACTAGCTGACTCGGCTGTGTTCCCACTTAAAGGCAATAAATAAGCAGATTTTTTTATTTATTTTTATTAGAAAAAATTAAAATAAATATTCATTAATACTAATCATTCCTACTAATCCTACTAATCATTCATTATTATTTCAGTATTTCAGTACATATTTGCAGTGTTTCGTATCCTTCATTTATTACGGCTTTGTCGGGTAAGATTCGATCGTCTTGGTCGCGGCATTGTTAATTAGACTTAACTACACTTTAATTCCCCTAAAAATTGATTTCAATACTCAAGTTTTTAACCATTCAATCATAGACAAAATTACTTAGCTATTCGAGGTGCGCGTTTTGTTATTCTAAGTCTGATGCGTTTTTGGTTTACCACTTTTTATAGTTCACTTCACTTTCTATTTAAATAGCCAAAAATTCTTATTTATTATTGTTTTAATTACAGAACCCATATTGATTTCTTACAAAAAACAAATTCATTACCCTAAATCTATTATTTAGCTGTCATATGCGTTTTTTCATACCGCGTTATATTCTTATAGATCACTTCAGGTTTAAAAATAAAATTGTCGTCCATACGTCAATTACATATCAAATTGTCGTCCTTACATCAAATACATATCAAATTGTCGTTAATGGATGTACCATTATATAGCTGTTATTTGCATTATGTTATTCCAAGAGTGATTTTTTTTTCACACCACGTTTTATAGAGATTGACGTTTTATATCAAGTCACACGGGAACGCTGCCTTACAGGATAAGCAGTATCCCATGTCTCACTCCTGGCTTAAAGCTATAAGCTTTAACCTACCCACAAATTTTCAGCCATATCGGTACAGCGGTAAGTTAAAAATAGTGTATGTAACAGGGCTTTGTTTTATATATATATATATAAGTTTCTGTTCGTTTTGCCTCTATTGGTCCGTATTAGATTATATTTAATCATTGTGATAAATGGTCAATACCTGCAATAAATATCTTTTAAAATATAAAGTAGCTTCGCGCAGCAAATCATTTACTCCTGCTAAACCAAACGTAAGACTTTCTAACTCAAGGGGATAATACACGTTTTATACCTGTCGTGTACCACAATTATACGCCTCTCTATCTTACTATCTCAGTAAGTACGAAACAATAATACTCGTCGTACATTTGCACTTTACAACGGTCTCAGATTAGAGATACTTTAGAATTTTGCTATTTACATTTTTCTGCTTCGATCTGACTTGACAAATTATTATTTAACCGATACCATGAGGTACCGGCGGAGTACAATAGTACCTCCCTTTGTACCAGGGTTTCCTAGAATTGACTAAAGTATAAAAACCAACAGATGGCGGTATATCCTCCGATAGTTGTAGAGTCAGGTCAATGTATGGGATATTGTGTGAATTTATTTACAGTTATATATCCATATGCAAAATTTAATGAAGATCTTTAGAACTGTTTACCTTTGGAAATAATATAAACAGATTACAAATGTGGTCTTACAAATTAAAGTGTTAAATAAACACATGGTTGTACAATACCAAGTGGTTTCACTCGTTCCCTTGAAGAGGACATGAGAATGTAAGGCGTCTGTACCAACGTAACACCTTTATGTAACAGAGTTGAAGGTAGCGCTCGTAAGGGCTAGCACTCACATATTTTTACTAAAATAGTTGCACATAGAATATAATTTGAATTACTGCACAAATATAAAGAGCGGGATTAAATAAAAGTTAGTATGGACGACCTAGGCAGACATATCTTAACTAGGCAGAAGAAATATTAAGAAGAGCCCGGTCAGAAACAGAAAGATTTACGAAAGAACTAATATGAGCAAGGGAAGCGAGCGAGGTATGCCAAAATCGTAACTATATATAGATCTATAGTCTCTGCCTGCCCCAATGGGACACAGGCGTGATGTATGTATGTAGTTGCACATTCCAATTGTGATCTTTCATCTTACCAGCCATAGAACGTCCACTGTTGGACCAAAACCCCAGTAAGAGGGAATTCTGCCCAAAAGCGCAGAGCGTAACTTCGCGGTGGGAGTGATGCTGTCTATCCTCGCTCAACCTATTCTAGCTGCGCTGTTTTGTATAAATAAATAGCCACCTGTCAGCTCCGGTACCTACCTCATTCGTCTCTAATGGCACTTGTTTCAGGAGAAAGTATTATTCTACTGGTCCAGGTTCCTTAGAATGGACCAATCTGAGCCGAAACCTGGGCAAATATTTATAGACAGGACAAGCACGGATGGCCGATTTCCATTTGTTTCATTACTGACATACTTTACTTTGCTTGCGCCACGAAGGCTCATTTAAGAAAGCTGTTTCACTAGCGTTTCTAATTTGATAAGAGTGTTTCTCTCCCAAGGTCCAGGTTTATTGACTCCTATACACCAGTCACACTCTACATGCCCAAACCACCTAAATACAATATACGTAATTTAATACATTAAGTTCAATCTTGTAACAAAATATTTTTGCACGCTACATTTTCTTAAATTATGCTGATAATGTAGCGCTAAAATTCTTTTAAATAGATATATAATTAGAATAATCACAGACGGTATTAAAGCTTCGACAATATAATTTAAATAAATTCTCATAAATGAAATTTCCATTCGCATGAATTGATTTACTTAATAACATTTCGCTTAATTAGTTAAATTAATTTAGTTACTTAATAACATTTCGCTTATTATAAACAATTTAATGAATACATGCACAAAATGATATATATTGAAATAGGTATATCTCTAGCACTTATAAACCTTTAAAATATACAAAAGATACTATTCTCAGAAAAATTATAAATTTCGGTATATTACTTCCTTATTATTAAGTCGTGTGCTACCGGCAAAGTAAAATAGTACCTCCTCTTGTACCAAGTGTCGTAAGAGGCGATTGAGGAACTGGAACCGAAAGATGGCGGTATTTCAATTGCAACAGGGCGGAAATAGCCAGCAGCATCCTCATCCCGAGGCTAATTGTCCAGCAAAGGTTTATACGCGGCTGCTTTGATGTCTTCCTTATTACAATAACGTTACTGATATAAAAGACATTGTAGTGTAAACAATTTATAAATATATTACAAGAGGCGTCTGTGGTACCGCAACCGACAGATGACGGTATACCCAATAGGCCGAGGATGGACAGCAGCATTCCCGTCGCGAAACTTCACTCTGCGATTACCACCATGCCGGCCAAGGGTAGATATTATGGCAAAATTCCCCCTTAGGGGAAAGTCGAGCTGCCGCTGAAGTAGTATAAGACTAGAGCTGTGTATATTTTCAGCAGTGGCTTAGCTACTTATCAGGTACATTCGAAGAAAAATCAAGCAGCTTGACTAAAAGAGCCGTTAGGTACCAGCAAGTTGAATAGTAGCTCCCCCTGTGCCAGGTGTCATAAAAGGCGACTAAGGTAATAGAACTGACAGATGGCTAGGATGAGCAGCAGCTTCCCTGTCGTGAAAGCAGCGCTTTGCGATTGCCAACACGTTTGCCAAGCGCGGCAATTATTGGCAACATACCCCCTTTTTTCGGGAGGCCTATGTCCAACAGTGGACTTTTATTGGCTCGTATGATGATGATGCTGATAACTAAAAGGTCAATGAATGATTTCTCAAATAAATCGTTACCAGTTATGTCATTAAACTCTTTATGGAACATCTTTCTGTCTGTCTCGTGTAGTTTGTGCGATGTAAAATACATTTTCTCCGCAACCCTAGTGCGAGTATCATCCCATTTTACAGACCGTCTAGTGTGAGAACCGAAACATTGCTCTAAGTTTAATGGCCTTATAAAACACGGTTCCTTGTATATTACGAGGCAGTGAACGTTTCACTCAAGGTAACACGGTCGCCTGTTAAATTCTGCACTAATATCCGGACCAACAACTCATATGGACTTACTGATATTGCCGAGTAGCACAATTTGTCAATAAGTTTCTAATATATTTTATTAGTGTGTTAGTTTAAATACCGAAACGGCACAAACATAAATTTTAACTTAATAAAATTTTGACGTCCGTAGGCGCTTTCTTCAGATAGTAAATCAAACGAACGATAAAGTACTGGTTGTATATTTGACGGGTAACTATTACAGAGGTTAAGACGTGACGGACTAACTTATTCTATATCATTATAAAGAGAAGTATGATGCATTGATTATGACCTAGATTTGGGGATAGTGCCGCGTGCAAATGTATGATGCATTTCTGTGACTAATTATTACAAGTAGGCACAAAATATTTAATATTATGACGAGAAAAGTTTTGTATTTTGTTTGTGTTTGACCACAAAAACTACTGTAACGATGTTGGATGTTTTTCTACATTCTTTTACAGTAACATACGCTATATTTTTTACAAAAAAGTAAGATAAAGTGGCAATTTGTAAACGGGATTTGTATTTCTGTAATTTCGAAACAAATAAACCCAAAGCCGTGAGGTACCAGCAGAGTAGAACAGTACCTTTCTCTGAACCAGGTGTTAGAGGTGACTAAGGTACCAGAACCGACAGATGGCGGTATATCCATCCGAAATAGTGTAGCCCAAATGCACAGGGTGGGGATGGGCAGCAGCATCCCCGTCGCGGAAGCTGCGCTCTGCAATTGCCAGCACGTTTTCCCAGCGTGGCAATTATACGCAAAAATACCCTATCTTTAGGGAGGTCTAATTTTGAATAATGTAGTCGGCAAATAAGCATACGGTCCGCTTGATGGTAAACGTGACCGCAACGTATACACGCTATGTCATCAAAAGGATATGACTACCGTGTTGCCAACCCTGTGAGCTGAGAATACTATGTCACATTTACCTAGTTATTTCACTGCCTCTCTCACCCTTCAAACCGGAACAGCAATGCGAACATTCTCTTTGGAGGTAGATATAGGTGATTGATTGATAAAAATTCGTTCCGTAGTTTATAAGTTCACCTTGGACTAACTTTGACACAGTTTTTTAAATATAAAGATGGCTTTTTGAAACGGATTTAGTTAAAAGAATGACTTTTAATGAAATGTCACAAGAATTTAGCTCACGCGTATGGAATCACCGCGGATACCTCGACTTCGCCTCAGAATATACCCACATTTTTAAAGCAATGAACACACATTAGTATACAGAACTTCATGGAAAGGCAACAAAATACATTTATTCATGACACCTCGGTGTTTCTAAGCAAAAAATAGACTTGTGACGCGCAATCGGTACCTATTTTGTAAACATAAAACTATATTTTGTGAATGTATATTTTAGTGCGCAGTACCTAGATGTACTATTTTTTAAACAGGTCGAAATTACTTAGTAGCGATATTATTGATACCTTTAAAATTTAAGTCTCATAAAATTATATAAAAACTTAGAGTGCTTATTATCAGCTTTAATTACTACCTTTCCGACCACAACATGGGTCGCATTGACCTCACCTAACATCGCACGAGATTTTCTGCAATGATAAGCAAGATATGTCCTCCCCTAAGCTATATAAATCCTTCAAGCTATATAAATGCTAAACCACAAACAGCTTAACCAATTAAGCTGTTAATCATAAATATAAAATACTTTCTAATTGATAATATTTGAAGGGAACAAACATTTTTATCTGATCTCTTTCATTAAGACAATGATCTTTTAACATTAAGTTTCATTTGTTATGATATACTTAGTACTGACTTCCTACGACAAACTCCGAGCCGGAATGTTTGATCGTAATCTTAATAATCTCGTCTATTATTGGGTTGATCCTAGTCTAGGCATTACTCCTGCGCCGCGAGGTCGCTCATTAATGAGCGACTTCATGGTTCAGCATTTCTCATTCACTCGGCGAAAGCGGCCCCTATGCAGCTCGTGAGCTCTGTGACCTCGGCTTGAGATAACGACTATGTACACTCAGCCGCACTAGTGCTGATAATATGCACCCGACGGGCAGAGATTGCACGCACTCGCCGGCGAGTGCGTAGTACCGGTACAACTAGGAAATATGTGTGTTGAATTTGTAATTGTGGAGGGACAATGAGAAGGCCGCATTTATAGCAGTGATGCTAAACCCACACTTAGATAAACTCTGTTTATGCTGCATGGTGTCGTGTAGCGTGTGGTTGACATCTGCAATGCATTCACGCGACACTCTACTGGAAATTGAAGGTCAGGGTAGGAGTAACTTTTGTTTAAAATAAATTGGGATACTGTAAAAAAGCATTTTTAATACAGTTGAAAGAACAATTTGGCTGGGGATGTTGGTTTTCTCTTATATTTTTTAGGTTTTCTCGCCAAGTGAAACTGCTTACACTTAGTTTAACATGCGGCTGTAAATACTAAATTCACAAGTGCCGGTAGACCATACGATCAACTACAATTCAATTTGGTATCTGATTCATAAATGACTAACATCGTAAATAGACTTTTCCATTAAAACCGTCCTATTCACATTGGGCCCCTGTAGGGAGGACATTAAAGAATGGCTAAGTTAGTGAATAATAAAACGCGCAATATTTTTCCATTAGCCCCTTATCCTGATAGCCCCATAATATCCGTCTCAGGCAACTCAAAATAGCCTTTTTCTAGACCATATAATTTATTCGTCTATAATTTTCTGGTCTACGTTTATCATAAATCTATAACCTGGACCATTTATCCCTCAATCGAGCAGAGGTCCGTTAGACAATAAACGCGTACTTCACAAGTAATTAATATTTAATTTACTGTTAAAATAAACAGCTGACAGGTCCCTTAAGAAATTTATTGGGAGTTTATAATCCCTTCTACCAGCTTACATTAGCTAATTATCAGTTTATAGGCCTGGTTATGCGATTATGAAATAGCTATCATAACTGCTGATGTAGGCACAGTTGGAAATGCGGCTCGGATTCATGTATGCCTCAGGGCACGGTGATAAATTGTTTATTAAGAAATACAAAATTATATTTCACAGGCTGTTTAATCACGATTGTCAACATAACAGGTAATGTATTGATCCTATAAATACACTAACAGAGTTGCGGGGCCGCAAGCTTTGTCTCTTCAAATTTATGCTGGCATTTCTCTAGATTTGCTTTAAGTACCAAGACTGAAAATGAAAACAATTTTTTATTAAATTCATGAACATAATCACCTTTTAGGGTGATACAATAGCTTCAACGCTTTTTAAATTTTTCAATACCATGTTTATAAAAAAAATGTCTTTCGCTTCAAAATAAGCTTCAGTTTTAGCGATGACCTCCTCATTTGAGCCAAATCCATTTCCCTGGAGCATTTTTTTAAGATCAGCAAAGAGCCAGTAGTCACTGAGGGCTAAATCTGGCGAGTATGGGGGGTGGGGAAGCCGTTCAAATTTCGTTCAATTTTGCCACTGTTTTCATCGACTTGTACAAGTTGTTGCAGGCTACAATGTCTTGGTGAAAGAGGATTTTTTTTCTCTAAATGTGCGGTCGTTTTTCTGCGATTTCCAACGCCAGTAATTCAATATAATAAATCACTGTTGATCGATTTACCTTTTTCGAGGCAGTCAATGAAAATCACGCCATACATACCCCAAAAACTGACGACATGACTTTGCCAGCTGACTGCTGCGTTTTTGGACGCTTCGGACGGCTTTCGGCAGCTGTGCACCACTCAGATGATTACCGCGTCGACTCTGGCGTGTAGTGTTCGTGTATCTATAGTTCGTCCATGGTCACGTAACGACGCAAGAAATCAGCTACAAGAGCTACAGCACGATTTAACTTAAGTATGAAAATATGAACTCATTATGAACCCATGAATTATTATTATGATTATAGGAAAACCTCACACTAAGATCGTCTGTATTGATATGTCACTGTCACTTATTTCTACCGCCACACAGCTATGTTCGCAATGTTGTATTCCGGTTTGAAGATGGTGGAGGCAGTGAAATCACTGGTCGATGTGACATAATATCTTCCAGTTACAATTAGCAACGCGCTAGTGATATCCCTGTGATAATCGTGAAACAAGCATCAATATGCTGCGATGTCGCTTTGTATCACGCGGAACGTATGCTTGTTTGCCGAAGTAGACATTTAAAATGTACCATATTATGTCTCGAATACCTCCAACGAGTCATGAGAGATATTGTAAATCAAATCTAACTACCTCATTCATGTAAAAAAATAGGTTGTGACTAATATTTTATTTAAGGATTCTTAGATCCAAAATTACTGACATAGTAATCAAGTTCCGTGAGGTACCGGTAGAATAGAATAGTACATACCTCCCACTGCACCAGGTCTCGTAAAAGTGGTGACTAAGGTACTAGAACTGACAGATAGCGGTATATCCATCCGAAGCAGTGCAGCTCAAATGCATCGGGCGGGTGTTCTTCGCGAATTGCCAACACGCTTGCTTAGCGCGGCAATTATGGGCAAGAGACCTCCTTTCTTGGAGAGGCTTATGTCTAACAGTAGACTGCTAATGGCTGCTATGATGATGATGAGGATGAGTCAATTATTATGTTATTACAACTATTTGACCTGATGGTACCTGAAAATCAAAGAGATCCTTACGTGACCTTAAAAAAATGTCCTGTCAAATTCATCTTTTATTACTTCTTTCATTTGCACTACTATTTGATTCACACGATTTTTTCTCGCATTATATCTCTCTTTCTTCTCGCTTACATAATCAATACCTTGCACTCTGCGGTTAGCCTTCGCTGATAACCAGTCCAGCCAGGCCTTTTTCTTCTTATACCATACCATTCGTACTTCTTCATCACACCACGTATTTCTTACTTGTCGAACATTGTATCTCTTAAAAACACCACACACATTTATTTCCGCATTCACAGAAGACTATTATTCCCTTTCGTACGTATTCTATCGGACCTTCGTGGCCCAGTTTCGAACATTCTAGTTTTTCTTTCAGAATATCCTCTTCTTGCAATATTTCCACCTTTCACCCTCTCTAGTTCAATTGTGGGCTGTTGGGGGCGATGTCAACAGCGCTTAAACATACTACTCAAACGACTGATTACAAAAAAGTGGTCTATGTCAATGCTAACCCCGCGACACACCCTCGTATCTAACCTTTGAGCCTTCCATCGACTGACACAAAGTATATCATACTTTTTGCATTTCTTCTTCTCCACGTATGCATGTGGATCTTCTTATGACAATATAACGTGTGATAAACACAAAGACCCCATTCCAAACATACATCCAACACATGAATACCATTGTCAGTGACTCTGTCATCGCTACATTTTCCAATCACTTTTTCATACCCGTTTTACTCCAACATATATATATGAATTATCGAACATTCTGACGCAATACCTTTGTCACTCTTGAAAATGATTGCCGTAAGTCGAATTGTCAATATAAAATGTAAAAATTATATACCTCAGCTATACTAAAAACTTACTATAAATGAGGTATATAATCTAATGGCCGTGTTTTCTCAGTCCCAGGCAAGTTCGTTATTCCTAGCGACGGCAAAAACCGTAGGTCAGGAGGCTTTATATTTATATTAACTACATAATATTAAAAAAGAATTTAATATTTTGCTTTCGTAAATATGATCATATTTCCAATTCCCGTTCGCTTCTTCGATGATTGCCAATTCTACTATATTCGCGTCCTTGATTTCTCTATCTGATTTTTTTTATGCTTACGCTATGATCGTAATTTTCGCTTTTCTGATACTCCTTCACGACTCACTCCTCTACATCACTCATTCTTCACGTGCCAATTTTACCTACACTGTGACAGCTCTATGAATCTATACTGCGCCTCCCCTTAAAATCATGAAATCAATTAGTAAGTTTGCATTTCTTGAGTATTACGAATTTTCTTTTCTTCGCAATTTCCATTTATTTTACCGCCTTGTACTCTCACTCATCTATATCAGGTATAATAATAGTGATATAGGTAGGTATATGTATTTTTGTATGTATAGTTATTTTTAAACGTATTTAACTTATCTTAAAATATAGTATATTTTATTTATATATTTTTTTATTTTTATAGTTTTTTTTAATTTGAGTGTTGCACCGCCTGTATCTTTTTATGTGTTGCCCGATGGTTGATGGGTAGATAATGTCACTAGGCATCAGGTCCGCCATATGTACAAAGTGTATTTCGAAGAGCAAAGTAAAAAAATATTTTTGAATGAATGATGTCCTTAGAAAATAAAAGAATTTTATTAGATTTTTCAGTCCTGTTTAAGATATCTAACCATGACATTTGACATCGCCTTCCCTTACTTAAAGTTCAAATTACGAATTCCAGTTTTAAATTCTTCGCTTTCCTGTCACTCCACGTTGCCCTACTTTACTTATATCATCTGAGGTTCTTCCCTTATGCAACGAATACAGCGATTTGGTCAATTTCTACGCTATTTCATTTGCTTTTAAGCTCAAATCCATCTTGACTCATTAAAATTTTTTAATATTGTTTCATTTATCCTTACTACGAGTTACTATAAATATACTTGTTTTTGTATTAAGTAATGTTTTTATACCGTACCCAGCCTAGCCTAATCTAGCCATGGGTATTTTAATGGTTATGCAATGTATTTTTTTCAGGCTGCGTTCGCCTCAAGTGTTTGTTACATTTAGCTCTTAGATATTGTCTTGTAAAATGTATTACTGAATCACTGTATAATGATTCATCATTATGTATAGCTGAATATCCACAGTGAAGGAGACCAGACATTCCATAATTTCTTTCTTCCGTAAACAAATTGAACGAGTTATAACAAATAACACTAGCCCAATCAATCCTCAATGGACTAATGTTATCTTTTAAGCCATCAATCCTGATGGCTTTAAGGACTGCGTTTACAACACCGAGACGAACAGTGTATCTTCGGAAACATGAAAAACTCTTCTTAATTCTAGTAGGTACCTAAATGTTTTTTAAACTGCTGTCTTTCCCGAACTCGAGTAGATTGCTTTTAGCATACCGGCCTTCAAACTTGCTCTTTCTGACATGGGATTCGAGTCAGTTCACTGACTACCTGATTCTTTTATTTTTAATTGTTACTTTTGTTCGAACTTGTTCCCAGCAATGTTACATTTAGATTTGTGTATACCTAAAACATGTAAAGGTATTTTAGTTATTATAAACCTTTAATATTATGATTCTATATGTAAATAGTATGGAGGAGCCGAAAATATTTGATTTTGGGACGCCTATACCTACCAATACCAACCGTCACGAAAATCTGTGATCTTCACCAATCGGGCGGCAAGTGAGTAGATAACCGCGCTCGGAGTTCCTACTAACTACATCATTATCATATTAACTAGCCGACAAGTTACACTCGATTTTATCATCCATTTGGGCTCGTCAATGATTTATAAAGAAATTCCCATGTCTCATAATTATGACCCGACTCCGAGATGAGTCGCTTAAAACTTTTGCGTTACGGACAAACAGATATACACAAATAGCCGTAACACAGAAATTTTTTTTTTTGGGTGGAGTCGAACCCACGTCCTTCGGCATACAAGATAGGATCAGTACCATCTGCGCCATCGTACCCCTCATTTCCACAATAATTAATTGCCATTAGCTTTGATCCTGACATACTTTGATAGCTTCCTCGACATTTAATTGCTTCAATCACGAGCGCCGAATAAAAGGCAGCACCTGACCTTTACTAAAAATAACCATTATTCTTTAAGCAGACGTCAAATCCAGCACCAGCATAAGAGAGAGTAATTCATAGCTGCACATACGGGCCTGATAGCGTAGTTAGTAATAATCCTATCTTCGGCTTCGATCCCCACCTAGGACACAACCATTTATATAACGGCATTTGTTTGTTGTGTCTAAGTGATAAAAATATGTATTCGAGCAATTTATTTGCGTTTCCTCAGTTATCTGATGTCCGTTACACGATTTTTTTAAGCGAGTTATTTCGCTATACTTTGACATGTGAAAGGTTGTGTCGTCATTATGCATCAGTGTACGTGTGATACTTACAACTCCATCAACCGCCGCATCAAAACCAATATAGGTGAACAAATAAAACGCCCATAAATATTTAAATGTAGTTAAGTGTATTAGCAACGTTGGTACATGAGATTACTGATTAATACTGCTGTGGAATATCAATACAACACCGGGATGTCCATATAGGACACCCATAACAATTAGTGTCCATAGGGAATACGTATAGTAAAAAAAGAACATTATATCACCAATAAAAATCGTGCACGCCCCTAAGATGCGACTTACAAATACTTTTGCCCTCTATCACATCTATAAATTCAATAACTGATTAATAATACATTAGGGATACTACAGATAAATACAAAACGTGAGCATTCGTACAGTAGGAGATTTTCTTATCAACAATATTTTTTTTTATATCCTACTAATACATGACTTCAAATTGAAATGTAACTGTGAAGGTTTCAGTACGACGCGTCAACTTAAACCAGCGCGTTTGCGTTTTAGTTTCGCAGACACTCAGCACAATCATGCATGATTGACATTCCTTAGTTACTAAAACGCAAACGCGGTGCTAAGTTCTCCCGTACTCGCACTATGCCTCCGCGGTTGTTTCCCAACGATAATTCCATTTTATCCGTTAATTTATGACCATCGTCATTAAAAATGGTACGCCACAACTAATACGACAGTAGCCATGAACCGTATAAATGATAAAAAAAAAACGCCTTACGCACTTCTACGTTATTTATTTTACTACAACATTCTCTAGTACCCAATCATTACGCAGTAAAAAATATCTAATTAACTAGAAAATTGAGTGATCTACGTTTGTGGGAGAAAACAAAAATGGAAGCATTCAACTAAACTATTGAGTAGGTACCTAATTAATATGGGTACGGAAAACATTTCCAAAAATTCCAGTTAAAGTCTTGTTCGGTAGCTCACAAATCCTCGAGAAATAAAATAAATATAAAATACGCCTTACCTTATATTCCACGTCAAAACAAAAAATAACAAATGGAAAAAAACAAAAAAAAACAAAAAATAAAAAATCATTCATTTAATTCTCTGTGATAATAATATAATAATTTCTTTAATTATAAGTATCTTTAAGAGAGAATAATGTTCTATTAAATTCTACATACAACATGACGTAAGACAAACTATTATTATACCTATTGTCGTAACGACAAACGAAGACCATATTATTTAAATAATTTCTCAATATAAAATTTTAAATAAAATATAAATAATCGAGTATTACTGTTCCAACAACTCTATAGTCTACGGTTGACCATAGACTAATAAAATATTTTCAAATCGGGTGTAACACTAGATAAGATCTCAGATAAATTTATGGTGACACTACAACGACTTACAAAATAATATTGAAAGTTCTAGAGATCTCATTAGGTAGTAAGACAAATCAAATACGAAAATAAACCATTCATAAATCTATACAAAGCCTACAATTAATGATTGATTCAATTAGATTTTCTATAGACAGCATTCAAAACATAGTATATAGTATTAAAAAAAAAACAAATATATGTATCTATTAATGCTTACATACAATTACCTAGTATTCTCACCTAAAAACACGATAAATAAAATGATTAAATAATGATTGCCTAGTCTAACATAAACAGTTCTCAGTAATGAACGCTGTACAGTCTGTCTCGTGTATGCCCGTTATATATCTCACAAGTCAAAAGAGGACGCACAAAAGCGACAGCATAAATCGTTCATTACCGAGGTAAAAGTTTCACCATGGAGACAATAAAAAAAATCACTTCATAGAAGCGACATCGAACTGGCAAGCAGACTGTAATGGAAAATTGGTTGTAAATTCACTTATTTTTATGAAATATCATACAAAAACTTACATACTCGGTTACATAAATCATTATAATGCACTGGATGAAGGTAGTTTTGTACCAGTTAATTCAGTCGATCATCCCATCGCGGACGTATAGAAATGCATTATTGTGCATAAAATATATCCAAAAAATGCAGTCACATAACCCTTACACTTACCGCCTACGAAATAACCTTACAGTATGATATTGTAAAATAAATAGTTACATTTATTAACTAAAATCGAAACGGAGGGAAAACGTAAACGACAGTTAAATATACCTTTTCGTTGAAAGGACTGGAGGATCCAGAAATTCACAGAACGATACAAGCCTCTTTATTCATTAACTTTCATTATAAATGCCATTTCCTTTGTCATTAAATTAGCTATTTCAATGTCAATCATCACACAGCTGTGTCAATTAGGATCCTACCTTAAAAGTAATTCAAAATTTATTTTATTACACAAATGTGTTTTAATTTCGAATAAATCGTCAGCTTATTCGATCGACGCCTCATGCATGTGTTAACACGAAAAATATTTCGACAAGGAGAAATAAGAAATATGGACATCAGATGCCACGTGATAACTAACTTTGTACTATATTATTTCATTTAATTTTGGATAGACCCAATAGAATTAAAATATAAGACTTTATTATTGAAATCAATGAATACCATAAACTTAGAGAATAAACAATCCTGCTTTAGAGACATGTCAAGAAAAATTGATCTAAATCCACTAATTTCGCCCCATATTTACATTGGACTCTCTCCAAAGAGTATATAATGGAGCTACTAGTTTGTTTATTACTCTTTGTTTGTGGAACGGATTTTTTTTTCAGCGTTAAAACTGCAAAGGCATCGACACATTCAGCCTACAACCGCACCCACAAATGCTAACCATAGAGAGAAATCTTAAAACTCTTCCGTCAAACCGTGTCATGTATCGATAGAATAACTTGTAGTCCTGTTAGAGATCAATGTTACTATAGCTGCTTTATACCTAGCTGCTGTTGGTTACTTTGGGACTAATGCTGAGGACGCGTTAGTCGAACGCCGAATTAAGAAAAAAAACATTTCCTAGGACTCCTAGATTTAGGGCTCTAGGGCTCTCCTAGGCAACGCTGTTAATGTGTTTTACACAAATATCGGCTGATCCACATAAAAACCTAATAAGGCAAATTATGATACCATAAAAAAAATAGTGGAATCAAGATCGTTTATACATTTTACAAACCACCATTTTTTAATCTTTTTTACTAAATGAAACACTGCTGATGAAACGTTCTTATTTCAATAATAAAATTATCTATAATTTAGTCTTTACTAGGTTTTGATCCGAAAATTTTTTAAGTGAAACTAGTATCTATTATTTTAATAGACTTACTGCGGCGTTGGACTAACAAGTGAGACCTAGGTTTCCTAAATCGATATTACAATCATGGAATCCATCTCTAAGGTAGCTAAACCACCCGGTACAGTCCACAACAAAACCTTTAAAGCTCTCCAGAACGTCCCATTTGATGCAACTTACGCTAAATACAAGACGGATATTTCTTAAGTATATAAGAGGACAATAGACACCTATATTACAATTATTCATAGAGGGTCGTGGAATGGATACAAAATATTACAAAACTCTATCATTATATATAAACTATTACGCCCCAACACGTAAACGCGAAGGCGTGTACAAGTGAACCAAAAAAACATTCGCCCGACACGCTAATCCATGCGTTTACAATATTAGGGCTAAGTGGTTTCTACTAAACTAATACGTTATAAACAATAACAATTATATTCAAATCCCGATAATTTTTTTATGTAAATTGTTTCTCGTTTAGCTGTTATGACGATTATATTTTAATAAATAAACGAGTTTCATTGTTGCATGTTCTAAAGGAGACATGCAATAACAAAACGCATATTATAAATGCGGTGAGCCTCGAACTATAGTAGAAATTTCAATAAACGTCACACCTACAGGAAACCCCCGTTTTATTAATTTAAAAATACATAAATGGCACGAATATGTACATGGGGAATTGACACGATCTCTTTACAAAATGGCGCTACGACATGAGTAATACAACTGAAGTAACTTAGGCCATGCGGCAGACAACTTTCATTTGAAACCGTATGTCAAAGCACAATTAAAAATGCACCTTATTTGTTACCACGCAGGGTTTAAGGTGCACATCAATTGGTTTTAGCCTACAGTTTATTACAATGAATATATTGACAATTCATAATACCACATCCTAATAAGATTCATTTGACATATCTCAAATCTCAGCCAAACGATAACGCCCTTTAATTGTATACTGTTAAGGTTGAAACTCAGGTTTTATTTATGTATGAATGTTTTATTAAAGAGCCTATCGTTAAACGTACCGTCTCGATCGTTTGAATTGTCAATATTTAGCATAATGGCTGTACAAAAATAACAATAGAATAGCGATACATTAATCAACAGCTGTCACTACTATAAAATAAATGCTTGTGCATGTTAGCCCTTCATACTTTACCCGTTGACATCGTGGCTGACATGATAATTTGTACTCAACCTCGTGATATTCATTAATTTGAATTGAAAGGTAATGTTGTTTTATAGAGTTGATGACATTATTAGGTATTAGAAGTTGCAGATAAAAGTCAGCAAGAAAGTGTTTGTATTATGGAATAGAAAATCTTTGACGTCATATCTTTGTAATAAATTTAGTAACTGTATTTTACTTATTAATATATTTTAATTTTTGCAATGTCTCATACATTTTTTAGCCTATATTTCTGAGAGTAGATAATCATTATAAAATTTGAATGAAGGTTGATTAGACAATTTAAACTCTACAGCCCACGATTTAAGTATCAGAACCAAAGTTTAGGTACAAACTATCACGCTACCCGAGTCGAGGCTCACCCGCCACCAGGCGACTAGCGACTGCTGGGCGGCATCGGCATCTGCGCCTGGACGCCCTGCAGGTTCATGGGCCGGCCGTTGGGGTTGCCCATACCTAGCCCGTCTTGGTAGCTCGCGTCCATCGAGGGGATGTCATCGTTCTGTTGTAAAAAATTATAATTGGTTTTTAAAACTGTTTTCTTAGATTGAGAATTGTATACTATTTGAAAATAAAATGATAAAGGGCAGAAAATACAACAAAATAGGTAAATAAGCGTTTAGGTGTTAACTAAAGAGTAGACGAACAGTGCAAAGTAAATGTTACATACAAAAATGTGACACGACACGTAAGTGAAGCGGACGCGTATTAAATACAGCACAGCATTCAATTTTGACTCATTACTTGGACCGTTTTACTTAAGTACTTTTAATATTATGTATGAAATGGCAAGAATACACTTTAGTTTTCAGTATGTTGATATTTGTCTGGCCTCGATAGATAGATATGAACTGGTGTATATTTACAAATACTCATCTCGCCTGTGATTAAAACAGTTTGAACTGTTTTTATTGGACCAGGTCGACGCGGACTGTATAAATGTTGTATACAGTCCGCGTCACTGCAGTCAACAGACGCTTGTAATATCACAAGGATATCACTAGCGCGTTGTTAACCTTGTGACTTTAAAATATGCCACATTACCCCGTAGTTTCACTGCCTCCCGTACCTTTTAAACCGGATTACAGCAATGCGCACACTGCTATTTGGTGGTCGAAATAGGTGAGAGTAAGGTACCTCTTGTAAATTAGTGAAGATGTGGCGTCCTTGTGCGTGTATGTGTCTATATGGAAACGCACTTGCGTACACATATACGAATGTACGTGTGAATAGGTATGTGAACGCGTAAATCTTTAGATGTGACAGTATAGACATAGGCCATGGACAAACTAACAGTATTTGAGGCATTTCTAGGCGAACGTTACACGCACGTATTTGCGTGCACATATACATGCGTGTGTATTGAAATAAGCCAGGGTGAACCTTTAGATGCTGCTGTACACTGCGTTATATTGTCTCGTTGCCGCGTCCCTCATACCCTTAGACGGCATGTGCCGACGAAGCTCAGGTCTGGCGTGTGACACGCGTTGTATTAGCTGACGTACGTGTGTGATGGCGCACCGCTGGGTGTCGGTGCGCGTCCCTTGTCCCGCAGGTGTCGCCGAGCGTGTTATAGGAGCTGCTAGCCGCGTGTTTGTGTGTGCACATATACAAGTCGGTGGAGTGAGCGAGCGTGTACCTCTCGGTGTCGCCGTATGGTGCGGTCTTCGTACCGCGTGCCGCCCGTGGACGCCATGGGCCGGCTGAGGGTGCTGTTGGCGTTGCTGGGCGAGTGGGGCGCGCCGCCCGCGCCCGACATCGGCGTGCCTTGACCTGATCCCACACCCACTTATGTACACGAATGCGAGCCTTTGGCTTTATAGGACTGTCCATTCTCTGTTTGCATTGGATTTATGGATGATAGTTCATGATCGAGTTAGTAAATCAACAGTCTTGAAAAGTCCTGGCGACACTTTTATTGCATAGTTTCTGGATTTGTAATTGACATTTGATTTTAGATTTTATTGTACATTAACATGTAAATATAAAATTTTGTTCACATATTTTTTTGATGAACCATGCAATAGAAATGTCTATTAAGCTTTTGTTTATTAAACGTGGTGCAAAGTAGAAAACGTTAGATATTACGTTGTTATCCATTTGTGCTTCTCATTATTCCATTCTTGCATAGCGTTTGGCATGAAGTATAGTCGTGTAATGAAACAACGTCTGCACAAGCAGTTATGATCAACATTTACAACATTACATACACATTTACAACAAGGCAGACATACAAACGTATATATGTACAGAGAATGTGTTTGGTGGAACGTCTGGTTGCTCTTCTAAGGAAATTTATTGTAACTTTAGTGTAAAATGGGAAAGTAAATATCACGCTTCTAGATAAATACGATTAACTCAAAATAATATATTTTGAACAATTCTAAAAACATCGCCTTTCTCATCAAACACCGTCTTTTCTCGAGTTTAAGAGGAATTTCTGAATTCTATCATAAAGATTTTTACAGACTTGTTCGTAAAAAGTTTATTTTTGATTAAGAATACAAAATAATTTTACTTTAATTTCGAAAAGTATTCATGAAATTACAGTTTTGACTAGTTGTCAAAATGTTATTTAATGTCATAACAATAGTAATGTGATTTTCTAGTAATACTTTTGTTGATTTGTGTGGGAAAAATATCCTAAAATGTATACTATATCCTTCTAACAATAAGTGTCATTTCGTTAAAGATAATACACACCCTATAAGATTAGGTCTGATTTTAAGTATCGGTGTATAAACTTAATTATCGTCAGTATAATTCGAATAGTAAACTAGACTGTATTAGGGAGAAAATAAGGTGTATCTTACCACTGCTGTTGGAGGAGCCGCGAGGTTGCGCAGCGCGTGCGGGTGTGAGGAAGTCTGCCTCGCGCCAGCCGTGCTTGCGGTACACCTCGCGCAACTCCGCGTGCGACCACATCGTCATTAACACTTGGCCTGGGGACAATGTGCCTTTAGAGACTTCGATTACGAATAAAGCATCCTTTTTGGAAACCCTGGAATCGCTAGGAAACACTGTCTTAATTACGAAAGTTTATTACAAATATAAATTAAATCCATTTTCCCTTAGCCACGACATCACGCATGAAGAGCTGAACCGATTCCGAACGACCGAACGCAGGTTCTTATGAAAGAAAAAAAATAATAAAATCCCGTAGAGAATTAAATAAATGCGAGTGCGAGAACTCGCACTATATACTGACCTGCGAACTTGAGCACGCGTGGCGTGTGCCGGTGCCGCTGCTTGGTGAGACTCAGCAGACGCTCCACGCCGCCCGCCTCCAGCAGCGAGCGCGAGAACTCGCCACTTTTCTTGATCACCTCGTTGAGGGTCGCCAACACCGCCGCTATCGTGTCGTCCGAAGTGCCCTGCTGCGGAGCGATGCGTTTCTAACGTTATTAAATTTTACAGATCCAATATATTTTAACTACGCACGAAACTAACAGATGGCGTTAGCAACACTTCGAAATATGTTCTCCACACGAAACCACACGTCCGCTTTATGGTAAACGTGACTAGAGCCTATAGACACTCGTGTCATTGATCCTGAGTCTATAGACACACAAAGATCGTTTGTGAAGCCTGAGCCTGAGCCTATAGACACCCAAATATTAACCGTGAGCGAGCACAACGATGACACGAGTAAACTGAAGATCTCACATTTACTTATTAATTTCTCTGCCTATCTCACCCTCCAAATCAGACAACTTCCACAGCAATGCGAACACTATTTGACGGTAGAAATTAGTGAGAGTTAAGTACCAAAACCTTAGTTGTACCGATTGCTTTGCAGAACATTCTAGAACAACAACGCTGTTCTCACCTGATCATGCTGCTGGTTCCCGCTGGGCAGTTTCTGCACGAGGTCCCGCATGGCGTACTTGCCGATGAGTTCCTTGTTGCGCTGGTCGATGGCCAGGTTACGCAGCGCCGTTGCCACGGCGCACACTACGCGGTCCACCTCCATGCGGAGCAGCTCCACGAGGATCGGGAGTCCTGCGGGACATCGACGACGCGTTATATAAACTCCAGATGAAACTATGCCGATATTGTATGTATTGAATGTATTTATAGGCATATACTTTTTACGTAAGTAATATTTTTTTAATTATGAGTAATTATGTGTTATTTATTTGTTTTTATGTAATTGTTTGGTTTGCAGTTTATTTGTTTACAACTACTGTAACGATTTATAAAATGTTATTTTTAAGAATTAAAAGATATTGTATGTTTGTTTTCGGAATATAAAATTTTAGGTTGATTTTTCATAGACTATAAGAAAAAAATTTGGACTTTTTTAGGCTGTTTTGGAAAGACTGATAGTCATTACAGTAATAAATAATTTATGCTAACAATTGTTATTTTCAGTTTTATTAAATCCTATGGTTCCTATAGAATAAAACATATATAAACGGTTTTATAGAAAAATAACCAGGTAAGAGGAGTTAAAGTCACGGTCTGTCACACCGTGCGCGGGTATAGGTGTTAAAACATTTGGCGCGGGTATAGAAGGTTAAAAGGGTTGTCAAAAGCTCATTATTATGTCAATAAACGCTCATAGATAAAAGTGGAACTTGATAAAAGTGAACAGATTTCAATGGTGATATAAATAAAGTCTTTGCATATGAAATTAAGCGTTTTGTCATACTAACCACTTTGATTTGAAATATCTCTTCTTTGGTTAAGTATTACTAGTTCAAAATTAAATATTTATTAAGCAGGAACATTTGAGTTTTGAAAACAGTCATTCATTTATTTATTTCCTCGTTATCTTTTTCTTTGGTGACATCTTTGGCGGGAAAGTAAAAAACTTGAACGATGGGTACCTCATAAATTGAGTGAATCGAACTCGCAAACACTCGTCGTCTGGTGTTACTTTGCTCAACCGACACAATAATAAAGAGGTTTTCAATCGAATTATTACTTGTGATGAAAATTAGATACTTTACGATAGTCGGAAGCGCTCGTCGCAATGGCTAAACCCAGGAGACTTGCCCCAAACAAAAATTTACTCATAAAAAGTTACTTGTGCGTATTTGATGGACTAGCGTCTGTCTTTGGCTACATCTTTCTAAAGTCTAGCCAAACGATTACAGCAGATATTTACTGTCAGCAACTGCGAAACCATGAAGGAAGAACTAGCTGCTAAACAAACGAGATTGGTCAATCGCTATAGGCCACTGCTGCGTCACGACAATGCAAAACACTGCACAACAAAAAACCACTAAGTTAGATGAGCTGCAATTGTAATGTCGACATCCCCCATTCTCCCCGGACCTTGCTCCAATAGATAACTTTTTTCCGGAATTTGAACTAATTCTTACAAGGAAAAGAATTCAACTCCGATGCGACAGTCTAAATCGGGTTTATTGATTTTTACCCCCATGGTTTTTGTAAAGGGATCAATGATGAAAAAGTTCATAGATAAAAATAGCGCATATTTTGATCGATTAAGTATATTTTACAAAACAGAATTGACTTTATATTCCTCCCACGCAAAACGCCATTTTTATATGTAAGGACCTTATATTAATATTATTCATTGATTCAGTAGTTTCAAGTCACCCCAACAATTTTCCTTTTGTAATAATAAAATTCACAACACCACATCTCATACATTGATCTGTTCTCCGAGATGAGTGTTAAAGCTATTTAATTCCTCTGTTATCTAATAACTTGTATTATGGACATTAGACCACAGTATAACAAGTAGGTATAATACCAAAATTAATATTTAACACCCAGACACTAAACAAATAGAAATACTGACGAAATTCAAGACATACCTAAACTTCTAGTGCATTTCACTATCAACCGATGCTCATATAATACTATAGAGCACATGAAGCAAGTAAAATATGCTAGAATCGTAGCAAATTAATTATTACATCGGTGTAAAAAGAAGGAGTTTATTTGTAGGATACAAACATAACTGTAAACGAATATTATAAAGACATTATTGCGATGTGAGACTGACCTTTCTCCTTCCTAACTGCTGCCCGTATATCGATGGAGGGTTGCCAGTAACAGGCGGCGAGGTTCTGCAGGGCGCCGGCCGCCGCTTCGAGGGTCTCCGGGTTGGAACACGTTTGCAGCAGCGCCATGTATAGGGGGACCACCTTCGCATAAAAGTTACAAATGAAGCATCTCTACAAACATCAATAGAGATAGCCAGAGACTATTATATATATATTTTTAGTTTTTTTTTTAATTCAATGGTTGCCTGGAAGGGTTTGCTCTATGCTCTGCAAGGCTGCGTACGGACCTTTTTTTTTATTTGTATGCATCTTTTCATTTCTGCTTCATTAATATACGATTGTGTATTATTATTAATAAATTTGGCATGTGGAGATCCTAGGGAAGGACACGGACTATTTTTCATCCCTAAAAACATCTGCGGGAAATAAAGTGAAGTCCACGCCAAATCAATTTTAAACTATGAATACATTTTGTTTTGACTTTTCCTTGCAGATTTCTTTCTGAAGGCTCATGTACAAACCTGCATGTCTGGTGCCCGCAGATTAGTTTAAGCCCTTAGTTTAAGGGCCTTATATACCATATGTTAGAAGACCCCGTGGAGTCATCAGTATTATGAGTGTTATATAATCTAGTACTTTATATTTTGAAATATATTTTTACATCTTTAAATTTTCCAAAACTACTATCTACGGGTCTACAGAAACAAAGTATTTTTTTTAATTAAAGTTTAAGGATAGCGAGACGACTTTAAATCTAGATAAATACTAGAACTTCATTAAACTATAATCTGACCACAACAGATAGCACTCACTTCCGGCGACCACAGCATCTCTGTCCCCTTGGGGACACTGTAACCGAGCTGAGGTGAGGTACTGGTGTCCGCTAAAGACTGAGAATCCGGTTCGCTCTTGCCCAAGGGACTTGTAGAATTTGAAGACGAGGAACCTTCTTTCTTCTTTTTACTGCCGCCGAAGCATCCTAGGTTTTCACCTGATGTGGGAATTTCCAATTTACATCAATAACTATGATATTGTCGCTTATCTATTTAATATGGACCATACCAACAGAAAGACTAATATATCATTTCATACATTGACCCGACTCCAAGATAGGTCGCTTAAAATACTTGGCTTAAGGACATCAGACAAAAGAGGAATCACAAATATGATACTTAAATACATATTTAACAGTACCAAAACTCGACTTATAAATGTTAGTCATACGTGCGATCATATCGTAGATGATGGCATAGATGGTAGTGATCTTATCTTCGCCAAAAGTCATGGATTCGATCCCCACCCAGAGCAAATTTTTATGTGATAAATATTTGTATATGTCCTGTGTCTGAGTGTTATTTATATGTATCTAAGTACTATATCTGTATGAGATGTCGGGTGAATTTAACATTAATACTAATAACGAATGAGCCATCGGGCCCGTCAAACATCGACGGTCATGAATTCAATAGGCGTAAGAGACATACAGGCAAAAGAAATTAAATTTTTATTATTTCTGCCTTTTGCTATTAGCTTCAAGTAACAGTATGAATTCCAATAATATTTGTTAAACATAATTAATTGTTTTTCAAATAACAAAATCAAAACAAAGTTTTTTTTTATTTTCTTTTTTGTTTTGCCTGTAAACCTGCACAATGTCCCTTACGACAATTAAATTTATATCCGTCTCTATATGAATATTAAAGTCCTCACTAAAACTATGTACTTGCACATAAATTCAAGTCAAAGGAGTTGATTTGAAATTAGTAGTCGATTCTATAGTTACTTGACATCGTGTATCAAAAACATACTGGTTAATTTAGTTATGTAATAGTTATAATTTGAACCTTTAGATGCGCTGGCCTGTATCCTCGCTTGTCCAGATGACTGTGTGGGGGGAGCTCGCGTGTCGTAGAGAGGATCTTCAATTTCTTGACACCTGTTAATAAGAAATAACAAAAAAAAAGACTATTTTGAATGTAGTTCATCTATTATGTACTGAAACTACACATTGTTATAAATATATTATCCATACTTTACTTCCTGTTTCAGTTAACCGTGTACCATGTATTGCATAACATTATTCTCATTTTTTTTGTCTATAACTTTTGTCTTTTGGGGTTTCGTATATGCAAGCATTTATGTCTATGCCTAGAAGTTACGAGGATGTCATTTTAAAAGTATGGTGTATAACATACTTGCACACCAGCACGAGTATAAATATATAAATATTACTCGTCCTGGTATATATATTACCAATTTACGTGTGTCATCGTAATCTCGACTGTTTTAAGGGCATGCTATACTATTAAGGAAACCTTCAGAGATATAAACATCTTTCGTCAGGGAAGTCAAACCTCCAGAACACACATAATAATTATGCGGAGGGGCGGATATTGCGCCGGGCCGATCGTAGAAGAACAACCGGGCGCAAGACGCCGCCAGGCCGCCCAGACAGCGCAGTCTGGTCAGTGGCCGGGGGCACCGACCTGTAGGACAGGTTGCGCAGCACGCACACGCAGTTCTCGACGATCTTGGTGCCGATGGCGTTGGCGCGCACGGCGGCGCGCACCGTGTGCAGCAGCGCCTCCGCCAGCCCGCCCAGGCAGCGCAGCCGCCGCCGCGCGTACTCGCCCGCCGACGACGCGTTCCGCAGCACGCCCGACGCGTTGCGGAACACTGCGCGGGAAACGGCCCATTTACCACTTGCGCGTGCTAAACTCGACTATGTTATATACTTATTTTAACGCGAAAGCTATCGAGCTCGCGATTCTCCCATCGTGTAGAATCGAGGGGTGTTCCCGCAGTTTCCTGTTGAAATCGACGATCCCGGAGTTGCGTATACTTTTTAGCTAATTTAACTTCTATTAGTGAAGATTTTTTTATAATATAAACAAGTGCCGGAAGAGCCCAATCAACTCTCTCGTGATCGATACGGGATTGAAGGTGATCACTTAAAGGAGGCTCCGATGTTCAAATATCAACGAGAATGTAATGCAGTCTCACCTAATAATGCTAGACTACAGTTATCTACATTAACGTTCAGCGCCACCGAAGGGGTGAGCGAGACCAGTCATTCATGAACGACCCTAAACTGGATTGTTGACCATCACCATCGGAACAGGCCGGCCATCGCCGGTTCTCAGACGATAGTTTTATTCATTTATTTACTAACTTACCCGACAGACGATGCCCTGTCTTAACGATGACTATTTATTTAGAATTGTTATAATTCAGATAAAATTATATACATTTTATTCAATAAAATAATAGTTGTACTTATTACATAAATATAATATGACCTAGAACCTATGTAACCTAGCAGAGGTGTAGACAATATGTTTAATTTAATTTATTTTATTATTTTTAACTATTTGGCCATCGTTGGGGAGTTACATCACAGTTCTGCGATGCCGGACAGTAAGTTTGCGTGTGTAGTGTTCGTAATTGTAGAGCGACAATAAAACCGCGAAAAAAACTAATGTAATTTAATGGTTAATCACTAACATAATTAAAACACTGAATTAATGAATAACCCCTCGCCCCGTCTCTGTTTCACTTCAGCATATCAACTGTCACATCATCAATGTCAGAGTCGACATCCAAAGTCACGCTGATGACGTGGTCTTGCTGAGCGCATGGGTTTGCGGACCTAGAAAGCTCGTGCGGATATATAAAGTATCCCATATGCCAAGGGTTGAATTTTTTCAAGTTTCTAGGCATCATCATCATCACATCAGCGATTAGAAGTCCACTGCTGGACATAGACCTCCCCAAGAAAAGGTAAATTTTCCCCATAATTGCCACGCTGGGAAAGCGTGTTGGCAACCGCAAAGCGCAGCTTTCGCGATGGGAATGCTGCTGGCCATCGTGGGGATGCATTTGAGCTACACTGTCTCGGGTGGATACACCGCCATCTGTCGGCTCTGGCGCCTTAGTCGCCTCTTAAGGCACCTGGTACAGAAGTAAGTACTATTCTTTTCTGCCGGTACCTCACGGCAATTAAGCTGCAAACAAATAATATAAAGTTATCCATATTAAGCCCAACTGACCTGTAGACCAGTACGTGTCACCCGGGTTGGTAGGGTGCCAGCCAGAGTGTGGTATGATGACCTTGTTGACGATAACCTGCGCCGCGTCGTCGATGATCGACGACTTGAGGTCTTCGCAAGACGACATGTTCCAGATCACGCCGGTCACCAGCTCCTTCACCTGGCGAAGACCAGTGGCGTAAAAATACGTATTGACATCTATGCTATTAATATGATAGTAAGAATTTATGTTGCTGTAGGGTACCAGCAGAGTAGAATAGTACCTCCCTTAAAACCATGATTCTTAAGCGGCGACTGAGGTACCGGATTGTCAGGTTAGGATAGTTGAGATTATTATTTGTTTACATCTATTGGTCTGTCTATACTAGAGGTACAAAGATCTCATACAAAGGTCGTCTGCATTAGTACCTCACTCTCACCTATTTTGAGGTCACCAACGCGCTATTGGTATTCTTGTGATATTACGAGCGCGCGCCTATAGGCTCCAGTGACGCGCACTACCATTTACAGTAACTTCACTACATAGTATAAAACAAGTCGCTTTCCGTTATCTGCCTGTCCCTATATATGCTTTTTAATATGAAACAACGATTTTGATGCTGATTTTTAATAGATAAGAGTAATTCGAGGGGAAGGTTTGTATGTATGTAAATGCAAAATATAATAGAGAAGCATTTATAATTTGAGAGGTTTAGAATGTGATACAGTTAATAAACACATTTTTATGCGATTACATTGCAAACGCTGAACCCGAGGAGACAGATTAATATAATGTACAAAAAAGTCTGTGATAACATATGATTATCTGTTATAGATAACCCACAAGTGTTATTGCACCTGAGAGAAGCAGGGGCGGGTCGCTAGTAGTCTTTTAAAATTCCTATCACGTAATTAGTATATTCACCTCCATGTCCGTGGCCCGGCACAGCAGCGCCATGAGCGCGGGAATGCCGCCCGCGTCGCGGATGGCGCGCTTGTTCTCGTCGTTCTGTCGGCCGTACGACAGGTTCCGCAGGGCTCCGCAAGCGTTCCGGCACACCTCCGGATTCTCGTGGGACACTAGCCGCACTAGCGGGGGGATTCCGCCTGCAACAAACAAATCGTATTTTTTGAAGATGATTCAATTAAAATTAAACCCTATCTTGTTGGCGTAGAGGTCATGACGAAATATCTATCGAAACAGTCTATAAAAAATGTACGTCGTCCATCGCGTGTGTATCTATGTAGGAACTGAAGATACATCCATACAGGAGTACCAATCGATGAATAAATGTACTACCCTAGCAAAGTTTACAAATATAATTGATTTCTGCTTTATATAAATTAGCTAAGGCATGACAAGGTCGCTTAAAATTACAAATTGGTTTACATACGTGTTTCAACCATGAACGGAGTTATGTAGAGACAGTCGAAAAATGGCGAAAAGAAAAAAAAAAGAAAAAAAAGCTCGTTTTAAAGCTGTTACAAGTAATTTTATTATATCTTCCATTTGTTTTTGTCCAATTTAGATAAAAATATTTCTGCAAAAGCACCAGTTTTTTACTCACCTAAGCTCCTGGTCTTCTGTTTATTAGGGTCATCCATGTAGGTCAAGTGCTGGAGGTATGCCGCGGCGTTTGCTTTGACCACGTCCGAGGGCGAGTTGAGGAACCCTATCACCTCGGGCAGGTTAGGGTCGCGCCATTGCAGACCGCCGCCGTCTTCGCGGCCACCGACGCCACCGTGTACTACAGATAGTGTTTATATATAACAAAGTGTTTACATATTCCATAAGAAATTGTCACATTTCGTTAAGCTGGAAAAGGAACCGTGTATGGCCGGCTCGCAATTTACATTATACATAAAAAACATTATTCTATACCAGGGCAGGGCAGGCATATATATTGGCCCTAATAAGACATTTTTAGTACATAGACATATTAATAAAAATATGATTCAAGATATGACCCGACCAAGATATACCTACCAGGTGCCGTTAGAGGCGACTAAAGTACCAGAACCGACAGATGGCGGTATATCCATCCAAAACAGTGTAGCTTAATTGCTTAGAGCAGGGATGGGCAGCGGCATCTCCGTCATTGCAAGCGCGTTGTACAGCACGGCAATATTCCCCCTTTCTTGGGGAGGCATATGTACAGCAGTGAATTTCCAATAGCTGGTATGATAATGATGATCCAAAGATTACTATGACTCGCTATTTGACAAGCGAGATCTTCTATAGAAGAAACGCTCGGGAGCTGTGGTTCCTGGTCAACCACATATCTTCTCAAACCGCTTAATACAGCATTTTTGCTATAACTATCAACTTACCTAGAGCCATATTTGCCATTTGTTTCTGTAATTCCTCATCGTCTCCATACATAGATTGGCCACCGGCACTGCCCAAGCTGAGTCCATTTTGTGAATCCTAATAATATAAAAAAATATATTAACACAAGCTAAATAAGTCACACATTGAAGGAAAATGACGTCACTTATCACTAAACTAGAAGTAGGGTTGCCAACCATGTCTTATAACAGACGTAACTAATGCTTAATTAGGTATATATGCAGGAATATATATGTAAACAAGTGTGCGAGAATATTTCCAAATTTTTACTTTAAAATGCATTTGATATTCTCTTATATGTCATAATATTAATTATCATCTGCGAAATAGTTTCAAAGAGAATTACTCACTAAAGGCGAGAACAGAGAAACAGACGATCCATAATCTAATCAGTTTGAAAATTTCAAAGTTAGTAAAAGTTTTTAGCACTCGCTTAATTAAAACTATAGTATTATATAAGTTGCCAACTCTGCTGGAGCTGGAACTAAAGAGGATTCAGCAAATAGGCCACTTTGTGACGTCACACAATAAAGAACAGTGACTTCTCTTATCACTAACCTTGAACTGCGGCGGCTGATGAGGCGGCGGGTCGTACGCGGCCGGATAGTGTTGATACCCGTAAGCATCGGTTGCGTACTCCCCGCGCGGTGACGTCACGCAATAATGTCGGCCCAGTTGCTCCAGTGACGTCGAGTCGTACCTAAATATGTCAACGCCTTATTAACTCTATTTTAAATACCACCCACGCGATACGAACTTTTTGGATTGCAAGTGGGTTATCTTTGTTCCTAGAATCGTGTCTGGCGTGTCTATTTTAAAGACATATCTGAAAATTTTAGAACACCTGTGAAAGCAGAATTAGTAAGAAAACGTAACCTCAGAACTTTTCTTTTACATGTCTTGTAAAAATGCTTCTCACACCTATTTCTCACAGGGACAAGTTAAGCACATTTAGTGTATATATGTATTTTCTTCGAAATTTTTAATTAATTAATATTATTTTAATTGCTTTCGGTACACCTCAGACTATTTATTTCAAACATTGGTATGGAACAACTGTACTTATTAGTTTCTAACGTATGGTTGCCTTGAAGATATTGCATTTGTGTGATAAAGTCACTTATTGTGAATTATTAATTATTTATGCTTTTTTATATTTATATTGTATTTCAAAACTTGGTGTTCAATAAAGAGTAAATAAATAAACAGTGATTATTTCCATTTCCTTCAACACTGGCACACCTCACTTGCTTTCTGCAAATTCATTAATCTCTTAAAACCCCAGCGTCAGTTGAATGTTCTCTAAAGTAACCTTTTCTAGGAATATGTTTAACTTACCTAAGGTTCAACTTAGCGTTCCATTAAAATGGCCCGTATAAATCATTCACATCCCGGGGACCTTGAACTTTATTAAAACGCAGAACATATCCTTCATATAACTGAGATTAAAAAATATCTTGACTGGCTCACCTTTGCTGTAAGTGCAAATTATGCTGCGGTAACGCGCCCGGCGAAGCGCTTCTAGGCGAGGCGCTGCCGCCTCCTTCCACATATTCCTGTTTAAATATAATAAAATTAGGCACGCTTAAACTAGATTGAGCTTCTTATTCAGGGGTTTTCAAAGTTTACATTTTAGATGGCTTTCGTTTATTATCCAGCTCGAAGGATCACTAAGATAAACAAAATTGTCATATAAATGCAAATTGATTGTTAGTTCTTGCACATTTTAATAGATATACTGAAAAATATATATAGAATGACTGCACAAATATATAGAGCAGAGTGAATGGAAGCGTTGGTATAGGACGACCGAGGCGAACACATCTTAACCAGGTAGAAGAGGTATTAAAGAAGGGCCAGTTCAGAAGTACCAAGAATAAACGAGCGTGTATCAATAGACTAATACGAGTAAGGGAAACGAGAAGTATGTTAAGATCGTAACTAGTGGAGATCCAAAGTCTCTGCCTACCCCGATAGGACACAGGCGTGATGTATGTATGAATTGATATACTGGAAAATATATCGAGTCGCTTATGAGTGCTTATAAGAATAGTACCCATTATATCATTATTGTAACTATAGCGAAGGCACTCACAGTAGCACACAATACAACTTGGAGGACTCGCAGTGATAAAGACTGAATGCAGTGACGTAGATAAGCCTCTTCTTTTGATATTTGTAGAACCAAGAGTCGATAACATCTGAGTATGCTATTTTATTTATAAACTGACGTTTCGGTCTAGTTACATAAGTATATTGTTTTAGCAATACTTATAGATTGTAATCTGTCTGTGTATCTTTGTAAATAAATATACAATGTCAGTTCAAGAGCGAACCTTTGCCTTCACAATCGGTTTATCAGACACATGAAGCATAGCAGAAGAACGCCTCTAGCAACGGCTTCTCGGTTCGAGGTTTGTAAACAACGCGCAAGGCCACACTAGTGCGTTCAGAATGCGACTGCCATTTACTGTCCTACGATTAGTATACTAGACTACTTAATAAGAGATAACGCGAGGGCGGTTAAAATTAATAACACTATCGAAAAAATGCTTCAAGCTTGACACGATTTAAAAGAGTTGTTACGTTCGCAGACCTGAGACTTAGAATCTGAGAATATATCAACAGTCAGAAATTCAATTGACGCAAGGAGTAAAAAAAATGTATTTATTTATTACTGATTTTAGAGAACAGTTTCAAGTGAAAGACTAATAAATTTCAATATTAGCTAAAAACAGCTTAAACATAATAAAAAATGGCTTCTCGAATTATAAAGTCATAACAAATTAATTATTTCATTTTGATTTTTAATCTTACTATAAACCTGCACGTTGTGCCTTACTACAATTGAATTTATGACCGTCGATATAGTAACAACGATTGGAATAAGAGAATGACCCATTCTAGATGACACATAAAGAAAATGTGACCAACCTGTCCCATATACGCGGGCACTTGCGGAGGCGGTTCGACCATATACGCGGGCTGTGCTTGGTACGCGGTCGCGCCGTAGTGGCCATACGTCCCATAATGTCCAGCGCCCCCCGCTCCTCCGTAGGTACCTCCGCCGCTCACTGACACAGAGTCCATCACCTGTGGACCAAACCATCATATTTGTCACGTCATTATCATAGCAGCTAGAAAGCGTCCTCTAATGAATAATTGCCGGTGTGGGTAGGCGTGGTAGCAACCGAAAAGAGTTGTTTCTCGACGGGATTGCTGCTGCCCGTCCTCGCCGTTTTGGTTACGTATACCGCCATCTATCGGTTCCGGTACCACAATTGACTACAAGTTTTATTATAAATTAATTAGTTCGTATTAGTGCCTATGACGACTCACTTATAAGACTGTGCGTTAGTTAGACGGATTTTAATAATTTTATCACCATTATATAATTACATTTTCACCATATAACACAAAATTCTTAAAAAAATTTGAGATGACTACCAACAAAGGAATATAAAGACATAAAGTTTGTACTTTTGTACGTTAGTAACAAATAATCTCAATAACTACTAGACTGATTTCCAGAATTCTTTTACTGGTAAAAGCTACATTATAAGGGTGTAACATAGGCTATATTATTCCCGGGCATGAAAACAATGCGGCAGCTTGTGGCTAATAAAATTCCAAAGTGTAATAATTTTATCACAAAATATATATAAATACCATTACTTAACATTTTTGATTATATCCAAGACTAATAAGCTGTAAGGTACCGGCAGAATAGAATAGGTAAAACTAAGGCCCCAGAACCAACAGATAGCACATCTATCCTGTGTAGCTCAATTGCACAGGACGGGGATACAGGATGCGCTCTGCGATTGCCAACACTCTTGCCCAACGTGGCAATTATAAGCAAGTGGACTTCCAATGGATAAATCGATGATATCCAAGCCATCAATAAAGCTCTATTTGAACAAAGTAAAGACCGGGGTTCCGGATTGTCTTTCCTTGACTTTTATGTCACAATGAGAACAACAAACAATCGATGCATGAGATCCAGTCTACATACATGTGGATATTTCTGCGACGGTGCCATAGTGAGGTGTCCCATGTGGTTGTAGTGTGCCGCCGGCGATGACACATACTGTCCGTAGTCGGGGTCCACCCCGCCACCCACTGGGTACTCGCCCGCCTGTGGAACAAACTGTATTAATAATCTATATATAAATTTATTCAAATACATAAAAGGAGAACCTGACTGATTGACTGACATTTCATCGCAGGGCTTAAACTGTAAATTTTGCACAGGGGTTCCTTTTACAACGTACGGGAGCACTAAGTAAGGATTTTTGAAACTTCACCTTCTAAGGGGGTAAAACGGGGGTGCAAAGTTAGTATGAAACTTTGCTGTTTTTGAAGATATTCCATATAAAAATTCTTCATTGGAAGCCATGAAACACGTGTAAAATATTTTTTTCTAAAATCATTTCATAATGGGGCCAAAGTAGCAAGTTCTACAACTTAACGCGGGTACCACCGCTACTGCTAATATGCCTATAATAAAAAAGGTATGTGTGTTTGTAAATACATATATATATACAGTTTTTATTATTTATTTCACTAGTTTATTTATCATTGAATCGTCCGACTATGTCAGGTTATATACACATTAGCTTCGACCGGATACTAAGTAAAATTCCCCGTATAGTGCGAGTTTTAATAGCGTCCTTCAGTTTCCTTACCGATCCTTACAAACCTGGTCCTGATACTTCCACGTGAAATAAACGGATAGATTCTGAATATCAAATAAATATGCCTAATTAATTTCAGTAAAGAGTATATTTTGTATTAAAAGTTCATTTAGAACCAGCTAGCAACGAATTAGCAATAATCCCCACCAAACATTGTTTCATAGAACTGACGACTCGAGAAGCCGTTAATCGTTGAACCGTATCAATTTCTATTTAGTTATTACGTAATAACGATAAGATAAATGCGTTCCAGTTACGCTAAAATAATCCGCTTGTATAATCTCCGAATACAACAAACTGTTAAATCATTAATGAATACACCGCCAAAATTGGGAGCCATTGAAAATTCTGATAAGTTATGCAAAAGGCAGTCAGGCCGATAATATAGCTATATAAATAAAAGCGCGATACTCAGTAACTCTGTTATGATTGTTATAAAATAGTCGGGCGCATAGCGGCGCGTTGCATAAATGCATTGCGCAATTAACTAGGTATCTAGCTAGTTCAGGAATTCTAGACGTCGCGACGGGCAGAGTGGATGGAATTGACAGCATGATTGTTGAGACGGTGCGGTTGATTAGAGGACGTATGCTGACGTATACAATCCAACAACGAAATGCTTGGATTGATTAGGTATAGAGTGTAAGGTTATATTATTTGCTAGACTATCGTTAACTAAGCCGTGGGGTGCCCAGCGGAGTGGAATAGTATCTCTCTCTGAACCAGATGTCGTAAGAGGCGACTCAGGGGACCGACAGATGGCGGTATATATATCCGAAACAGCGCAGCCTAAATACTACAGCTTTCTCGTCCCTATGTTGAGCTCTGCTATTGCCCACCGCGACACGCGCGGCAATTATGGGTAAAAGTTCCCTATCTTGGGGAGCCTAATACCCAACTGTAGTTTTCACGGCTGATAAGATGATAATGATGATCGTTTACTAAGTAAATAAAAACTCCAGTCGAGAGCGATTCGAACTTGCGCACGCACCGACACTTCTGTAAACTTCGCAGTCCTTTTTTGGAACTTTGATGGACAAAATTAACGATCTTCCGATTTTTCCTTAGCGTGTTATTCCATTTCGTTCAATATCGTTGTTCTATGTCTTTCAGAAATACTCTATAAGTGTTTATCCCCGCGCGTAATGTTTGAAAATAAAGCTCAAATGGGAATACTTTTTAATTGCGTTAATTTAGAAACTTGATTTTTTGACGTGACGAGCGTTCCCAATATAAATGCAAATCCCCTTGGACTGACCGTCGACCGTCAACTTAGAGATAGTAAAAAAATTTCGTTTCTCGAGACACGGAACCCCAGTCGAAAAAGACTGTGACTATTGCCATCCTCTATCAGAACACTTTAAACTACACTACTATATGTCATTACAAACCATATGGAGTACCAAAGATAAACATATAGACTGAACCTCAGAATGACTCAGATTCAAATCCGTGACAAGTCTATAATATAGTCTTGCCTTATAACATAAGGATAGAAAGGGTAGACATTTAAAAAATTAAAATATGTTAATTATAATACTATATTTGCCGGGCTTAATGACACAGGTGGTTGTGATAATATCTTGTACGCCTAAGGTCATTGGTTCGATTCCCACCCAAAGCAAACATTTATATGAGGAATATTTGTGTTTGTTCTGTAGCTGGGTGTTATTTATATGTACCTATGTAAGTAATATATTTTCAAATCCACAGTTGTCTGAAATCCGTAATACTACTAATGCTACTTATTTCGGGGTCAGGTCAATATATAACGGTAAGAAAAGCATCACAACACATGTTAGGTACAAAATGACAGAATCACAAAAAAAATGCAATTTTGTTATTAAATTTTGCTCCCATAATATTACCAAATGAATAATCTATTAAAAAATCACATTTCAGCAATCTGACAATTATAGTTTTTAAATTATTGACGTATAAATGAACTAAAAAGTAATTTAAGTTACATTTTCTCGAAACGGCTATTTTTGCGTTGTGCCACTTTTCTTGCCGGGGGGCGATGAGATGTTATTTGAATTATTATTATTAATTGCTAGAGTATGTACGCAAAGGTAAGTTTTACCTAGAAACCTACTGTTTCCAAGCAATTAAACAATTCTAGAACAGTTAATCGTAGACGCTAGTGATCATATAAAGTCATGATATAAACCTCAATCTCTTTTAAGTATCATTACCATACTTGAATAGTATGAGATGAGTTTAAAGTAATTTATTTAGTGCGTCTACAGTTTCTATTTATAATATAATTATAAAATGGATAAATCTCTTCTTGTGTGTACAGTAACTTAACTCATATGTTTGGTATACCTATAAATAATAAATTGCTCACGCATAGGTGATGTGGCAAAACAAAGTAATTAAACAAAATTTTTAAATTAACATATCCTGTGGAAACTATCCTCACTATGACATATAAACGCTATGGATAGTACATCTACCATTATGAACACAAAATCATGTGAATGTAGAAGTACTTATATATTAAGTGTTTACATACCTACTTATTGATCTGACAGACGTTGACCTGTATTAACTATTTATGTATGTTTATTACAAATAAAATTGATTTATAGATTAAAATATGAACTATCTCCCAAGACAGTTCAAATTGAGAAATAGGGTAATTCATATATATATAGAAATACACACTATATACCTCATCTTGTGTTTCTATACTATTCACAATAACTAACCAAACATCGTATTAAATTTCCATGCTCATATCCATTGCTGCATATGTATCAAAGACAGTAGACTGACCTGCATGGCTAGGTGGTGCTGGTGCGCGAGCGCGGCCGATAACTCAGCGTCTTCGGTGGACGCGTCAGACCGCGACACCGGGCTGTGCTGCGGCCCGTACGCGCCGTCTACCGGCCCGTTGCTGGAACAAGCAGAAGATGTCATGTTTAGTTACTAGAACCCTTCATCGTCATTTTAAGTTTGCCCATCATTGCCACGTTGGGCAGGCGTTAGCTAGCTTACCGACGATGACCATCTCTGCCATTATGTATTTGGAATAGGTACGCTATTTTGTAGAGATATACCGCCATCTGTCTGCAGGTACCCCTCGGTCGTATCCGTATAATTTGCTCATAATTTAAGCTGGGGGAATTTATAGGAGAGTGTCTCCCCGTTACCTCATCTCAACGGTTGTTTTTTTTTGCCTTATTTAATAATTACTCAAATATTTAAGCGTTTAGTTATAGCGTACGTTTTGGAAGCATTTGCAGGCTACATTTACATGGAGCAGAAAAATAAAATATCTAGTCGTTGTTCAAGCAATATACTAATTATAATACGTACTTGTACATTGAAACCGACAAGACATGATGTCAGGTAAAATTTCTATCATAATATCATCTTTTAATACAATTAATAACAATTCCAATTATGGGTTTACTGATGAAAACACGTGATTAACGTCTTGCATTTATAGTAATCTTTAGAACCATTATAAAATTTCAAAACGTTTCAATTACCGGCACAATGCAGTCTACACAAAATAAGCACGAGGATGACCAATGTAGTCCATAATTAGACTTCCTAGCTCTCTTGTGAGAACAGTACAATACAAACCGCATTGTCATTTGCAGAAAAAGAGACGCGAGCGTATGAATCGATGCAACATTGTGGCCACACTTATGAATGGAAATGGGATCTTCGCAACACAGGTATTAAAACTAGCCCCGCCGATAGACAATACTATTTGTATAAATAGAACGGCCAGAGTACTACAGATCGTACTACAATGTCTGCGTGCTAGCGGGCGGCTGTATCGATTGCAGTTTATATTTGAAATACATCGCCGTCTGTGCTCTGTTCAAGACATGTAGCGCACTAGCGACAGTTAATGGACTGTCAAATAACAAAGTATGCACTTAAAGATATGACTCGAAATAAATTGATATCATTATCGTGCTATAAACCTTCACAATTTCGCTTTAAATTGTTGAAAGATACAAAAAATAATAATTAACTAACCAAACAATAGCGTAGAAAGCATCGATTAAAAGCGATTTAACACCAAAACCATTTATAATAACGCTTACATATTTCGAAGAGTATAGCCGCAACATGAAAATTTACGGAATACTCGCCTTATTAAAGAAGCGTTATGGATCAAAATTGAATGTATTTTACCTATCAAAACGACCAAATTTATATCAATTATAACACTAATGATTCAATAAAAAGTCGGCACGTTAACGGAAATACCCGGGGAATGATAAATGCATGTATTGGCAAGGCGTGACACAAACTATCTATATAAAAGAACAAGTTCCCATTAACATGTATTGATAAAACTTAAAACTTCATTCAACAAAACATTTGATTGAATACGTGTTTTATAGATTATTGGAATTCACCCTCTAAGGGTAAAAAATAGGGACTGAAAGTTTCTATTGAAAATTTTAAAAAAATGTACCAATTTCTATTTAGAAATAAAATCTAATCTTTAAAAAACCATTAAACCATAATATCTATTTTACTCTTTTTTTGTAATACAACGTAATAGTATGTGTTAAAATGTATGTTCTTGCGAGTTCCATTGCAAAAATATAGCAATCACTAACATATTTCATGTTTTTCTGTTACTTAGTAGCGATATAAGTAAACTTATTGTTCAAAATGTCAATTACGACATAACAATACGATTGTACTACAAGCACGTAAAATACTTCGGAAACCTAATAAATATTCTTAATATCAATAAACATCAATCGTGAAAAATTACTCCTTGGAAACGACAGTAGCATAAAACGATTTAGTAATCACTGAAAAAGCGTAGTGCCTTTAAAAGCCGTTAAAAAAACCCGATATTCGCGAATTAGAACTCTTTATCTAATACATCCAAATGTCACAATCGAATGTACGCAACGAAATTACGACATAACTTTTTAATACATACGCGAAAGCTAACCCTCACTAATATAGTCAACATGGCGGCAAAAATCGATAATTTTCTCAACAGACTTCATTTGTTTCTCAGAACAATTTGAACTGAATTCATTCGTCTCGTTCATTCTCATGCAATAAGAAAAAGCTAGGACTATTTGAAGCTCGATATCTGTTTGTTTTTGAATCGGGCCCATTGATATTCTTTGTTAAATAATTATCCTGAGTACTAATACTGATTATTACTGAGCCTCCAATAAAAGGATATCTGCAGCTGCGTCGGCTAAACCCCATCGTGTTGATTAACCGACTATATTTAGATGCCGCTATAATTGCGGAGCCGGCACCGCCAACATTTTTGAAGCATATTTAAAATTTCGCATCAATTAGCGCTGAAATTTAAATCTCGAGCTCGTGCTGGTCCAACGGTTCATCCGCCGCCTAGATATTAAATATGCGACTAAAATGAATCGCGCGCGACTATTTTGTTACGCGGTTCTTAATTAGTGTCTGGAGGACATTTGGTATTAGAGACTAATCAAGCTGTTATTCATAATGCAGAAGTTTATAAACGTCAGAATCTATAACCGAGATAGGTCTATAATCTACCCTGTATAACTTTAGATAAATATGCTTTATTATTATCAATGTAAATAAAGATGTGTGTAATTTTTTTTGTAATTTTTTTTTTACTCACAATGTCGTTTATTATTTATATTATTATCTATCATTGACAGAGAAGATCATCCATTAATTTATATTTTTTATATTATTATCTAAATATATATTGTAATTGACTTAGTTCGTTTTAGTTTTTTGTAATATAATCTGCTTTGAAATTCAATAAACAATACCAGTAATTAGTAATTTATATAAAAAAAAGAAAACACGCTTTTAAAATACTTCAAACTAAATTGTAGAAAAAAAATGTTAACAAACCATACTACCAGTATTCTGAAAAAATCGCAGGTAGCACTAAGTCTCCGAAAAATATGGCAAAACGCACCCCACGCTCTGCTCAGGAAACGATTAGTGTTTTTTGTACTTCATTATTTTCATGTTATAAAAAATACTTTTTGCTTTTCAGTTTGATGTTTAAAAGCTTGTTTTTTAGGTTTTTTAGCTAGATTTATTATTAAACAATATCAACTATCAACTATCTATATACTATATATCCTGAGGACTCTGATCAAGATAATGGGATAATCTTATCGAAATATTGTACCTACTGGCACCGATTCTTGATAGGTGTACAAATTTTCAATTAAATCTGTCTGAAGCTAATATAAAACGTGTAATAAAGCACTAATCCCTGGAGACAATTAAAAATGCATCGACAAAAACTCATCAGGACAAAAGCCACGAGTCATTTATACAAAAGATTAAAATGCTCTGATAGTTTGAGCGGCCTCGATTGATTCCATTCAGTTAACCCGTTTCGCGAAAACAAAACAGCATCGATGTATGTATGTGCGCGTGTGTGTGCGTGTTAACTATGTCAAAAACGTCAGATGTGAGCCCATTCATGTCTGTAACGGGCGCGGTTAACCACAGTTAAGATAATCCCTCAAGGATAACTGGAACGTCAATTTATGCCGACTTTACCGTTCGGGCGTGACATATGCAACCTGAATGCATGCCTTTGCATAATTGGTTGAAATCAGAAAAAGAGTTGTTCTTCCAAATATGTGATTCAAAGAAAAAGAAAACCATTTCACGTACATAAAAATTATCGTTAGTATATTAAAACGGTTTTTTTGAGACATTATAAAAACGTTATTTAAAATATTCAATTAACATTTGTACCTAACAATACCATACTTCAGCTAATTTACCTTTTTTATACGTCATACGGTTCGCATGATAAAAAACGACACCGCTGTCTATAGAACGCTCGTATTATCAGAAGGATATCATTAGCGCATTGTCAACCTTGTGCATTAAATATATAATATCACTTTACTTTGAAGATGTCACGTTAATAAGTAACTTGGATCAGAGCAGTGCGAACACTGATGTTTTACGGTAGAAATAGGTGGGAGAATCCCATACACAAAGATGACATCTAGTAATAAACCATATTACTAAAGTTGCTATACCTTTGTAAAAATCTTATTAAAAGTCATTCGGATAAATGACGCGTCGGAGTGATTTTATATATTGATATTTCGATAAGCCGTGGGGTACCGGCAGAGTAGAATAGTACCACCTACTGCACCAGTTGTCGTAAGTGGCGACTAAGGTGCCAGAATCGACAGATGGCGGCATATCCATTCCAGTGTAACTTAAATAAACAGGGCGGCGTTGGGCAGCAGCATCCCAGTCGCAAGCTGCTCTCTGCGGTTTCCAACACGCTTGCCCAGCGCGACGATTATGGGCAAAATATCTCTTTTCTTGTGGAGGTCTATGTCTAGCAGTGGACTTCCAAAAGCTGCTATGAAACAAGAAAAACGGTTCACCGTTTGAGCCTTAAAAGCGCAACAAGCAGGCAGACAGACACTACCGTACTTATAACATTAGTGAAGATACAAATCAACAGACTGAATCTCACTGAACCATGACTCGTGACAACGCTATCTATTAAACAAACTATACCAATATCATATTCGCAAGCCAAGAACATAGTTGCCAATTTTACGAGTAGAAAGTTCAATATTAACACAGAAATTTGCTCTACAAGTAATGGTCATAACCTAACCGCAAGACATTACTCAGAGACAAGTTGTGAACTTTCCTTGTTGGCGTGTGTCTGCCATTACCACGTTAGGACATTAAGGTACTATTATTACCTCTCACCCTACTACTACTACCGTGGGGTACTGGCGGAGGAGAATAGTACATCTCACAGTACGAGGTGTCGTAAGAGGCGACTTAGGTAACGGAACCAACAGATAGCGGTATATCCATCAGCAACAGCGCAGCTTATATACCCTACTAGTACTACCGTGAGGTACCGGCAGACTAGAATGGTATCTCCCCCTGTACCAGGTGTCAACTAATCCGAAACAGTACAGCTTAAATGGAGAGGGCGAAGATGGGTAGCAGCATCGCCGTCGCAAAAGCTGTGCTCTGCGATCACAAACACGCTTACCCAGCGCGACATTTATTTCTGGCTGGTTTGATGATTAAAGCAATTGGACAATAATTCTAAAAGCGTCAGAGAAACTCCATTTGCAAGATATAAAAGTGACGTCACTGCCGGTAACATACGCGCGAGTAAAGAGGTAAGAATATCACCTATCAGAACCAATAGTTCACCAATTCATTAAATAACCGATTAGTTGGTATTCCATACCCAACATTAAAGCTGCTCTCATAAAACGATTACCTCCCACGAAGGGACAAGAGAAACTCCAGTTCCATCGTAATAAAGTAAGTCACGTATATTCAACTACCCTATACTGGTATTAGCGAATTGTATACAAAAGGTTTGGAGAAAAATATGTTTACATCATGAATAACAATGACCTATAATGAGGTCAGGTGAAGGTTACAGGCGTTGTTTCAGCGATCCCTAAAATGTATAAGTTGACAGATTATAAAAAACCTAACAAATTTGTATTTATTATATGGATTTAATTGATATAGTATATAGTTGGATATATCATTACACAGATAAAAGGCTATCCCGCCTTCGACTTCGTCCGCGTGAACATCACATTATAACGCGTCCTACGGGAACTTCCTAAACTATTTTACCGGGATAAAAAGTAGACTATGCGTTAATCTAAATCTATAATCTATCACTGTCCCGAATTCCATCTACATCAGTTCAGGCGTTCTGGCGTAAAAGAGTAACAAACATCCATACACACTCTAATCCCTATTTATTTAACTGTACAAATACCAATGTTACTTCTTCCATTCACAAAAAGCACAGGCTGATTCCTGCATAATTAGTGACATCGTGAGCCAGCTCTGCGTGTGACGGATGATTGATAGTGACAAGTGACGTCACACGTCAAAAACAAACAGCATCATTCGCAGTATCGTTAAACCCTTTTAATGCGACGTGTTACAGTAACCGGTGGCAGATCGGGTTTATGGCCAGCGGGTGTTCATTAGGTACCGTAAGAGGAATTAGACTCCTCGCATGCGTGGCGAGCGAACGCTAATTGTTGGTGCGTATTGAGGTAAATCGGCGGTGCACTATCCTATTTTAATATCAATTTTGCAATCTAGCCTTTAATATGTGGAACATTCTCGAAGTGCCGTGATGTAATCACGTTTGGGGCTGTTTGCCATCGTTCTTCAGGAAGACTTATACTCTACTGTTCTTATAAACTGGTATACCACATCTGTAACATGAGGTAGACCTCATACAAAGGTCGTCTGCATTGGTAGATAATTCTCACCTATTTCTCTCTTTTCCTTAACATGCACGCATTGATTGTAAAAACCGTAGTTTGAAATATATATTGAACATGTTGGAAGACGCAGGCTGTAAGATAGTTTAATACACACACATCACAGCTGCCAACGATCACTTCGTACATGATTGTATTTAATATCAATATGTATCGATAATATCTGGATTATGGAATGAATGTTATTATTAAAATATAATAATTCTTCATCGCCAAATAGCAGTCAGCATTGCTCTGTTTTGGATTAAAGGATGAGAGGCACTGAAATAACTGGGTAATGTGAAATAATAACTTCAAGCCGCAAAGTCAGCAACGCGGTGGTGATATCCATGTGCTGCAGTAACGCTCACTATAACGCTGGCTGTACGCTTGTTTGTTGACCTAGTGTAAGCTTGTCCAAAGCGACTAACTTAGTGTTTAGTAAATTTTGCTTGAAACTTGCTACTAACTTGACTACATGAAAAAACACTATTATAATACAGTTCTTAATGTTTCGAAATAATATCTATCTTCTAAGAGTTATTCACATAATACGTGTGAATCAATGGAAGTTTGGATGATTATTATAATGGAAATACATTGACATCAATAAATTTAAACAAATACTTTTATCATAAAAATAAATAGCATCAACAATATTCATAACAACAGCGTGAAATTGTGTATTACGATTACGACGTAAATAGTTTTGAATACATTTTAAACTATTTGACTCATTTTATTTTTACTTACTTTCTGCTAAGATTGCCCGAACGAATTCGTTCTATGCGATAAGGCTGCGATAAGGCAGTACCGTGTCAATGTTCAATTAATGTATATCTTAGCATCTCAGGTGTACAATAATTAACTGACTTGTATATAATTTAAGCACAATTTCTCGTAGCCCCACGATTACTGACCGACAATCTAAATGATATTACCGTTCAAGGTTCAAAAGATAAACAAAGATGGCGTCCGCGATACGCCGGATAGCAAACCTGGATACGTGCCTGTGGTGTGTGCGAATGTAATTTAAGGCTCACAGTAACGCTGACTAATATCATCGGAATCTCGGCCATCTTACCGAGCTATCCCTAGGGGGAAATAGTAGACCGGCGACCACGTCCAAATACGCCCCTGGAGGTGCGATAGATTTCGACATCCACAGAACAAAAAACGGGGCAACTTATTTATTTTATTGGTTTAACACGGTGGAGCGAAGTGGGATTTGGCCATGAAAGAGATGTTTATTTGCCGTTCCATTTTCTAGACCCTTCGATTTGAAGTTATCTCTTGAAAGGCTTTCTGAGACCACGCCCCCTTCATCTTTCATTCATGAACATCTAATATTCGTTGGTGGAATTTGACGAGAAATTATTATTTGAGTCTTTAGCTATTTTACACGTCATGATACATTGGATTATTATAAAAGGGAGTTGTTACCTGGCCGATAAGATCGATCAATCAATATCGGTATAAGCAATAAGTACAGCATAAGCAACAAGGACACCACATCCTTTGGGTGCATTCCTTTACAATGACGCAACGTATGGCGTGTATCACCTTGTGCAATTATTTCATCAATATTCATTCGGTAAATATAGCATTATTACTTGCATGGTTCAGATAAATCAATGGTTTCAAAGACATAAATTCTTTTTTTTTTAAATTCAATCCTATTAAGGAGGCGGAATTATCTATTAGACAAAAGAATACACAAATATTTAACAATATAACTTTAGCAATGTGAAGTGCTATTATCCCAGTTCAAAGATTTCAATAAAAAACAGCATCATCAGATTGGAAGTAAACGGTATTAGACTTAAATCCAAAGTATATTAAAAATTCTCCCAGACACCTCAGGTGACATGGGACCATTAAGGAGGGATTTCGCAAAGTCTCACAGGATCACAATTTGATCCCTCCAAAAACGAACACGTCGACTCGGGAACAACTTTTTACACTATGATTAAAAAAACCTGATGACGTGCTAAAACTTGTTTCTCGAAAAATCACTTAGATATAGAACGTTTCCTATAATTAGAGCTATTCTGGATACAAAATATATCACATACTTATCCATACTAATATATACATACTTATGTTAAAGGTTTGATTATTTCACTTCTACATATGCTAAACCAATATGGCAGCTATTGTTTTTTGTCGAGTTAAAGAAATTATTAAAAAGATGCTTGGAAATATGTTTTTTTTTACTACTCCGAAAATCTTTTTTTTTAACTAACTAAATCCCTATTGCCTTTAAAATTAGGTCCTTTATAGTTTGCATGATTGACAGAATGCGCAAAATATCGTTTCCATGAATCGGTATTTTAATTATACCAATTCGATTCAATATTTATTGTCTAGGCAATACGTGGGGACAACTAGTTTCTTATATTACTATGTTGCCAAACAATGATGAACCAGAATCAAACAAAAGTCAGCGTATCATACTTATACTAAGGCGTAGCTAATATTTATCATCATCGTTCCAGCCATTGAAAGTCCACTGCTGGACATACGCGTCTCCAAAAAAGGAGTTATTTTGCCTACAATTGCCGCGCTGGACGGAAGCGTGTTAGCAATCGCAGAACGCAGCTTTCACTACGAAGATGCTGCTGCCCATTCCCGCCCCGTCCAATTGAGCTGCACTGTTTCAGATAGATATACCGCCATATGTCGGTTCTGGCACCTTAGTCGCCTCTTACGACACCTGGTGCAGTGGGAGGTACTATTCTACTTTGGCGGTACCTCACGGCATCGCTAATATTATGACCTAAAGATATTACGCCTTTGTTACTACTGTCCCTTCCTTGTTGTCCTTTCACCTTACTCTCAAGGTACACGCATGCAATGTTTGTAAGACATCGGCTAAGAAAATCGAAAATACTACACTATGTCTTGGCTGGTTCTGTTTTTGTGCTATTGTCTTATGACCTAACTACACAGTTATACTGTAAGGAAGAATATATTCCATATTCACTAACTAAGCCAAACAACTAAACTTAGTTGCCAGTCTTATTCAAAGCAAGCCCGCGAACAAACGTTGGAAATCTCGCTCATGCAGTCCAGCGCGCACTCGAGAGCTGCACATAGCAGAATATAAACTAGAAAGTTATTACCGTGCCAATTTCCTCCTCACCCGGTCCTACTTCCGTCCTGTTGGAGATATTAATTCTGGGGAATTATAAATGTACCAACTATCACTTAACCTGCATAAACTAACAACACAACACGATATTATATTAATACCGATTAAAAACAGAAGCGATCAGTCTAATCCTTAATGCTGGTAACCTTTTTTATCGCCGCGTATATCGGGTAATGAAATTTGCAATGATCCTAATGCCTGAAATGTTCGCTGGCCGTGTACTAGACGTCGAAAAGTGAAAGACGAGGGCCGCTTTATAGAATTAGCATCGTAGAGTAGAACTTAATTGCCTCTATGAACCCTGGGCACGAGCCGTGTATTAAACATTGTTGATAAAATGTAAGTTTAGGTAAATTTTACGTATATATAAAGGAATTTAAATATCGTTTAAATATTTATTCATTATGTCGCAAAAGTTGCGCGCTGCGATTGCCAATACGCTTGCCCAGCTTGGCATTAAGGGCAAAAAACCTTCTTTCTTAGAGAGGCCTTTGTCCAGCAGAGGACCTTTATTGGCTAGTATGATGACGAAGATGATTCATTATATCAGCTATTGAAAGTCCACTGCAGGACATAAGACATTCCAAGAAAGGGAAGATTTTGCCCATAATTGCCGCGCTGGGCAAGATTGTTGTCAATCTCAGCACGCAACTTTCGCGACTAGGATGCTGCTGCCCATCCCCGCCGAATGGAATACCGCCATCTATCGGTTGTAGTATCTTAGTCGCCTCTTACGACACCTGGTACAGGGAGAGGTACTTTTCTACATGGCCGGTTTAAATATTAATTCACCAATATTAAGAAGTATGAAATCATGACAATGCAATAGATACTGAGTAGTTAATCCTCAGTAACGTTAGATTAGTCATAGTCGCATTAATTAAACAAAGATAAGGCACGCAAACAACTGCCTGCTTCAGACCAAGGACTATTTACTCATGCTATATACATAAGGCTCCGCCTAAACAGATCAACTAGTATGTATAAATCATAATAACTCAATGAATAGTGACCACTACGAACAGTGAACTAAGTTCAGAATTGCTTAAAAAATTGACAGATCTAGACATGTACTTACCGCAAGTGCATTGAACCGGCAGATAGTAAAATAATGCGACTAATGTACCGGATTATTCAAAAATCAATTCTATTGTTACCCTATTGAGTGATACTTTTAAATCGAGACTATTAAAGTACACTATAATACAAAAAATATAATGCAAATAAGTTGAACTCCAATTCGACACGCAGACGGCACATTACATAAAAAGATTACGATTATCTTTATGAAAGAATCAGTCTGCGTTTCTAGCATGAGAATTTACTTTAGATACGAATCTGTCTGCGCTTTGGAGTAATTCGCTTTTACCCTGTCACTCAACATCACAAACATTTACCATGGGAATAGCAGCTTCAGTCGGAATACAAAAGGGTTCAAATGGATACAAGGCAGGAAAGTCTTGATTAACTATTCTAAACTATATCCGACAGTCTTGGCACTGATCTCTTTGGGGGTAATGTTGCACATAAAGACAATTTTGGCTGATGTGTATGTGCATATATGTGCAATGTTTCGGACTGTAGGAGTGTCTTATATTCGAATACAAAATTTAACGACAACTTTTGAAAGAACGCTCCATACATTGATTATAATATTGAAGCGAGAATGTTTCACTAGAAAATAATTAGATAAAATTAAAATCTTAACATATTTCTTTATGTTGGTACATATTAGGATGCCTAATTCGAAATTACTATAACATATAGAAATATAACAAAATGGACGTAACCATAATCAAGCATTATCAGTGATGACGTCTGTCCAACAATTTAAGATCGACATCTCAAACAAGACGTCCGACCAAGTTAGAGGACTTGCTTTTCAAACTATTCGACACAGTCGAGCTGCCAATAACAGAAGTCGATAGCAATCGTTGGCGACCTCTGCCTCAGAAACTAGAAGATTATTACGTAGATTGTAAGAGACGCGTCATAACTTCGGGGTAATTAGAAACTTTAGCATAATTTTCGTACAGAGCCCTTGAGTAGATCATACTATATGAAAATCAATGGGAATATTAGGGTACGTTAATATTTGACGAACCCGAAATGGTAGATAGAATACGGTAGTTCCTATTTTATGGGCCAAGGTTCGATCCCCACCGAAAGCCGACATTTATATTAACTCTGAGTCTGGGTGTATATATATTTGTAAGTCCTCTATTGCCTGTAAATCCGTAACACAAGTGCTTCAATCTTTTTATTCCTTATATGATTATGCACAAAGCTATCAATCTACACCGAATGATCAGAAATTATACTAGCTTGTTTGCCAAGATGGTGTAGCGACCTGATGGCAAGTGACAGGCGCCACAAGAGCTAGTAGATTGGCGCATTCTTCATGAATGAGGTTTAATGCTGAGAGGCAAAGTGCACCCATTCAAGCTCCGCGCACAAAACTCCGAACACGAACGTAAAGAAATCTTACCCAGTGTTCAGAGAAAGCTATTCACGTTTACTTAGTAACGCAAAACTTACGTGACTGCCACTAGAAAATGGTTCGTGAAATTTAATATGAAAGCAGACCACGTTTTATGTTAGATAATTTTAATAATAATATTCATAAAAATCCAGCCGCATTCAGTACAACGTCGCTGTCTAGATCCGATGCAACCAACACTACAATGTTATATTCATTTACTTTGGCAACTTTCAAGTCGATAACTTATGGGAAATGTTAAAATATGCTTCAATACACCCTACTAACAAACTCTTAAGAGTGAAATGTTTGTTTTTCTTTCACAATGAAAATAAACGAAGGATCTGATCTCCCACAATGATATATTTTCACATTTCTTTCGTTTATTTTCAGATGGCTTGTTCACAGTGTAACAAAACTGACACAGCCGCGTTCCTAAAGCTAATTGAAAAAAAAGTAGCGACAACCACTCATCGAACAGAATATGTCTGTCTTATTTTAAGCGAGCCTTTGATTTCACATAGAATAACACTTGATTTAGTTCCATGTTTTAGGTACAGATGGCATTAGCAAACTCAAACGTGTGATTACAATAAAAAAAAAACAATGTTGACACGATTACCGTTAACTGATATGAACGCATTATGCATTATCAAATCGATAAGAACCGATAAAGTATGCAACACCGTATCAGATTTGCGTAACCGAGGCAAAATGTGTCAACAGACCTGCCTCTAATTATGTGCTAACTTCACATTTGCCATGTGCACAGAGTCGACAAGAAATAACGAGTATCGGTGACATACTGCGAATTCTAATGCGGGTTAGGAATGACGATAATTAGTCTGGCACAGCTTTTGCGACGTCCTTACAAGACAAATTACATAACGATGTATGATCAAAGGTGAAAATTTAAGGTACGAGGTGTAAGTTCGAGCTGCTCCCCGAAGGGACTACATACACGAATACACTGGAATTTATCGATGTTACATTCGGTTTCGGCCAGATTTCTCTATTATAATGGTGAAGTCAATTTACATTCGACTAGCTGGAGACAGCGACTTCGCTCGCATGGATTGTTTCTTAAGACCAGTGGGGCTCGTTATCTCGGAGTAATGTATTACTTTGTAAATAGTATATTTTTCTATAACAAAAAATTTAGAATGAAAGCATTCTTTCCTGGAGATGCACGAAGTCTCATGAGAATTTATAGCGTAACGCTCGCTTATAATGACTTTCTGTATAAAAAGAAATTCGGATAACGAGTAAAATGGACTAGGTTTTGATTTACAAGGCAATTTCGTTGGCTTTTTATTTCAGTAGACCAAGTCGACAAAGAAGCATACAGTATTTGTGATAGCAGTCATCATCGCAATCAAAAGACGCTAGTATTATCACAGTGGTATCTGTAGCGCATTTCCAATCATGTGACTTGGAAGTTAATAATGTCATAATACACAGTAATTTCACTGCCCCTCTCACCCTTCAAACCGGAACACAGCAATGTGAACACTGCTATTTTCCGGTAAAAATTGACGAAATTGAGGTACCAATGCAGACGACCTTTGTATGAGGTCTAAATCATATATTATATGGACCTCGAAGAACGGTGAACAAACCAGAGCTTGAGTGTAAAGAGATTAATTACCGCGGAGGAATAAGTAGTCAGAACTTATCGCAGGCGGATAATTGTTATTTAATTATTTTGGTATTATTTAATTACAAACATTTCAAACATAAAATCTTGAATATCTCTTCTTCATAATATTAGTTGAGATTAAAACTTTGCATGTTTTAAACATCAATTCGCATATAAGCAAGTAGAATAAAACATAATTGTATGTAGGATGTACCATGGAATGTACTTAAAACAAATTTCGCCAGTCTCACAGCTAGTACGCACGCCGGCAAAGTTTAGATCAACCTTTGAATAGTTATAGAGTTCCGATACAGCCAGCCAAGCCAACAGAGCTCACAGTCTAAGGCATGTTAGAACTGTATTAGCTTCAGTCGGGTAGCTAAATATAAAGAGAATATGCAAAACGCCAATAAAGCATCGCAACAATGGACTGCCAAATTCAAAACCAGTCGATTCTATATCGGAGTTAATAAGGGCGTCGACCAGAACAAGGGGGGGGAGTAAGCACGATTAACTCTTCCTACACAAAATAGGTTAGCGCAAATTGCGCCGATAGAACAAACAAGTCGGTGTTGATAGGTTTTAAAGGTGAGCCCGCTAGATATCTGGCAAATATTTCTTTTACCAATTCGCTGGCAAGCACGTGTTATTTTTAAACGTCGGAAATTCACCAGTGTTCTCCGAAAGAATAACTGAGCGGGCCGCAAAAACTGACAAACCACGATAGGGCTGACTCGCCGTAGTTTTTGTTGCATCCCAAAAACTTTGCCTGAAGTCGTCCCTTATGTTACAACACGTGTTCGGTGCGTGACACTCAACTGAACGAATAAGTTGTCTATGAACGCTAAAAACTAAGATTGATGGATCAAACGTATCAGCAATACCAGCCGTTTGACTTCCCAGACTGGGTAGGCATGCTGCTGCCCATCCCTACACTTGCCTTTCAGTCACGCTGTTTCGAAAGGATATACCCCCATCAATCTGGTACCGCCTATTACGCGTGGTCGCCTATTACGAGTACAGAGTTACGCGTGCTACAGAGGAAAATGTTCACACTGGCGTAGCTTAATCATCGTTTGTACATCCTTAAAGGTCATTATAAGAGCACCAATTGCTGGATGACTAGACTGGGAGACCATTTTTTTAGTTTGTCACTATAGACTTTACTTAACGGTAGATTAATATTAGATTCTTAGCAGCCTCCTTCATCCCTCATTTTTTATTAACCCTACGAAACATCCAATCAAATGATCTAACAAGACCGCCTAAAGCATCTGTTGTTTATAACGAACATACATACAGCGTAAACGCGACGAAGAATTTAAGTTTCATAACACTAATAATAAGTTTGTCCGTACATCATTTATTCACTGTGCATGGAACTATGTGATCTTATACAAAAACATATAAAGTATAGACTACAACCAAGTTTTATTGAAAAGCTTTATGGGTGGGTGGGTCGTTGGGAGCAGGCACTTGCGGGTTCGAATAATCCCATGATAAATCCTACTTTGAAAACAGGAAGTGGGATAACTCGTTCAATAAACCAGTTGTCAGCAAATTTGGGACTGGACTTTTGGCAGCCGTCTCAGCCCAGAAAACAAACACTATAGTATTGTATTTGAAAGCGAGAACTGGACTATTGTGATTAACGAGAAATTTATCACGTTTTAACAGCTCGACTTACGGCAGACTAATTGTAATAAAAACTAATAGTGATAAATATCCATAAATTGGTTAGGAACAAAGTAAGCTTTTAGCTATGATAGATCCAAAAAATATTTTTGTTGGTGTGAGATTTAAACCCAGAACTCAAGCCGTGCGCTAGACAGAGCTTCACAATAAAAACAACGTACTACCAAAATTTAAAACTCGCCAATAAACATCGATCTACGTATTACCAGCGCCTGTGTACAAAAAGACATGAACTTGTGAATGTATCTTATTATTTTTTCTAATCTTTTAATCATGTATTAAGAGAACTTCAGCCGATTATGGAAAAAAACAAAGTGATCGAGACAATGTAATATTGATAATAATATTTGAATTTTGAGGATATACCTGGGTTCGATCTTTACCCAGGACAAAAAACAGCAAATATAAATTTATTAAACTCTTGTTTCTTTTCTACCTGATGTTCGTAGCACAAGTGTTTTAATGGTTATGTATAATGGAGGTGAAATTATGAGATGTAGAATGAATTCAAAAAATAAATTTATAAAATATATTTAGTACAAAACGAGGTCGTTATCCATTTTTCCATCTCCACTTACTAAACCACGGAACGGATTTTGACACAACGGTTTTCACTAATGGAAAGAGTGATAAACGAGCAAGATTTGTGGATATAATTTGGCTATAAATGGACGACTAAATAAAAAAAAAACGCGCATAGACCCTGGTGTCTATGCTCGTCTCTCTTTTTTTTAAACATCGAATTTCAAGAATTGGGACACATAAATAAAAATGATTAACGAATTAATTAATGGACCGAATGAAATCTTCCATAATGTAATGCTGCTGATTTCCCCTGGTAATTGGGACACATTTTCTCTAAGGGCCCACTTCCTTAATCTGAATTAATTAATCTTTGCATACATATTACGAACACCTGTTACAACTAGGTAGGTACTCTTCAATCCCCCGTCAATTATCTGCCACTTGTTTACTTGGACGCCATTTTGGAATTTATTTGTGACGTCACAATATTCATACTAGTATTATGAATGAGAGAAGTGAACAAATCTTTATGATCTTGAAAATCCTAACAGAATATCTCACTAGTTTATTACATAAACTGAATTTAAAAAAGTGATATTATTATTGATACAGCTGGCTATCCGAACTTTTGGGGAGAGGTGGGGATGGGAAGTGATCTACCTTTGATCCCGGAAAAATTCCCACAGGACGCGCTATTAAGTAATATCGATGTGAATAGTCAAATAGTTTGATAGATACATTTAGGAGTCTGGGTGTTATATATAAGTAAAATATGAGTTTACGAATTACTGAGAATACTTTCATTTTTAAATAATAGTCGCCTACAAAGTTAAAATAAGTATAACATGGATAACAATATTACGCTGCTAAACAAAGATTTTTACTAAAATCTGTAATTAATATGTTATGTTTATTACGTTAGAAGCAATTAATCTGTTCGTCTTTCAATTAAGAATATATTCAATTGCAAATTCAATTAAATGCATAATGTTATTGTGCATGTGTATTTATATATTCTTTACATCGTTTCTATTGGAATTTATTCAAACAAGTAATCAAAGAACGTGTTAATGGGGTATAATCTAATTTAAATTAGCCCAAATCAGTGATTCCCAAAGTTGTCAGAACCACAGACCCTGCTCCCACCCACACATTCATTCAATTACAAATAAAAAGTTTCGTCCCTTTTCATACCGTCTGTGATCAATGTAACGTATTTTTTATGGTTCGCCCTTCACCAGTAATGGGTCGCCCCTCACGGGGGTTGCTGTTCTGAATCTATAGTTATTCTAATTGATCGAGTTTTCACAGAGTGACAACCCTACTCGTGTACAGTGACCCGAACACGCGAGATGGCTGTAAATGGAACGTACTATCTAGTGCGGTCTCGCTTATTGTTTTTACGCGCGCACATTTGTACTTAGGTACAATAGTACTCCACAATCACCTATTGTGGCTCTTTATAGAATTTATGTGGGCTCCTATTTCATTTTGCACATTAAATGAGCAGGGGACTACTGAGACTCCAATTCACTTCAGATTCGGTATATGAGCGCAACAAGTTTATATGTTATTTATTTACTTATAAGACACTATAATTCAATGTTGGCTTAGCGATTTGCATCTTTATATAATCCGAAACACAAAAAAGTATATATATAACTTTGATACCATGAATTTAAACAACCAATTGCATGATGTTTTTTATTGCTTTCTGTCTAGCACAGTAAGACTAATAGAAAGTATTTCTTTAAATATAAAGTTTTAAAGTTGTTGATCAGATAACATACATACATCATACAGTTTTTGTAAGAGTGAAGGGCATTTTTATTGTTATAAACTTTTGATTTTATTGATGAATTTTGATACTATTTTTACTGATATACTATATGTTTCCTGATAAAATAGTTAATGGGCATTAAATATACCTAATCAGATTCCCTATATTCGACCACATTGAACAATTGAAACCGTATCGCTTCAATTACAGAGGGTTAAGGTTTAGCTTTGGTTTCGGTTAGGAAAATCGAATCTAATGTGTATTGGAGACGTCAATACGTGACACTGAAATGTATCAGTCATGTCCCAATACAAAGAAATTCTTAATAGTAAATTAATAATTAATTAGGTGTTCTACTATCGTCTACAATCAGTCTCTACAACTTAATTTTTTTACGTAATGCAATAAATATATTTTCTTATAATCAGCAGTGTTAAACATTCACACGAATACATAAGTATATATATACACATACATACATATATTGCTTACTGAGAATAGCTTAGTATTGAACAGGAATAATTTATATCTCAATTTATAGTTTAGGATAGTATTTTTCTTTCATGATAATCATATGGGTATGATTAAAGACATGTAGACACTAATAAACTAATAATATATCCGTGAGGTACCGGCAGAGTAGAATAATACCTCCCCCTGTACAAGGTGTCGCAAGAGGCGACTAAGGTACCAGAACCGACAGATGGCGGTATATCCATGCAAAAAATTCAGTTTAAATGTACAGGGCGAGGATGGGCAGCAGCTTCCTCGTCGCCAAAACTGCGCTATGCGATTGCAAACACGCTTGCTCAGCGCAGCAATTATGGGCAACATACCCCCTTTCTCAGGGAGGCCTACGTCCAACGGTGGACTTTTAATGGCTGGTATGATGATGAAGAATTTACATCCCAACATGAATCTATCTGAAGAGTCGTATCAGTCTGTACAGTGTTTGAAGGTATTGCTTCAACCATTATTACCATATTTCAATCAATTTAAACAGAATATCAATTAATAAAATAAACCCAAACTGATTTCATGACTCACTACCTCCTTTCATGGAAACCATATAAATATTTTATACATAGTTTTAAATTTAATGTCTTTACAGAAACAAGGACAGGGACTTTGTTTTAAATGTAGTTATAACTTGTTGATATAACGAAATTTCGGTTGCATAATAACTTATTTATTATAAACTGCGTGACCATATTTTCGAACATTTTCGCGTTCACTACTCATAATAAAACTACTTTATTAACGCCTTTAAAACGCGGTTCAGTTAACTTTTTATATTTTGCCATTTTTGTCAATGACCACATCTTTGTTCGCAAGGTAATCGAAATGTCAAACAGAAAAATGACAAAAAGTAAAATGATCCGCATTTTAAAGCGGTAAAACAAATATTTGTATTTGAAACAGCGGAATAATAGCAAACGTTGTAACGAGCTATGTTGTATCCAACTATCAGTTCCAGTACCTCAATTCGGTTTAATTAAACCCACAATTAGCAAAAATACTTCTGTTCAATGGACCTATGCCCAACGTCTCAATGCTGATATGATAATGCATACAATACACCACTTGCTTTTCAAGTATGACGACTCATGTCAAATGAATCCTGTACTTTTCGCATCTAGGGCCCATAATGTCCTACTAATTCAACAAGATAAAATATATAAAAGCGCAAGGAGAAATCTAGTGAGAGAGAAGATAACAAATTTGATAAATGGCAACCACAGATTGCAGACTCGGTGCTGCAGTTTAAGAAAAAAAAGAGTATTTAATCATATTTTCTAACGCTTTCTTTGGTCATAATAAAAATTAACGGCTTTAAAACACGATTTATGCAAATTAAAAATTTATATGGGGAATTATAGCTAACCTGTCGGGTCGGAAAACGCATTCGGTATTGTTCCTATCTGCTATCTTGTGCGACAAAGGTCATGAGTACGATTCCAACCCAGAATAAATAAATAAGTAAATTCACACGACATGTTAACCATTGACCTCACTCCCGAGATAAGTAGCTTAAAGCACTTATGTTAACAGAGGATTACAAATATCATACTTAAATATGTTTAATATCACTCAGACATGGAACAAATACAAACATACATCATATAGATATTTGTTCTGGTTGTGGATCGAACCCACAACCTATGGCGCACAAGATAGGATCACTAGCAGTTACGCCATCAGGCTCGTAGAATATAAATATTTATATGATGAATATTTATATTTTTTATATATCTGATATTTGTGATTCGCCTGATGTTTGATATTCGTAACACAAGTGTGTTATTTAGATAAAACATATATGTAATAATTAATATATGTCTATAATTCGAACTTCAGAGTCTTAAAAATTGTCAGAAGCAAAAATAGTTAAAGCATTATACCTCTCGTGGGATAGGTACTGACATACCCTGAGTACAGGCAAAGTATACTCCTACTAGTTATTCTGAGAGGCGGTCCTGGAACCGACAGATGGTTTCAAATGCAACGTAGGGGGGAGGGGGAGCCGAATTGTCTTTGCAAACTTATGCTCTGCGATTGCCTGACCAACGCAGTAATTATAAACGAAATTCCTTTCTTGGGGAGGCCTTTGTCCAGCAGTGGACGCTTAACGGCGTGTAATTACGATGATAATTACACGTTCCAGGTTGTATTTTTTTTTAAATATTGTCTCTGGAACATAAAACTATAGTTTCCTAATAACATTTGAAAGCCGATAAAAGGCAGTTTCATTACAGGACACGGCTTATTAAAGTTAGCAAACTTTTAAAATCATCCAAAAAGAAATACTGTCACAGTTTCACAATCGTCTTTTATCCGTCGTTAATTATCCTTTATTCTTAAAGCAATTAACGTTTTGAAGAACCAAAAGAAATTTAATCCTCGGTCAGCAGTTTGTTAGGGATCAAATGCAAATTATAAGAGCTCAGGATAATGTTTTTATAACGGAGAATTCGTTAAGCCTGTCCTAAATCTGTTCATTTCCCAATTTTCGAATTGGTGTAATAACTTTACATTCATCTCTGAATTAATCCGGGTGTTGACTGAAGCTTACTTGATGCCACTGGATCTCAATGTTTTGAAAGAAAAAAATAAAGAATTAACATCACTATATTTGAAAAATGTACGTTGCTAGCAGTGGCCCGCGGATCCACCCGCGGAGTTCTCGTTAAGATATTACTTAGTACTTGCAGATAATGTAGCTTTTTATATATATATATGACAGATTTTATCTTCGTTTTAAGGAATTTTCACTGTTATTTTGAAATTAAAAAATAGCTTCTTATATTACTCGGTAAACAGCTTTCTAATTATAAAAGAATTTTAAAAATGCCTATTATCCTGTTACGTTTCTATGCTAGTTCGAAAACTATTGCCTAAAAAAGTATCAATAATATAGGCATTTTTTTCGTTTCTTTTTTTTAATGAGTATTAACTCTTGAATACCCTATGACCACGAAGGGCTTCTTAATAACCGCTTCCGTATTGCGTCTCATCATCATCATAGCAGTCGTAGAACGTCTAGATAGGCGTCCCCGAAAAATGGGCAATTATGCCCATAATTGCTGCACTGGGCAGGCGTGGTGGCTATCGCAGAGCCTAGCTACTGTCACGACAAAAATGCTGCAACCTATCTCCACCTAGTTATCGTACAGCGCCTCGGTATTTGATCCCTACGAGTCTGGTTACAAAATATTACATATTAGAATTATATTAAAAAATCGACGGTACCTTTTCGCTTACCCATTCAAAAACGCGTGTATGCAAACTTAACAAAATCGCCTAACCGTTTTTAATAATCAACAACAGCATATATATAGGTACCACTATGTACTTTTTATTGTTTTACCGACCCCTAGGGGCACGTCCAGTCCACTTTGAGAAACAAACTTTACTAACATCAGGGCAATAATTAAAATATTTTTAGGCCTCTTATATAGCATATCACACGTGAGATACTGACAGGCCCTGAGTACAGGCAAAGTAGACATCATATATAGGCTAGAATCATTATATAACCTTTTATGCAATATATCATTCCGCTGATAAATTCATTGTAAGTTCCATTACACTTTATAATAGCAACTGTGTTATGATATTATTCTGTGTATTATATAAGAAAATATTTTGTAATGAAAAATAAAGCATTATGTATTTCACAACAGTCGGAACCTTTAAATAGACGACGGAACAAACAACAGGTCTCAAAACTTTGTTCAGTTATATGACTGCTTTACATTTATATCGACCATGTTTTCTATACTTATATTAAGAAGAGGAAAGAATTCATTGTGTTTGTTTGTTGCGGTTTAACTAAAAAACTACTGGATTTCAAAAATTCGGGAAATTATTACTTCTTTTTCCGAGTACCATAGGCTATATAATATTTTTGAAAATAAATAAGAGACCAATGGCTAAAATAGAACTATGTAAGCAAGATTTGTATTTTTGTACGTTTGTAACAAATAAACTCTATAACGACTTAGCCGATTTTAATAACTTTTTAATTAATAGAAAATTAAATTATCATCAAGTGACATACACTTCAACCTCTCAACCGATTTTGATGAAATTTGGCACAGACAATTTTTAGACCCTTAGAAAGGACATAGGCTATTTATTTATTCGAAATAAGGGTTGTAAGGGGTCGAAAAATGGGATAAAAAGTTGTATGGAAGTATCGCTATTTTTAGAACTCGAAACTTGAATTATTTTTTAGGCCATTTTAGATTTGATATAAATATACATGACATTCAAAGTTTATATAAGTTAAGGTAAAGCGGTATAGAACCCAAAAACTATTTAACGCGGACGAAGTCGCGGGCACAGCTAGTATTTTATATAAGCTTAACGTCATAAACCTGAGTTATTATTATTAAAAAAAACTTGACTACAAGCCGTGCCGTGAGGTACCGGCAGAGTGGAATAGTACCTCCCTCTGTACCAGGCGTCATAAGAGGCGACTAAGGTACCAGAATATCCATTCGAGACAGTACAGCGCAAATGCATAGGGTGGAGATGGGCAGCAGCATCCCGATCGCGAAAGCTGCGCTCTACGATTGCCAACACGCTTGCCCAGCGCTGCAATTATGGGCAAAATTCCCCCTTTCTTGGGAAAGCCTTTGTCCAGCAGTGGACTTCCAATTGCTGTAACGATGATGACATGCCCAATAGAAATGCTTGAAAACCAAAAGTTGTCTGTCTATTTGTTACGTTAAAACAGCTTAGCCATCTTGAAGAAATTCAGAATGTGTCTTACTTGAACCCAACGAAAGTTAAATTATTCCGGAATCGGTGTTACGGGCGAAAGACAGTAATATATATAAAACTAAAATGCAAGAATCGCTAGAACACATACATTTCCGTTGATAAATCTAAGGTAAATACATTAAAAATATTTATTTTATCGAAATAATTCAACGACTGCTATTTACAAAAGATAAGACCCACTTGTTATTCCAAACGTAACCTTGTAAGCGTCAAGTGTTTATCCGCTTAATGGGTCGCCCTGAGACGCCAAAATTACAGTAATATTTCTCATAGCACGACCTAACACTATGAAGTTAGGTTTTAACTTTAGGGCTAATTAAAACTTGCAGTGTTGATAAGGAGCTAGTGATGTGCTGAAGGGTTCTTACTTGGATACTTGAACAGCCACTCGTGAAGATGAACTAGAACTGCGTGCTGAGGCATTACATCTCCTCCTTCACTTCACACTGACTTCCAACCGTAGTCGATTTTAGAGGTGTCCCGCCTCATCGCCAGTCTTCACGAGACTAAGTTGCGTGCTTCGAACTCCGACCAGTCATAATCATGATCAAGTCATAAGCAGCAGCCGTAAAACGTCCACTGCTGGACAAAGGCTTCACGAAGAAAATAGGGATTTTGCCCATAACTGCCGCGCGGGGCAAGCGTGGTGGGAATTGCAAAGCATACTTTCGCGATAGGAATCTGCTGTCCATCCCCGCCCTACTGTATTCGAGCTACAGCTTTCGAAGGATATACCGCCATCAGTCGGTACGTGACTTTAGTCGGTTCTTACGGCACAAGGGAAGGCTCTATTCTGCTTGTACCACACGACTACTTCAACCAGAACTTTAAAGGTATTATACTAGAAGTTTCATATTTAAATACGTAATTGACTTGACTTAAGTGCATGATCTGATCACAATTATGAGGAGAATTGATTCTGTGAGAATTCCGTTTAATCTTTCTCGGTGTCTGTTTACGGCAAACTAACGTAAATGTACAAATAGACTACGTAATAGTGTTTTTGGCTTATTGATAGAACCGCTGTCCTTTTATGAGATATGAAATATGGCGTCTGATAGGAAAATTTATAATATTTTGCATACTGTAAAAGTAAAATATAATGTCTAAATACCATCAGAGTTATACCCGGGCTATAATCGCCTGCTTTGTTTCAAAACCAGTGAAAAATAGAATACTAACAAACAATTGTACACTACAGCAGACATGTCACATCACTAGATAGCACCAGACACTTGTATTCAGCCGGGAGCTTGCGGCATGAGTTGAATACGCCCGACATCTATTGAAACGTCCCGGATTCGGCGTCCGAGATACACCGGGACAATCGCCAGTCACTTGTTATTCTGCGCGGCACCCAGATGTATATAAGCGCGCAATTATTAGGGATAACAGGGATATAAAGGGACACTTTTTGAGCGTCTGTTTGATGCTTCAGACATAAATATCTGTTTTATGTCTGCAAAATATGTTCCTAATATCATAGACTCAAATAACTGTTATTTATGTACACAGTTTATACATACATTAGAAACACACAAAATAAAATTTAGGAATACACATAGGGATATATAGCTGAAAAATGAACAATGGCAATTTCATAAACATAAGTTGATTATTTAAAACCATAATATTAAGAAAATTAAAAAAAAATTGTGTAAAGTTTAAGAATAATTTAGTCTATATGTTTTGATTCAAAATGTAAATAATTAATTCATTAAATCTGGTGACACTTTTTCGAAATCTCTTGATAAAAGCCACTTGTATGTAAAGAACAAGTAACCATTAAAAAGGTACCTTTAAACATAAATCAGTCAGAAAAAAAATCACCTTTATTGTGTTTAAACTTAATACATGATTTAAGTTGTATAGTGTTACAAATCAACATCTGCTATAAAAACAATAACATATTTATTTTAAAAATTAAAGTATATAAATACTCACCGATACAGTGTTGCCGAATGTATTTTCTTAACTCCGTCCATTTCAGATATTTGTACTTTTCATGTCTAAACTTCCAGATGATTCCCTAATGGCAATGGGTTGGATTAAAAAGTAACGTCATTATGAGTTGGTCTTGATAATTCCAGAGTTAGTTAATTGGGGCACCTGGAACAAACAGTGCAATTACTCAATTTGTTCCACTTTGAACTTTCGTAGTACTGTCGAACTGCAGGCTCACCTCATTTTATATCTAAATGTAATAATTTGTGGAACCTAATTAATATAAATAAAATTGAAATGCATAAAAAGATTAATTACTTATCAACATCATATATAATATATAAGTAAATATAAATATATAACTATAATAACCAAACATTATATATGTTGTACGGTAACCTCACCTTTTTATAGTAACAGTTGGTAGGTAGGTAGGTACTATAATTACTTCACTTTCATCCAAAACATTACTCTAAGCAGACAATAGAACTAAGACTGATATCTTTTGTGCTTATTTTTGTTTATTTAGAATTGCCTTAAGTGGATAAAATAAAAGAAAGCTTGTTAATTGGCTATTGTTAATAACTTGGAACATCAGTGGCTTGGTTCATTCACTTCATTGAGGTTAATGGACTTAGTAATTAAGTAAAGAGACTTAACTAAAAATAGTTGAAATTACTTATATTATTTTCATAATGTAGATGTAATAATCTGTACTTGGGTAAAATACCTAAGTACCTATTTCATGTAAAATTATATTGATAAACTGACATTCAATGTTAAATTTTAATTAATTAATCTGGGGAATGGCATGAATTTAGCTCTAGAAACTTTCGTTTCTTTATTTGAAGAAAAAGGTTATCAATTAGTTTTAATTTGACTTCTGTAATTTTTGTCTAACCAATAAATGTTAATATAAGATTCAGTATATAAGCTGAAGGTATAGAAATGGTAAATATATAAAGGTAATTTTTATAGAATAAAAACCATGTATTATAATTCTCTAAATAAAATTATGTAACTTTTAGTCATAATTATTATTTATTACCAAGGATATGAAAGTCTAAATGTGTTAATTATAACATTATGTCACTGTCAATTACCATCATGTTTTTAATCAATTCCTAACCAGATATTATTTCAATTAATGGTACTATAGTTGGTACTTAAGTTTAAAGTAATATTTAAGTAACCATCTCTAAATAAATGTTCATACTATAAATTATGAGCCCTAAAACTACTCATGCTTTGCAAATAAGGCTATAGACCAAAGCAATGGTATTATACACTGTACATATATATTGATATAAGTACTAGATTAGTAATAAAGAAGACACTTGGAATGAACACGGGTCCTCTTTTTTAATTTTTCTACTTGGATATAGCAAAAATGTGATTAAGGGTAAGTACACTTAAGTAAGTCCAGGACACACACATGAAAAAAATTCACAATGAAAAATTTTATTTTTTCATCCATAATAAATATGATAGAAAGTAATCTCTGTTTATTATTGGGAAAAGTAAATCATTTCATGCAACTTATATTTTTATTTGACATTTTAACATTTAATGTAAATAGAGAAGTGTATGTACTGATAGACATTTATTACATGTAGGTATGTAGGTAACCTATTATGTCCGCTTCAGCAATTTTATTGAATAGAGGTTCTGTTAGGTGAGTAGGCCTTTGGGCCTTTCAATTTCAGCTTGATAATAGACAGAATATAATAGAGCTGTGTCAAATTGCCACTGCACCTAACCATTTACTAGGAACTCTGAATTGAAACCTTTATTGCTCTATGACCAACAGATATTATACCACGGTTAAATTTATTTATTTCAAAAGTTACAAATGATATTACTTACATTAATAATTTTTAACTTATTAAGACATGTACAATTTAAAAATGACAAGACATTTACAATTTAAAATATTAACCACTGACCAGTACAGATAGTACAAATAAGTGATACATTTTGAAGAAAATATCAAAATAGACACTAACAATGAACACAACAGAAGAAAAATACATGTAACATGTGTTCTTCTAGCTTTCATGATCATATATAATATAAATATAGGATTGATAAGCTTATCAGATATTAATGATTAAAGCTGGAATAAACAATATGACCTAAATACTTGTACAAAATTAATACAAGATTCCAATAAAAATCAAAATGAAAAAAAAATCATTATGAAAAAAAAAGTTTTAAGTTAAAACACTGATTAAGCATTATTTTAACCTGAGAATTTATACTCATACTCCCAATGATTTTTTTATCTGATTTATTTATTTGAGCTTTGGATCACGAGAATTTTACCAAATAAGACTTTCTAAATTTTGTCAAGCTTACTAAGTACTTAGCACAATGAAGATGGTATCTAGGTATAACTAATAATCGCGCGTAATCGACACGTAAATAAGATTATATGGAAAAACTGAGCACTCACCGAAAATGGCTACAATCTTGCAAAACGCACCAACTCAACAATCACTTCATAACGCTCACAATATTATAGAACGTGAGATAGTTTTTTACACCAACAATTCCCCGTATGAATGCACTTTCCAACAGCTTTTACTATTACGGCCCCTACTAAAGCAAGTAGTACAAACAGGCATGAAAAATACTTGGCGACTGACGTACTATACGCAGGGAGCGGTCGGAATGTAATCGGTTTTTATACGCGAACTGCTAGAGTGACGTTCGATTCACTTTAAAATAAGAAACAAGCACCAAAAGACGCCACTTATTTCAATCCATTTAGAGGGATCTTAACACAAATCACTATGAAATAATAAAATTGGGCGACAACGAAGCGTAGTCGTCCCTCCTCCCTTCTCCGTAAATCAATCATAGACAATTATCTTTTTTCCTACGTGCTCAAAGGAAGCACTGGCAATAGCAATCTAATACATAAAGTCTTAGAAGACACGTTATTAATGTAGTCCATTTGATAACAATATAAAAGCAACAAATGAAAAAAGATGCTAAAGAAAGTTATTAGACCTAAAAAATAAATTGTTTATAGGATATTAAATTAACTTTAATAAACTGACAAACAAGATAAGCGAACATCAAACTAATAAATCTAAATCAAAAACTATTTAACTAGATTTAGTTTCTAAGATTTTCTTACATACTGCATAAACTGTATGTTTTCGTTATTTAACGCGTATTGTTATTTACTAACACTTTTATTATGTAGATAGCGTATCCGAACACAAATTTTGCGTTTCTGTTTTTTAATGATGGTAGTGTTGTTCAAATTCTTTCGAAAAGAGAGCATGCGATTTCATATCTCGTCTAGATACAATTCGATAAGAAGTATTACATTTTAGATTTGTTTATAAAAGAGAGAGCAAGATGTGAACGAAAGTTTTATGTTCTTTTAATATTCTTAGTTTTAATTTAGTCTACTGTTATATGAAAATATTTTTTCTTCAAATCGAAGCTTTTATAAGTAAAATATAAGAAATTAATTTAAATTTTAAAAATTTCAGAAAAAAGAATGTTTTAGTGCTTAATAACTTAATAAACGATTTAGAAGGTTCACAGTTTTTTTAATATATTACTAGTTTTTTTTATTAAAATTATTGCATTTTATAGTTTTCTGAGTAATTACAGAAAGATATTTCTTCAAAAGGATTTTCAGTTTACATAAGTCTCTATATTTATTTTAACAAGAAATCAATATTCAAAATATGGTAGCAACATATGGTAATTTTAAAATTTTGATATCATATGTTAAATAGACAATTTTTAAATCGATATATATAACATCGATCAACCGAATGAAGATCGTAGCACATCACTTGAAGTATCCATGTGTGCACATATTTTATGTATCTGTATCTGTATGTTGTGTTGTGTGTGCGTGGTGATTTGTGTTAAATGCTGATAGAAAGAAAAGGAATTAAATAAATCAGGTATAATTTGACGATGAAACTAACATAAATGTGAAGAAACAAGGCGTGTTGTGTTATCAAGTGCAAGTGAATCCGTCGGGAGGCGGTAATCGTGTACGTTTATTCGCTATTTGTGGATTCTGGATCTCGTCGATGTACCATAAACAAAAATGTCAGCGATCCCGATTTTTTGTTTCTTACTGCATACCCATCGTTATACCTTAATTAGATCACACGAATGATATAAAATAATGTTAGACGCTTTCTCTAGCGATGTTATCTCGCCCGAGTAGCGTTACCACAGCAATAAATCGGCCATAGCAGCGTGCGCTTCGTGTGCTCGCGCCTGTCTACACCCGACCTATCTCATTGTTTATGTATGGAGAATAAGCCAGGAATTTTTATGGGATATTGCATTATATTCTTATTTTAATTGAATATTATGGTAAAATCAAAGTTTTAAGGTGATCGAGCGTGGTTGATGTACAGATACGCGCGGGAGCGTCCTCGCGGCACCAAGTATTTTTTTTTTATCTCTATTTATAATAATCTCTTGATCGTTTGCTGCAGCATAATGACATTCTTGTAATGAAGTGCCGTTCTGTAGATTTGCGGGACATGTGCCAATTATTGCGGTCTTGACGAACGCGCCGATACATTTTGTATGTATACAAATAACATAACTTGTGTTGTAATGAACATTCATAATTACTCTGTGCTAAAACTGTATCTTGTTTTTACATATACATCATATCTAGCATATAATTAAAATGTGTAAGTTTGACATCTCAGAATCCAAATCAAGTAATGAAACAATTTCACATGATTTGCATCAGTCTTGATGAATGAAGCATTAGACCAGAATCACAAAATAACTCTTTTATCTAATACAATAATTAACTTAAATGGCTAAACTACACTATGAGCACTCAATAATGGAATGTAATTAACCTTGTGTTGACTAAACAAACAACTGTAAACAAAACTTGCTATTAGTGATTTATTCTCCTATACAATGAAAGATTATACAAGTGAGTATAAACTGGGTAATTATTGTATTTTATATTATCATAATTTTTCCTATTTACTAGTTGAGTAACATGTTGCTGTAGGTTTTCCTTGTAATTCCTGGGATGGTTAATAAAATATTAAATATTGCTTACAAGAGTGTTTTGCAAAGAGAGCTACAATATACCATTTTTCCTGTAGGTATTTAGTATTCCCTATATTTTGCTTTTGTTCATAAATTTACTATAGTTTATATAGGAAGTAGTGTTAAAGTCTAAGAGTCCATTTCTTACATGAAAAATTCTTGTTTACTTTCTAATCCATATACTCTCTTCATTTACTCTATTCTTATATGTACACTGTTTTTAAGGGAAGTGATTAAGTATTTGAAAATATGCAGATATAGTGAATTATATTTATAATTTTTTAAATATATTTTTAACTTGACTAGTAAAGTGTAGTGTCTTACAAGTTTTATACATACAATTTATAATATCCTAAATAAAATGATGTGTAAATCTAAATTACAGCAGACATCTAAAAAGCAGTTATAATTAAACTTTCCATTTATACATATAATTAAGCAGCCAATATTTATGACATCTATACCCTGCTGATTGATTTACACTACAGTAAAAATGGCTTATGTATTCTTTGTGTTTTGCAGTCAAGTTGGCGAAGGCACGCAGGGGAATGATAAAGGAGAAGGAGAAGGGTGGCGGTGCCCGGCTCAAGGACGAGCCCAGCGACCCTGCTGAGCCTGGTGAGTATATTATTTATATCATATGTTATATACAAATACACTATTATGCACTCATAAAATATTTATTTTCTTAAATCAGTTAGATTAAAGTCCTATGATTATATTAATGTCTACTCTTGCCAGCTCATCAGCCCAGCCCCCAGCCCCTCTAGGGAACTCAGTTATCTCTTATAGTTGCTGGTTGCTTCCAGAAATTATATATAACACTTTATATTTTGTCAGCTTGGGAAAGTATGGGTTGACATGGCAGACTGATTCTACAACAAATTGTGTTGTGTCTGAGATTGAAATTTGTGTTAATCAACCTTATAAATAAATTAAGTAACTGGTAATATAGCAATTAATTCTTTACATCATTAATATAAAATTTATAAACTGAATATAAACTATCTTTTTTCAAGGTCACATGGAACCAATCTAATACTACTGCTTATATGTATACAGATTAATTTGTTTACAAACAGTATTTAATTTGTTGTGGTTTATACTATTGTAATACTGTAAAAGCCGCATAATCAACATTAGCAAGAGTAAAAAGGGAGAATAAAATCATAACATGTTATTCATACTATGTTTGGCAATGAAAGAAAGATGCATTATAAGTGTTGATTGTACTGTTTCTATGTTATTTACTCAAGGGGAATTTGAGATATATTGACTGGCTATCTATACAAATATCTTAAACAAAATAAAATAATATATTTGTCTTTTTACTTTAACAGTTAAATTCTATTTGACTGGTGTTAATATATTTTTCATTTATATACAAAGCCAAAATTTTGTTCTATACATAATTCAACTTTTGATTGTTTAGGAAACCGAGTAGATAAATTCCTTTAAAATACAACAAACCATTCCAAAGAGTATGTAGGAAAACAAATAAAAACAAATAATACATACAATCTAATAGATCTCCGAATAGAAATAACAAATGGTGAAAGCCAGTGGTAGCAACGATGCATGTAATCAATTCATCTCATTTATTATTATTGCCAATAATCTTTAGCGAGCCATCTGTGCTGAGCTGAGATCTACAATTTTTTGCAATGCTAAGTTGGTAAACAGGCACACGGCCCACGTGGTGGTAAGCGTCACCATACCCTGTAGACGCTCGATTCCATTACCACGCCGCGAACTTTGTGGCTTGGGTATATTACGCCACAGGTGTGAGTGGGGCTTTTTTATATATTTCTAAGTCGTCAAATAAGCACGCTTGATAGTAATCGTGACCGCAGCCTATAGACGCTCGTATTTTCACTAGTGCGTTAGCAAACTTGTGACTTGAAGATATCACATTATCCAGTAATTTAAATAAAATGTAATGAATTCTCTCTATGGTTAATGTTAATAAGTTCCATAATTACGCATTGTTATTTTTTTTACACGTGTGACCAATGTCTTCGTCTACATTTTAATATTGACGCCAATTTGTACAATGTATTAATTATTTATTATATCAGTTTATTTTAATTCAATGTATGTTAATTCTTTGAATTGTTTCCGAAATTGGCTTTGATGAATTATAATATGTAAATGAAAACGACCGTGAAACGCGATGACGGATTTTTCAATGGAGAGTTGATTTTTTTCATAGTCACATAAGTGTATACAAAAATAATAGTGCCGTAATTACTTATGCTATACTGCTATGCTTATTTACTATCGACATCGCGAAACAAAAAAAATATATTTACGTAGCCTTGTAAGTATAAAAAAAAACAAAAATTTTCCGCAATTCCTTCTCGGACATGCATATATAAAAATGTACGATTAAATTATTTTTTTGTTTAGTTATAAATAACATCAGAAAAACTTTCGTAAAACAATTACCGCCATCCCAGTCCTTGGTCATCAACCCTATAAATACAGGTAAGACGAATAAAAACTTTTTTAATGATCTTCGCTGTTTATATTTATAATATAGAATTGATGAAATGACACCGGTACAAGGCGCGGACCGGTTTCTTACAGGCCAGTATTTTAAATGATGCCTTGAGAGAAATGCACTAAAGATATCTCACCAACAAACCCTGCTAGGCGCGAGGAAAGTGGTTTTCCTAGTATGTGTGGCCAATGATTTTGTTTCTTATTTGTTTTTTAAACTGAATAAGTGTTAAAATACATTCATACATCTCGCCTGTGTCCCATCGGGGTAGGCAGAGACTATGGATCCCCACTTATTACGATCTTGGCATGCCTCTCTCGTTTCCCTTACTCGCATTTTTTTCATACACGCTTGTTTATTCTTGGTACTCCTGACCTGGCCCTCTTTAATACCGAAAAGGTATTACTTAGTTAGGATATGTTCGCCTAGGTTGTCCTATACCAACTCTTTCATTCGCTTCTGTTGTATATATTTGTGCAGTCATTCTATTTTATCCATCCTTTCTACATGTCCAAACCATCTTAACATTCCTTTCTCTATTCTTGTCAAAACATCATATTGGACACACCTCTATGAACAGCCAGTTGTGCCCTTTTTAACACATTTTGGCTTCCTATAAAAACACGTAAGACTCCATTGACGCTATTTTCAGCTTTCACTCTCAGTTCAATATCTTTTTCACACCTAACGTCTCTCTTAAAAACCCTTCCTAGATACACAACTTTTTCACTTGTTCAGCTTTTATGTTTAAGAACGTAATTCATAACCAGAAAATTAGTCTTATGTATTCATAGTTAACATCACTTGTCTAAGAAAAAGTTGGTTCTCTTTTCATTCGGTGGTGATGGAATTGACATCAGAGTAACCAGGCTTAAAAAGAATCCTTTTATATAATGTGTAGACCATTTTAAAATATCCGTGGGCTATCGGTAGAGTATAATAGTATTTTACGAAGCCGACAAGTGGCGGTATACCAATCTGAAATAACTTGGCTCAAGTGCATGGCGCGAATGCAGCATCCCCTAAGGTCTGCGATTGATTGATTCCCCGTTTCTGAACGTATATTATTATAAATTATCTGTTTAAAATATAGGGTAGAGCTAGAAATAATTATTACATCCAGCCTTTCTCTTATTTATATCGCCATTTTTAATATAAGAAAGGACAGTATGAATATTAGTAGTATTTATTTAACTTTATTACACAAAATGTACAATTGGCGGACTTAATGCCAGTTGGCATTATCTCCTAGTCAACCATTACACAAAACAGAAAAAAAAAATATAGTGGTGCAGGCAATATATATACAAAATAAATAAACGTGGCATACATATTTGGTCTGATAGTGCATACGTGTTCCTTTCTTCTAAATATGTGTTATATTTGTGATTCCTGTGTTACGTCCTGTGTTTGTTGTTCTTGTGTAAAAGTCCTTACTTATCTCGGAGTCAGCTATGGTATGTACTGTACACATATACTTAAATATTTACATAGAATTAAATAATGGAACATATAAGGTGTAAAGTAGTAACTAAAATTAAATATTAAAGAAAGGAATCCATTTCTGTTAGATATTACCTGGTCTCTCCAAATTAGCGTCCGCCTCTCTCGTTCGCCTCCTATCCCGAATTTCACAGAATAGCCCTGTTCGTCTCATAGTCTGTCTATACTGCGCGTACTGTACGCAAGTTTTTGCGTTTCCGACTCGCTCAGTGAACAGTCTATTAGCAGCGGCATTACGCGCGGAAGACGTCAGATATTCACAGCTATACACCAAGCTGTAGCGATAGGAAATAAACAGTATATAAAATTTCGATGTTAAACAAGAAAGACTGAGTTCAAAGTTAAATGTAAAATCTTTAGATGTTTGTATACGTTGATCTGATAATTCATACTGATGACTACAGTCGTCTTAATGAAGAACTACGCTAATTTAGCGTCTGTTTCTTTAAGGAGATACTAGAAACTTAAATACCGACAATGCCGTGTAGTACCGGCAGAGTAGATTGTACCTCTGTATCAGGTGTCGTAAAGGGAGACTAAGGTAGCCGAGCCGACAGGTGGCGGTAAATCTATCTGAAGCAGTCTAGCTCAAATGAAATAAGGCGGGATTGGGCAGCAGCATTTCCGCCGTGAAAATATGCTCTGAGATTGCCACCACGCTTGCCCAGCGCGGCAATCATGAGCAAATTCCCCCTTTTTTTGGGGAGACCTATGTCCAGCAACGGACGTTTTACGGCATGAAAATTAAAAATGTAATGATAAGTTTTGTAAAAAAAAATTACATCAATAAAAGTAAAAATCAAACTAATGTAAATAGGAAAGATTTGAGTTCTTGTTTTTTTGTCACGATTAACTCAAACTACTAGACAGTTTTTAATAATTTTTTCACCATTATAATGCTACTTTGGTTTTACACTTATAGAGATCCCCATGTAAAATAGAACAATGATAGCAAGAGTTGTACTTTAATTTGGAACGATAAACTAATAAAGTTATTGGACCTTTTTCAAAGATCCATTCACTTATAAAAAGCTATGTTACCGGTTAAAAGCGTGTACTATATTTCATTCTCTTATTGACGTCTTGATAGGTTGTATTAATATCTCCATTTATTTGTAACTTGTACAACAACAACAAGCCGCCCCCCGCGGTTTCACTCGCGTTAAATTTAAGATCAAACCTAGTATCATTTATGCTACGCTGTTATTGATCCTAGCGTTATGTTAGAACTGAAAGAATTTTTCAAATCATACCAATTGTTATGTAGTATGATCCATAATACTGTGAGTTATGTACATCTTATATCAATGTGGTGTAACTGCATTATGGTTATATATGACGGTATGTACTTTCTACATTCTATACTACTCATTTCACCCGAATAACACATCTGAAAGTATCTTAAGTGATCTCCGATAGGAAAGATGGTATGCGGCCTGTATTCAGCGCGATCTTGCGACGTTAGTTGTCCACCTTGCGGGTAGGCGTCCTACGCTGCCAGCTCGTGATCTCCATTAGTATATCTATTTCTGCGTATTAAATGTTCTGGTTATTGTCATTTTAACTTATTTGCTGTCCTATGTTCTAGTACTTAACTTGGTTATTTCGCGGATCTTCTCATTCCTGATGGACGTCTGAGATTAGTCCAGCATTAGGTTCCCCGAAAAGCAGCTACGGTAACAGCATACCATCAGGCGGGAGCCATTATTACCATTTACCACCGTCGTGGTTTCCTAATAATATTATAATCGTGAAAGGTTGTATGGATGTATGAGTTTGTGCATATTTGTTACTCTTTCACGTAGGAACCGCGAAATAAATCTTGATAAAATATGGTACAGAATATGGTCTTTAATAATTAATAAGACGTACACTGTTAGACATAAGCCTCTCCAAAAAAGGGGTAATTTGCCCATAATTGCCGCGCTGGGCAAGGCGGCAATCGCAGAGCGTAGCTTCACCAAGGGAATGCTACTAACCATCCCTGTCCTTTTGCATTTAAGCTGGTTGGAGTGGATATACCCCCATCAGTCGGTTTAGGTACATAGGCAGGTACTATTCTATTTTGACGTTAACACATAAAAGCAACTTTTTTGTTGCTAACTAACAACATGTTCCCGGGGAATAGACCTTTTTTTAAAAGGAATTTGCACGCTGCACAGTTGCGCAGCAATTGTTGTATATTACGAAGAGCTACTAGGAATCCAGGAATAGCGATGGATGGTATTTAGCTGAAAAATCCTTGCGGATAAAGTGGCGGAGAGCTTGTTTGTATAATAATAGTTACAAATTTATGTTTAACTCAAACAGTAACAGAGTATTCTGCGAATAGCCACTTTTTCAATTAAACCACTTTGTCAATTGGATTTGTTTGATTGTATACGTTGTAATTGTTATGAAACAATAAATACTTAGTGTAAATTAAATTGTTCGAATGTGGAAGTCATGTTTCGTGTTTAATCTATTCTTCTGTCGTTGATAAAATCATAAAAATTTACATCTACATCTTTTATTGTGATGAAAATATTGCAACAGAAACAAACGAAATTCTTTTAGAGTTGTTACTTTCTAAAATTTGAGTTTAACATTGAAGTCGCCCTTTTTTGTTAATGCCTGCCTAAATTAACTGACTCATTCACTTTATTTCCAGGCCATGGCTCGCGGCCGCCATCAGCGTCGCTGCCAACGCCAGCGGCTCTGAAGAAGGAGCCCGACGAACCCCCTCACAGGGTTAAACTGGAGCCCCACAGTCAATCCGGCGGCGAAGACTCCACAGCGGAACTTGGCGTTGACGGCATCAAGACAGAAATCGACGGCCTCATGGATAGTGACGGTAGGATCACTTTGATCGTTTAGTCATTTGTAAGACGAAGGCCAATGAACTGGCTAGCAGTCACAAATCAAGTATACAAGGTAATCGTATGTATGTATCCCACTGTTCATCACGCTCGATCGTTTGTTTCTTTTCTTTATTAGACTAGATCGACATACAAGTATACGACCTGCGTGATAGCTAGCGTCACCGCAGCCTATAGACGCTTGTAAAACCACAAGGATAATACTAGCGCGTTGCTAACCTTGTGACTTGAAGATATTATGTCACATTACCCAGTAATTTCTCTGTCTCTCTCACCCTTCAAACCGGAACACAGCAATGCGATAACTGCGAATTGGCGGTAGAACTAGGTGAGAGTGAGGTATCAATGACGAGACGAGACGATCTTTGTATGAGGTTACATGTTTGTTATGTATATTCAAGAATATTTTTTAACATTTACGCGTTCTCTACTCATAATAAAACTAATTTATTAACGGCTTTAAGATGCGGTTAGTTTTTTGCTCAAGTTTTTCAGTTTTTCTTGCGTATCCGTTAAAAAAATAGTCGGTTTATTATGTATTACTTGGTTTAAGATATTAAACGCATAATATTTTGCAGTGCCTTTTTAGTGCAGTTTAGTCTAGTTACACATGATACATACATCATGCTTTGTTGTACGTCTGTATTGTGTACATACTAAAATAAACAATTCCTCTTGCCAGGTGACCCCACAAAATCTCCGTCCTGCGAGCTAGGAGGGCCGGGATCACTCAAATCAGAACGGCTCTCTTCAGACTCCAACGATATTTTGGACCCACAGACTGGCCTAAGAGGCAACACCGGGAACCTACAGGTAATACTCACTCAGAAAAGAACATAGTAACTATTAAAATAATCCGCCAAGTGTGAGTCGGAGGTTGATGTTAGTTTTATATTCATTTAATTATTTATTTTTATAGGTGCATATTTTAAGAAAATCACGTTTTTTCTATGAGGCCGCCCTTATATAACTATTTTTATTTTATTATGTATTTTGAAGTGAATATACAACTTAATATTCTCTTAATATTTCAAGCTTGTTTCATTTCATTAGTTATATCGATCGCCTCCTTATACATTGCCATTTTATTTTGTTTTTAGTATTTGTTGTTATAGCAGCAACAGATATGTGAAAATACATCATATGTTAACAAAATTTCATTTGTCTAGCTATCACGGTCAGTCGTACAGTCTGGTAAGAGACAAACGGATAGCGGAGTCTTAGTAATAAATTCCCATTTTTACTCTGTGGGAATTTTTAAAACATATAGTAAAAATCACTTAAATTTAAAATTTATATAACATTAAAAAAACGTAAATCATTCTAAAAAAATCTCTAATAATATGTTTACTTCAGGATGGTAACCAAAACTGCCGCAACCCAAACGTGGGCCCCGAAAACATGGGGTCGTGTCGCATGGGTGGCGGCGGGGGCCCCATGGGTCCAGGAGTATCGATGGGGCCCATGTCGGCGAGTGAGGCGCAAACGCTGCCCTCAAACGTCATCAGCAAACAGGCCGGCAGTATGGAGGTAACTTTGATTAGTACATTAAAGTATATTTTTAGATTTTTGAGGTAATGTACCTATAATATTGTTTAATTCATAATCCATAATCCAAAAGGTAGTGGCGTTGGAATTGATGTCTAAGTAGTCCAGCGTTAGATTTGTCCAGAAATAAATCTTATACTTTTCCATATCAATAAAATATATTTTTTATAAATCAATAAAAAATATTTTTGATAAACAATATTATGCATTTTAATCACTGTTTATAAGCATTTGATGTCTTAAAGGAATAAACGGAACTTTACTATAGCATGTTTACTTCTGGAAAATAATGCTATATTAAGTTAACATTTGACGGTGGTGCATCAAGTAGCGTTCCTATCCTGTTAATCCATCCATAGTTCCATCCCTACCCCGAACAAACGTAGCATGAGCATTTGTGTTTGTTTTGTGTTTAAGTGTTAAATATATGTATTTAGGTATATATATGCTGGTATTCTTCTGTTGTCTGATATCCATATCACAAATGCTTTAAGATATTTAAACTTGTGGATATTCAAGAAAAGCTACAGAAGAAAAGTTATAAAACCTTTTTTTTATCCAAATTCTTACTTACAACAACTAACTACGTTGAATAAAATGAAATTTTCACCAACGTATTGCCAGAGGTCTAAATTAAAATAGGTACGTGTAAGAGGTACACGAGTTATGTATATAGAGTGTTCGGTGTGAGTGTTGTGGATATTAGAACCGCTGTGTTCTCCCAGCAGCAGAGCCAGATCTTCGTGTTCTCCACGTTGCTGGCCAACAAGGGCGCCGAGGCCGTACTTTCGGGCCAGCACCACTCTATCATCGCCTACCACTGCGCACAGCCTGGGACTAAGAAATACCTCGAGGTTGGTCCGCTCTTTCATCATTTCAATAAAATTCTTTTTTACGGTTTGACGCGCCTAATGGCACAGATAGTACTGATTTTATCTTGTGCGCCAAAGGTCGTGGGTTCGATCCCCACCCAGGACAAATAATTAAATTATCATATTTGTGTTTGCTCTGTGCCTGGGTGTTGAATTTAAGTATTATATTCGTGAATCCTCTGTTGCATGATATCCGTAACACAAGTACGATTTCACAAATTAACAAACTTATTTTATCGAATATTAGATACAGAGGTGTTGTATAATATTACTTGATAACAGTACATGGTATTATATGCGTCTAAAAGTTTTCTACCTAGTATATAGGTCTCATTACCGCTCTATATCTAGAAGCAAATATGTATTTCAATTATTTTAATGCTGATAATATTTTCAGAAACACCCCTTAAAAATGGGCCAGTTTAATAAACAAAATCCCGCACAGTGGCTAAACAACCTCGCGATGGCAAAAACAAGAGGCGGCATGCGAGGGGGACCCAACATGATGGGAGGGCCCAACCAAATGAGCCACATGATGGGGAGTCCTATGGGTGGAAGCATGGGGCCAATAGGACACAACATGGGACACATGGGCCCCAACATGATGGGGCCTAACAGAATGGGCGCGCCCGGAAATCAGATGATGATGATGAAGGGCGGCCCTGGACAAATGGGACAAATGGGCCCCGGCATGGCCCCCATGGATGGGTTTCCAGGGGGCACCCCGTCCTGTGGTGTCATGGACGGCCTCGGTGCTGATGGTGAAATGCCCTGGGACACCGTAAGTGATGAAATGTTTTAATTTTTACTTTTTTTAATGTCTAAGTTGGCAAACAAGCTTACGGTTTGCGTGATAGTAATCATCAACGCAGCTTATAGGCGCTCAAGACAGGGATATCACTAGCGCGTTGTCAACCAAGATACTTGAAGATTGATGCTAAATTATCAATTTAACTCCCTCTCTCATACTTCAACCCGGAACACAGTAATGCGAACACTGCTGTTTGGGGGTAGAAATAGGTGAAGGTGTGGTATCAATACAGACGTCCCTTGTATGAGGTCTATCTCTAGTTAATGTTATTACTACTTTGCACCGATCCCTAAATATACCACAATAAATCAATAAAGAAAAATAACAAATATATTGGTTTTTATTTATAGAAAAACCCCTCTGTAATGTCAAACGGCATGTCCAACGGCCCACAGCTGCCGCCCTGCTCAGAGGCAGGCCCCGCGTCGGACTCCAACTCCGGACCGCAGGGCGAAGCTCCCTCGTCGGACGCACCATGTCAAACTGGGCCCAAAGGTAAACACATTACTTTTTGTACCAAATCGAGAAACAAGCACACAGTCCTCATGATAGTAAGCGTCACCACAGGCTATTGGCTATGTGCAAAGCGAGTAGTGGCGGACAGATAACGACCGCAGCGAACAACACGGCGGAAATTGGAAACAAATGCGGATGATCAGCTGTCAAGTGTTGATTAATTACAGTACAAAATCAAAGCAAAGAAATGGGCCATGACTGTTGTTGCGTTGTTACCTGCAAAAATAACGGCCTCAATAGCAAATATAAATTTTATATTTTCCCAAGAGCGTCCTATGAATGAATTTATCCAACCCCAAAGCTTGTGACCCATAAAGGATGCCAAGCCCATATGTTTTCTGAGTTGATATTAAAAGAAACCACATTTACATGCAATCGATAAATCTATAATGATCACAGTGATGCTGAAATCCAAGTAGATATTGCATCTATTTCGAGTCATAGCAACAAATATTTCATAGAATAAAGACAAAAGCTGTTGCACCGACCGAAAACATAAAAGGATCAATCAACATCAACACATAGTCAAGAATTTGTTGGTATATTATTAATAAAAGAAGATCAACAACTCTTAATCTTGCGGGTGTGACAGCGGGTTTAATAACTTTGACTTCTGGTAACGAGAGTAGCAAGTAAAAAATTTAAAGCTTCTACAAAAAAACCGCCTTCTCATTTTTTTATGAAAATTAAAACTGGCTTGACATTTTCAGCATTGAGTGCATTTATTTAGTGTTCATAGAACCACAGTTTCAAAAACATTTTAATTATTATTACATGATTTAACTTCTGCAACTGCCAATTTAGTATTTTGGCCTGATAAAGCTACTGTACTGACGAATTACGTGGGCTCGTATTAAGTAGCTCTGGCCCCATTTCTTACATGCTCGGCTAATACTAATTTATTGCCTTTTTTCTCAGTTTGTGGTTGGAAACTAATATTATATGTCATAGTTACAAACGCGGTTTTTATTATTATATTCATTTTACAGTAAAACTATTGAATAAATTGCACTTAAATAATGTCAACAATTCTATTTTAATCTTTGGTTTTATTTATATTTGCAAAGAAAACTAACAATGTTTACATTTTTATTATTTGACAGCTTCTGCAAATGTTGTAAACGCGTCGCCACAGTCGCGCACATAGCTAATAGACACTCATAGTATCACAAGGATATCAATAGCGCGTTGCTAACTTTGTGACCTGAATATATTATCACATTACACAGTAATTTCACTGCCTCTCACACCCTTAAACCTGAACACTGCTGCTTGGCCGTAGAAATAAATAAGAGAGAGGTACCAATACCGACGACCTTTGTATTAGGTCTACCTCATGTATGTGGTTCTCGTGGCAACCTCGTCTAGTCTGACGTTCGAATCGTTCAGTTTCGTTCAGTTTGACCCACTTAAAGTGAGAAGTGTAAAAGCTATATTATCTATAACTAATGCACTAGATTAAAATTAAATTAATTATAAATTCTTGTTTGAATGACACACAACAACTGACAAAAACATTCATTGTCTAGACTTTAGTAATTATGTTGTATTATCTTTGATGCCTTATATAAAATGTACAATGTCTTAACAAAAAAATTCAACGGCTTATGTTCGAATCTCGACCATCGGGAGATTACTAGTTGTATTAAATGACTGAAATCGTTATACGTGGTACAACATAAAACAACTCGATGTGACAAAATTATTTAACTAAATTATTCGTAAACATACGAAATTAGGTTATTAACTAACAAAAAAAAACAAAAACACTACTAAAACGAGCATTGACTTTAACATAATATCTAGCTATATTTGTTAACTGATACGCAACATTTCTTCCAGGTGTCAAAATCCCCGACGAGAACCTCACCCCCCAGCAGCGCGCACACCGCGAGGAGCAACTGGCCACCATACGCAAGATGCAGCAGATGTTGTTCCCCGAGAGCGGCGCCGGCGGGGCCTCGCAGCCCGGCGGCGACAACCCGCAACAGCCTAACGACATCAACCCGCCTAACTCGGCGGGCAACATCAACATGCCCTACCCGCCCATGTCCGGCATGGGGCCCAACGGACCGATGGGGTCCGGCCCCAACGGCCCCATGGTCTCGATGTCCAACAGCATGAACTCCGGCCCGAGCTGTACGATGTCGGGACCGATGGGGCCGAACGGGCCCATGGGACCAGGGCCGATGGGGCCCGGCGGTCCGATGGGTCCTAACGGCCCTATGGGCGGCCCGATGGGAGGAATGGGGGGCCCGCCGATGATGAGCGGGCACGGATCGATGGGGCCCAATGGGATGATGGGACCGAACGGCCCCATGATGGGAGGGATGGGCCCCAATGGACCGATGGGGCCAATGGGACCGTGCGGGATGAAAGGCATTAGGGGAGCATGTGGGGGGCCTGATATGAAAGGAGGGATGTGTACAGATATGCATATGGGCAGAGGATGCGGGGGACCTATGGGAGTAAGTATTAAAAATATCTATTAACTTTAAGTTTCTAGCATATACATATGTTGCGTATCTAGGGCACGTAGTGCTATCTTGTGCACCAAAGGTTGTAGGGTTCGATCCTCACCCAGGACATTGTGATTCCTCTGTTGTTTGACGTCTGTAACACGAGTGCTTTAAGCAACTTATCTCAGAGTCAACTCAATGTATGAGGAGTTTTAGTTAAATATTATTATTATAATCTATTTTTTTGCTGGAGTAAAGTTATTATAAGCTGGAATAGAGTATATTTTGTTATAGAATTTATCTAATTTACACCATAAGCTACTTTAATGAGCAACTATTACGCTAAATAGAGTTACACTCTTAGTGCTAAAAAATATAAAGGATTATAAGTTATTAAACATTTATTAAATATTGTGTTTTGTTGCAGCGAATGCCAAATCCTATGGGAGGGATGGGAGGGCCTAAACCGTGTATGATGGGCGGACCACACATGGGACCCAGGATGATGCCCGGGCCTAATATTAACGCAATGAACGGTAAGTATTTTATATTACATGATACATTTTTGTTTATTAATTTTATTGTAAAATTTTAGATATTTGTGAAGACATAAATCAGACATTCTCTCAATCTCTACTTCAATATAGAATTCTCAAAGGGTACGTTCTTTGTACGGTCGTTAACTCAAAAATTACTTCTCACCATCTATATCAAAACTCCTTATCTAATATTTTATTCTATCCCCGTATATTTCACGGATACTGCGCAGGTGAAGCCGCGGAGCGTTGCTAGTTTCTTACTATATCGATTTCTATTCATCTATACGTATACGTAGGACATATATCCTCACAGGATATACACAGTGCCAATTTTATGCTTGCAGGTGGAATAATGATGGACGGCAGTATGATGGGCGGGATGGTGCCGCACGGAGACTGCGGGCCGGACCACCACGGCATGCCCCTCAACGGGCCCATGTGCGACGAGTACGGCCGTGGCCGGAGCGTGAGTTCACACACATGTACACGCATGCGCACACACATAAATATGCACACACACATATACACCCATACTAGGTATGATCGATTCCTGCATATGAACCACGCCACAATCAGTGTCGTAGCGTGGTTTTCGCCGCCCGGGGCCGATTTGAAATTGGTCGCCGGCTAATAGAATTATATGTCATTTAAAGGTTAAAAAATTATATTCAATGAACCTTATCTACATCGTACATTTTAAATAAAATGTAATGTCTAAACTTTATTATGTAACGTAGGTATTTAAAGCAATAAATAATAATAACAAGTATTAGAGTACCTATTTATTTGTCAATTGAGCATGCAACATGGAGTGTACAAGTATCTTGAATTACGCATACTCATAGGTAGTGCTCACTAAACTTGGAGGAAAAAAATATACATAGTTACGAGTGTTACAAGGTGCCTAAAAAATTAGATTAAAAATGTACTCTTCGTCTTTTTTTTTCAAAGCAAAATAAAACAAAAGATTTTGTAGCTCTTGAAATTGATTACGGATTTCAGCAGTTACTCTGTCTACTGAAGTGAACATTGTTCGCCTCAGTTCGTTCTCGTACGATAACCCAACGTCTAACTCTACAGATCCATCGCCAAAAATATGCTTCTACCGGATTTGTCTTGGGGGTTCATACGGAATTCCAAGCTCTTCACATAAACTTTTAGCATGTTGTAGAGCTCCCTCTATAAATTCAGCTCGTTTTAGTAGATCAGTAGCATAGGGTCTACAAAGCACTCATTTTCTGACCACACTAATGTATGTTCAGCCCCTCTGTTTGCTAATACTTTTGAGTATCATTAACTTCACGAAGTATCGGTTGCCAGAAGCCTAAGTAACATAAAAATTAAAATGATTGCATAGCGACTAATAAACTTCGTTCATCCGTCCGTGTGTTCAAACTTTAATTCGTTTCCGTGAGTTTTTCTGGTGTAGTCAATGTTTATTTGTAATGATGTCTAACGAAATTTACAGCATCACTTCTAGCGCTCTAACGTGTATATTTGAAGTCTTTTCAAACTTTTTCCTGTTGTTGCTGCAACAAGATCTACCCACCAGTGGGTTGACGTAGAAAAAAAAACGTAGCAGCGTTCTAGCCTGCCAAAGAAAGTAACCGAATTGACCTCAGCTGGAGCTGCATCTAGGCAAATTAAGTTCAGTGAATAATTCGAGCAAGGAATAAATTCGGCATAAGGATTGATATTTTTTATTGGCTGTTGAACACCTGTGTGGCACCCAGCCATCGTAGCAGCGTTTTCGTAAGCTTGTCCTCTAGAATTCATAATATCGAGGCCGTTATCTTTAATTTTACTTACTTAAATACTATACCGTCTGCAGTTTTGCTTTAGATTTCAATAAAATCTATAAAAGATTCCTCAACTCTCACCTCCTGATTTTCAATCACTAAGTATTGCAATATAATATTGGCTTGTATGGTATTTATGGGAAATGTACGGGTGCTGTCAAAAATTATGGAATAATATTGGGCCTTTTGGACACGAGTTAAAATTATTTGCAACGTAACGCCAAATTTTGTTTTGTCAGAAATTGTATAATATCAAACATTCTTGTCAGAATATCATGCCATTTTTTAGTTTCGTTTTCTAAAATGTTTTGTTCTTTTTTATCGATAGTTTTCCCTTTTCAACGTCTTTTTTCTAAATCCTTTCATTTGCAAAAATTAATGTCATGTTGTGAACTTGATTCATGATTGGCTACCTTGGGATTTAATTTCCACCAAGTGTTAAATCCAAGTGTAAAAAATCAGAAGAGCAAAATTTGGATACATTTCATGATTTGGGGTGTTCAAATAGATGACAACAGAAGCAAAACAATGAGGCTTTCGAAAGTGAATATGCCATCCAAGAGCGTAAACTTTTTTTTCGGTATTTGTTTCGTTATATTTCTAATCCGCCGCCCCCTTTCGACCTTTTCGTATGGCGCCCGGGGCCATGGCCCTTTCTGCCCCTCCCAGGCTTCGCCACTGGCCACAATTATGCTTAAATTATTTCAACCGCTATACAGTTTTAAAGGATGAAAGTGACAGACAATTTACTGGGTAACGTCTACGAGGCCAATAGGTTGGGAATGCGCAGGAGTGGCTATTCTGCTGTTATGTTTATCATTATCGAATTTTGGACATTATTGTACCTAACTATATGCTTGTTTGCCATCCCTGTATTGTTAATAAAAGTATATACTATATAAAGAGTGGAAATATGACTATACTCTATATCACCATAATTACAGCCATTGGAAGTCCAGGCCAGCCCCGACATAGGCCTCCCAAGAAAGGAGGAATTTTCCCCATAATTGCCGCGCTGGGTAAGCGTGTTAGCAATCGCTGAGCGCAATTTTCGCGACGAGGATGCTTTGAGTTACACTGTCTCGGATGTATATACCCGTCTGTCGGTACCTCACGACCATACTATTGCTGTTTGATTTTTAATTTATTCATTGATACCATTTGGATTATGATACACTGGTTCTGAAGTGAAATGTATGAAACATTTCCCTTCAGAATTAGCCATATTTTTTACTTGGTACATAAGCGGCGTGTTGTCTCGCAGATGGGTCCTGGCGATCCGGGCGGGTTGGGTCCGGGCATGGGTGCAGGCGGGGTGGGCGCGCACAAACCGGGCCTGCGCAGCCCCAAGAGTCCCGCCAACGCGGATATCGATTGGCAAAAGATACACCACCAGTTCTTCGACGACCCCAAGTCTATGGACACCGAACTTAGTGAGTATAGGCTTATGGGTAGAACTTGGCCGTATATTTTTAGTCTTAATTAATTTGTTGATAACTAGCTGAGTGATGAATGATGATTTTAGAGAATAAAGTGGAACAATTCACCAACCTCACTCACGTATAATCAATGTTCCAGGTACACAAGTTAAGTCTCCCTGTTCAGAAAGAGGAGGTTGTCTTCCTCCCCCGCCGTATGGTGCCTCCCCCTTACACCGATCTGCCTCAGTGCCTATAGGTAAGTTCTTATTATGTAGGTACTAATACTACTACTTTTGTTACATATTCCTTAAATATGTTGATATTCAATTCTTTTATAGAATACTAGCACTATACCCAAGTGTAATTTTATTAAAAACATTTCCGGGTAAATTATATATTACAACTGGATGGGTCAGAATAGTAAAATAATATTTGACTCTTTTTTATAGTTGTCTATCAATTCCATAGTTTTTCAACTCTTTCGTACGTTGGTGTAAAACCAGTAAAGAGTTCATTATTAGCTCTTATCCATACTAATATTATAAAGCTAGACAGTTTATTTGTTTGTTTGAACGCGCTAATCTCAGGAACAGCTGGTCCTATTTGAAAAATTCTTTCGGTGTAAGATAGTCCATTTATCGAGAATGGCGTTAGGCTATATAACAATAACAGCGTAGCATAAATGACGCTAGATTTCATCTACAACTTAACGCGGGTGAAACCATGCGCGCTGCGAGCCATACAAGATAAATCGACATTCAAAAATGTTATCTATAATTGATGGACCCTATAGCGCAGGTGGTAGTGATCCTAAAATGTGCGACAAAGGTCGCAGGTTTGGCCTCCATCCAGAACAAATATTTGTATGGTGAATATTTATGTTTGCTCTATGTCTGGGTGTTAAATATGTATTTAAGTATTATATTTAGAATTCTTTCGTTGTCTGATGTCTGTAACACAAATTCTTTAAGCGACTTATTCGGAGACATACTTATATTTATTTATAATGATTATTCGTTATTATTTGTAGTTAGGTTACTTATGAGTTGTATCGTTATTCTGGCAAAAGGGAGATATACAAGTGAATGTGTGGACCTACAGCGACCCAGTCCCCTGGGCACGGGTCAGTGCAGATGCCGATGTCGGCGGACGCGTCGCGCGCCAACTCGGGCCTCAGCAGTCCCGCGCAGCAGCACTGCAAGCCGCCGCAGAAACAGGACGCGCCAGGTGAGCCCGCCGGACCACGCACGGGAACTTGACTCTTTCGCGTTGTTGATAGGGGACCATTTTGCGTGCGTGTTACGGGTGACCGTACTCGCGTGCGGCGGTGTATGCACGGGAACTTGATACTTAAGTCTTGTGAGTAGGAGTTGATATTGCGTGTACAGTGTAAACATAGGTAATTGACCGTTGCGAAAAAGGAATAGTATTGCGTACACGCACTTCAGTGTAGGTAGTGAAAAATGTGCGCTTGGTTGTTGTAAATAAGAGATATTATTGCGTGCGTACTTGTTGGTGTCGGTGGGGAACGCCCGGCAATTTGATCTTTATGAATACGGCATCTTACGTGTATATATGCTGGTTATTCAACTCTGAATTAGGGGTAATTGCATACATGTTGCATATAAGGATGTTGCGAATTATACATGTTTTGTTACGAGGAGGAATTGTGGAATAATAAAATTTTCTACGACTACACGGGATACTTACTTGATTATTGTAATCGGATATTATAAGCCGGAGCCAAAACGTAGTTTTGGAGTAGAAACTAAAATGGCATATTTGCTTATAGGAAATAATGTAGATTGGTCATCCGGAATAGTCGTTAATAACACCTTGGTCCACCTATGTCCTAGAAATCAGGGTTCGTAGTCATCCGAACTAAAAAATATTCAAACTTATCTGAGATCGAGTGAAGACTTTGTTGATCTTTTATAATTTTTAAGTATTATTTATTAATCTTATTTAAATATTTCTAATAATGTTTCGTGTTCTCGTGCATTCACGCCACAGAGATGAAAGGATAGTTTTGCTAGCTTATTACATTTTATGTTAAATAATAAATATTTTTTTATGTAAACTTTGTAAGTCGTCAATTATAATAAAATTGATCTAAATGGATCTCTCAGACTATCTTTTCAGCTCGAACGTTTCAGTAATAGGTAAGTAAAATCAAACGCATGCCTTTAGAAGCCATAGATGTAGGACACGCATGATTTTGAAGTGTTAGACATTTTCCCAACCACAAATTAATGTTTTTTCTCACATTATCTTGCAATAAAAAAAATATATATTTTGTTTTTTTTTAATTTTGTTTTTCTGTAGTTGTAATGCTATTTTTTGTTTTCCCTCCCCTCCCCCCGCAAAACGCTTGACGCTTCCAATCCCGTGTGACGAATAACAACGATAAAAATGTTAACGGCGTACGTTGGATCAAACATTGGCCATAAAGAAATATTAGAGAAACTCGACGACGGAGTGTTTGTGCGAACGCTCCAATGTTTGGCGGCGCAACAGCAGAAGAACCAACAGTCTCACGGCAAGGAGCCCAGTCTGATGCCGGTGCCATCGCCGCAGCAAATATCGTACCTCAACCAGTTCGAAGGTAACGCGGTTCGAGTTGCGCAGAAATATTAACCTTGTCTCAATGACGATACAACTGCATTTCGTTTGTTACACTTTTCAAAAGCCTTACCAATAAACTGGTCTACTGTCCACATTATGAAGACTATACGTGTTATCCTGTTAACATTATGTACCATATGCGGAGGGACTTCATATATATCATCATCTTGGGGTATCATTGTACCACGTTGCTATCTTTATATCCTGTATCATGCGATGATATACGGTGGCTGTATCAAGTAAGCTATAGACATTGTGTGTATTAATTTATATTGTGTACTCGAATGTCAAGGGCCCCCCTATACCGCCAACGGTGTCTTTGTTACAGTATAGACTAAGAAAGTATGTTTTTATTTATGTATAATATTTATTGTAAGGTTTTTGAAAATTGTTGTAATTTAATGTTATATTGTTACTTATGAATCATAAAAAACTGTCTCCTTTTGCCAACTTTTATTTCTGTCCGCTGCTCTAACTGATATTTGTATTATTTAGCTTTCAATGTTCAAAAAAAAAACTGCAAGATAATTGAGGATAGACTATATTGATGATGTGCTAATTTGTGGGTTTTAAATAGCTTAATTATCTTGCAGTTGTAAACCTGTTATGATGTTTGTGTAGCACAAGCCATGTGTTGACGTGTCTTTTATTTAAATGATTCTTAAAATAAATTGTATATATTTTTTCACAAAATTATATTTAAAAGATGCGTAAACACACGCGCGTCTTTGTTTTTATATATGTTCGTTTTAGTAGATATACGTGTTTGTTTGACTCTCATTGTGGTGGTGGTTGGTGAAAATGTGCTAACATACGTACCTTCATACTCTATGGCTAATTCGTCTATCACTCCGACTTGTCTATGCCTTGGCTGCCCAGTGCGGGGATACATGTGAGGTTTTTTTGCGTAGGTCAAGAGCTGACGATACAAAAACAGCCGAACACGTCACTCAAGGACAACGGGCCGCCGTCCAACAGTGGGGGACAGGCGCCACAATCCAGTTCCAACCAGAAATCACCGGCCGGGTAAGGCACCTACTCGAAATTGTTTTTTAAAATATGTACTTTATGTATTTGTATGTAAAAATACATCAAATTTGTTATATGATTCATGTACTGACTGAAAACAGAGTCAAAATTAATCAATAATATTTGAAAAAATTGTTTCAACAAATATTGTTGTTCTAAGTTATTACAATTGTTTCTTATAAAAAATTGTGTAGAAGTCTCATAGTCTATGGCGTCATAGAACTGACACATTGGAACTTTATGACTTTGTTAGTAATCAAGATATTTATGAAATGAAATATCATATTTATTTCAAAAATTGTCACGTTGTTTACTTGAACCGACTTTAATAATTTTCTGCTTGCTGTGTACAGTTTGGTCCAACTTGAGATAGTTTAGCTTATGCACCAATTTATGTTTCACTGTTGTTAGTAAGGATTTGAAATTAATAAATAGTCATGCATATACCAAAACATTATATAAGTACATAATCACCTTTTCACTTTTTTATATATATAAGTTACGTTCTCATGTCTTTCAAACACAAACACATTACATATATATTTGAAAAGTATTCAATAACGTCGTTTCAAAACAGTATCCTGAAGACTCCTGTTTTCCCGGAATCAAAATTACCCTGTCTTTTTTATACGAATTTTCCCTAGAAATTAGGCTCACCAGTTAGCTATGAGATCGATACAAAGAGACTCAATTGTTTATGATGTATGGATTGTAATTTGCCTATGTCCCGCAGCATGATGCCGGGCACGCCGGAGCCGCACTCGTCGCTGTCAGAGCAGCGCGCGGGCCGCTTCTCTCTCGAGCAGAGTCCTGGCTTCAACAACCCGCAAACACCCACGTCAGCCGCAAACACGAAATGTGGACAGGGTATGTTCATTCATTCGTGGGGCCGATGGCGCATTCAGTAGGGTTTCCTTTTTTTTGTACGCAAACGGTCGTAGGTTCGATCTTCTCAGGACAAACATTTATGTGAAGAATATTTGTTTATTTTGTGTTTATGTTGTCTGATATCCGTAAATTTAAAACGACATATAAATTTTGAGTGAATTTATTATTATTATTAATTACATCTGTTTCTAAAATTTTATTCATACAAACAAACTATCCCGTTTGTAGTTTAAACGTGAAGCAATTTAATTCTGGTATAAAGAAAATCAAACATAATTTCATTTTAATTACTGTTATCCAGACGAGAAGTCTCGACCGAGCCCTTCATCAAATCGATCGAGTCAAGACAGTGCGTCAAAAACTCCCCAACGGGAGTCGAACCTCAGCCAGGGGCCTTACGCGCCGGCGTCGTCGGCCGCGTCGTGCGCGGGCAGCGTCAAGAGCAGCTGCAGTGTCGCGCCCAGCGGGCCGCCCAGCATCGACGACACCATGGCCGGCAACACGGAGGTGAGACTTGTGTATATTAAAAAAAAAATACAAAAAACTTTCGCAATAAATATTACATTTTCATTGTAAACTTGGCCTTGTTTTTCAAATTCAATTTAAATATTCAGTTCAAAATGGATTATGAAATATTGATAGATTTGCAGCATCCTCGTCGCGAAACTGCGCTTTGCGATTACCACCACGTCTGGCCAATGGAAATTATGGGTTATAACAGTCCAAAGATTGCAATCACTTGGGCCTCCCCAAGTGATTGCAATCTAGCAGTGAACGTCTAATGATAAAATGATGTGTAGGTTAATCTATCGTCTTGTGTACATTAGAATATAGGTTCTAGAGATCTTTGACTAGAGGACTATTGCATCTCTCGAATTCTCCCGTGTATTTTAGTAACCATCACACACCCTCATCGCTATAATCTGAACAACAAATAAAGTACTATAACAAGCACTCAGTAAAATAAAAATAATTAAATAATCAAGAATCAATTTATTGATTTTATATTTATTATACAGACGACAATAATGATCACAAGAGTCACCTAACATTTTAAACTAATCTTTTCGTTCCAGACGCGTCTTAAAACTAAGTTTACTATAAATTTTGTACACGAGCCATCAGAAAGGAAAAACCTGGTGGTGATAAAGGTTCTACTAACATCTAGTAGTTGGCGTCAAAGAAAATCCCACCCGTCGTGGGTGCTAACCATTGTCTTAAAGTGCTTAAAATGCCATACATTTTTTGCCGAAACAATAGCCTCTGTCTGTTCATTCTCTGTCGCTATATATAATATAATATTTTTCCGTTTCAGACGACGTTATCAGGGGGCCCTAACAGCACAAGTCTACCAGGCCCCTTCCCCGGCCCGTGCAGCATGAGCCGGCCAGACAACATCCCTATCAACCCCAACCAGGGGCCCAACGGCCCCATGGCTCCCTCCTCCTCCTTCGACCCGATCTCCTCGCTCGCACAGATGTCGCAACAACTCACCAACACGGTCGGCGGCCCGGGGCCCACGGGTCCCATGCCGGGTAGCGGGGGGCCCATGGGACCTTTTGGCTCGGCGCCACACCATATGCAGCATCATCACAGTATGCATCCGCACTCACATCCACATATGATGATGAATGAATTAGGTGAGTGTTTATTATACGAGGTTTATCATTCTATATGAAACTGATTATTTTTCTTAAAGAGACAGATGCAACATAAAAGAATTATTTTGTTATAAAGGCGTTGTTCGATTAACGGTTTGACTGAAGTTTGACAATATTTTGTTTAAAATTTTATAAAAATATCTACGAATGTTTTTAATAATTAATGGCTTTTCTCACATTTCTAGGGTGTCACATGGACAACATGGGAGGTCCAGGAATGGGCGGGCCCATGGAAGGCATGATGGGCGGCGGTGACTTCCCACCCGACATGAACCTCAGCCCGAAGATGGGCGGCGGCCCCATGGGTGGGCCCATGGGTCCCATGGGGCCCGACGCCGCCATCCTCGGTCCGCGTATGCCCCCCGGTCCCGGAAAAATGCCTCCCTTTAACGGGGCCAACGTTCAAGTCAAAGCGAGCGCGCCGAATACGATACAGTACCTCCCGACGAGGCCGCAGATGCCCTGCAACTCGGGACCCCGGGGGCCCCCAAGCCTGGACTTTCTCCAGCGAGTCACGAATCCTATGCAGATGGAGAGCGCGAAAGGCGGCGGCCAGTACTTCCCTGTCGCCCGGATGGAGATGGAGGGCGGCATGCGGGGGGTGATGCGGCCGCCCGGCATGCTGCGGATGCCGCACTACCCGCCCGGGTTCAACTCGCCGCCCAAAATGGCCGGCGACCCATTCGGGCCAGGGCCAAACCAGATGTGCGGACCGGGCCCCGGGTTCCGCGGCGTGAAGGGCCCCGGCGGCGTGCGCATGGGCGGAGGTCAGCCGCTACCGCCGTCGATGGGCGGCGGCGGGCCGGGGCCCGGCTTCAAGGGCCAGGGGTTCGCAGTGCCGTCCACCGCCGACCCCAACTACGCAGCACAGTTCCACAACTTCCAGCAGCAGCTGTACGCCACGGGCAGCCGCGGCGCGCCGCACCAGGGCTACCCGCCCTACCAGCCGTCCAAGTGATGCGCGCCGGGCCTGCGCCGCGGGGCCCGCCTGCCGGCGCAGTCGTGCGATGTGAAGTGAAGAGCAGCGCGGTGCCGCGCAGTGCAGTCGGTGCAGTGCGGTGCGGTGCGGTGCGGTGCGGTGCGGTGCGGTGCGGTGCGGTGCGGTGCAGTGCAGTGCAGTGCAGTGTGGTGCAGTGCAGTGCAGTGAGGTGCAGTGCGGTGGGAGCGAGCGCCGGGCCCGGACTCGCCCGCGCGCGACTCGGTGTCTGTGTTTGTACAAATTGTACAAAATCTGTGGTATCTCGTACTCTACTCGATTCGAAGTACGGCTAGACGTATTTTTGCTTACGGCAATAAATTAGTTTTAGACGATTTTTTACACGGACATGCCGGAATTTCAGTGTATCGGTTCCTTTACTTAGCTATTTTATTACGATTCCTATGCACGCAGATATCTAGTCAATTGTGAAATTAACGGAGCCCGAACCTGTGCCGACTTAAATCTTGATTATTAAATCCGCTATTCGGTTAATTTTTATACACAGTACATATTTTTTGTAACGAATGTCCATTTTTAGTTTTTAGTATAATTAAATAAATCTTGTTAGTTAAATTGGTTTAACATAATTTTTGGCGTACGGCCAGTATGATTCTTGAAATTAATACTACCACTCTATGATTATATTATGTATTGTTTACGACTATTTCATTTTTGATCTGATAGCAATGTTTTTCTGTCTTCCAGTACCTTTATAGACTCTTAAAGTAATGCAAAATGGTTAGGAGTATGTCGTGTTTATACTCTTACGAAACGCTTGGATACTTACGAGGTTGTAAGGTTGAATAGTCTATACTTTAAATGTTAAAAAAACGTACTTAAAAATCTGATGCCATATTATTTGCCACATGAATTTAATTTCGTGATATTTTACTATCTATTTAATTTATTGTTGTCTACGAAATCTGTACGAACAATGCCAATTTCCAAACGCAACACGTTGTTTTTGTTTCGTTTTAGTACATAGGGCATATTGATATGCTAGGCTAGGAGCACATTGTGGATGTCGCCGTGGCCTTCGATTCGTAATGCCTTGTTCTGAAGCAATCAAACCCGGTGGGACGCCGCCGCGAGCTCTGGTGACGGACGGGCGGACTGCGTACGTGTATTGTTGCAATAATCACAAATGTATATGTATAAAGGAACGCAGGCCACACGTGTGCTTGCCCAATACGCAATCACCACGGGACTCAAAGAGATTTATTATTCAAAATGTACAAATGTACATTTTTTTAACCAGAGTTTTACTTATAGCATTATAAAATGGATATAATTACACACATATGCAAACTTTATATGCATTCACAGACAATTATGCCTACAATTCAAAGAGGATTATAGGTTATAGGGAAATTATACTGTCATATATACATACCTCTCTGGGCATGCCAAGGACCACATACCCAGAGCAGTTTGAACAAATGTGGATTGGGAAGCCAGACGTGTGCAGGCCTGAGCAGCAAGCAGATGGTCAGTATTCCCTGAGATTAGAGAGTGGTGGTGGCGAGCTCGCGATCAGCACAACAGTCCAGTGTAACACCCGCTAGCAATTAGATAGACTTAATTTAATTGTAATTATAATAATAAGGTAAAGAATGGTTCTTGTTTTAGGATAAGCGAAGAGCAATGATATAAAATAGTTTGTGTAATATTGATAAGAAATGAAATTAAGATGCAAACTATTGGTTGTGATTCTGACACAATTTGTTAAGTTGTTCGTAGATATGTCACACGGAGAATTGTGAAAATAACTGACTCACGATAAGGCCCTTTATTTTTAATTTTATGTTTTTTGGATATTTTTACTTGTCGTTCTCGTTTGTACATCGCTAACAATAATTGTACAGAGTACTTTTGGACTTAATTTAAGGCAATAAATGTATTTATTTTATAACTCGTGATGTAAGAATTTATTCTTAATTATTATAAAAAAATATATGATATGCTTGTAAACACGTGTTTTATTTATAATTAACATTGCTAATTATATTTTGAATGGGGCAGGTCTGGAACCGACCGATGGCGGGATTAGACAAATATACCCTCTTGTTGAGGTCTATATCCAACAGAACGCACATATTTAGTGTCTTGTAAGACGGTTTTGTCATGCTCTGCCTTATTTTTTATATTATTATTCGTAAGATACACACAGCAACATAATTATATTAATCTATAACTGCGAGCCATTGAGTTCAAAATTGACTAAAATTGGGGAGGGAGGGATTTTAGTAGGCTGATCTATTGCCCATCGTACATAGTAATTTAATGTAAAACCATCCTTTGCACTGCACCCGGGTTTTCATTTACAAAGCTACTAGTACAATTAGCTAGAGCAACAAGTAGATTATAAATGTAGGTACAATTTTATTAATAGTACTAACAACAAAATTGTGAGTTCATTTTCTCCCGCAACTCATTCTTGACATTCTTGACATCTATCTCCTCCGCAACCTCATCAGTTTCACTTTGGCCATAAACACGTAATAACACAATTAAAATAATTGTAAAGCTTGTATAAATGAAGGCTACAACAATAAATACTTTGTAAATCAATTTTGGAATTGGCGGGGTCAGGATATGTAAAGGCAATTTTAGAATCAATAAAATAACATATTTTTTTCTAATCGCTCGTTTTACTTAAGTTGACACGATAATTTTCTGATGTGTAATCACTTATAGTCTAAAAATAGTTAACTGCTTATTAAATAGTTAATATTGTTGCTTGAGTTTCGAATACATATAATTTATTTCAAGACAAATTCTATGTATAGCGACATCTAGTACTTTTAGTTATATTTTTTGTTACTGACTACATTACCATCTAGCGGCGCAATAGTAAACTGTAATCAAAATTGACCATAGGCTATTAGGTCTAGGTAAGTAAGTAAGTTAAAGCACAGACAAAAGAAAAGATTTGACTGTTACACAGATTCCGTAAACAAATGTTTACATAAAATATATTTTATTGTATAGTGTAAATAAATGTATTTAGTTTGAAATATTAATTTTGCTGATTTCATATTAAATAATGTAGAAGCGATATCCTCGATAAGAATGTAGATGTAGAAAATTACTCGTTCTTATTCGAAATTAAAAATTAAGTGGTTTTGTCTATGGAAACACAGAACGGAATCTTGTAAAAGATTAGGCCATTTCATAAAACAAATGTATAGTAACTCGCAGAAAATATCTTCGGGACAGTTGTATTTATTTCAGCTTTGCATTTTATTTTAAATTGAATCGTGAACCGAATTGTAGGTCCACTGAAAAGGATTCATCTTTGACTCTCGCGGAAGGGTTAGCAGTCTCGATTCTGCAATAGAAAAGATTTGCATTAGAGGAGACGTAAGGTAAACATCGATTTTAATTTTTTCTCCTAAAATGGGATCGGGTGTAGAAACTAAATTTTAGAGCTTCTATACGTAAGAGGTTGTGTCTTGTGTGTTTATAGTGTATTTTTAGTGCATCCTTGTACGAAATGAAAGTTTGACTTTTGCCACATATTCTTTTGAATGGCAGCTGACGGACGTAGGTACATCTAGTTACGAGAGTACGTATATAATATGCTACGTAAACTGTTTTATTTATATTTATTGCCTTTATTTTAGTTGTTATGACGTTGATAGTGTGGTTATAATAGCTTCTACACACCCATTGATGTGCTAGAACAAATTGTTTTTTCCTTGCATAAAATGTCAAATTGTGAACTTGTCAAAAGCTGGGTTGAGTCATTGTTGCGAACAATTTATTACCCCAGCTCTTTCTTAAAGGACTTTACTTTTGTTTACATGTTCGTATGGGTTTATTAAGCTTATGTTATCCTACAGACAGAATATTCCAATGAACCTTTAGGAATAATTAGAATTCGATAAGTAATTTACAAAACTCTTGTTTTTAAGTAACAAAGCCCTTTAATTCTTTGTGTTATTACAATTTCTACATAAAAGAGTTATATTGGATACTGCTATAGCGATTTCCTACTGTACAGTTGAAGCATTTCATAAAATAGTACTCACTAACTTATTAAATACAGGGTGAGTTGTTTCTAGTTAAAATATGTTTCGAACTACCACCAATACTTTATAGGCCAGTAGTCTTTTTATTGCTAATTCTTTTTAGTAACTATAAGTTTGAAACATAGAAGCTGATACTTTTCTAGTTTCTTTAAGTTAATGTTAAAGATATATATATAAAAATAAGATGGGTATAATTTTTGCTATGTTTGCATGATTTTTTTTATGTTGCATGACTTTTTTAAATTATCTATTTAAAATTTGTAATATAGGGTATTTTGTAATATAGGAAAGGTTTACAGTACAAAATTACAATATGTGAGTAGTGTTGTTAATTTCATAATGCTTTTAAGTGATGTATGCCTGTATTTTAAAGGATAATCCAATGAAATATGTTCATAATATGATGTAAATCACTCAGATCAAAATTAGTTAAATCTTTTAAAAAGATTATTAAAATTTTAATCTATTTCAAGGCAATTGAATTGTGGAACTTTTTTAAAAAGTAAATGCTCAGCTCAGAGGATGAACAAATATTTCAAAGTTTACCTGTCATGAAACTTCTAATTATTAAAAAAATCACTAAAGACCTTTTTTTCATTTTCTTAGAAATGTGTAAAATTGTGAATTGTTTGCAATGGCACATACATAATAAACAAGCAATTTAAACAAGTACTAATTATTGTTTGTATAAAAAAATAAATAACAATACAGAGTCAATCAGTACTATTGTGGCAATTTGCTTGTTGACACATGTTTATGGCAATTTGTGAATTTTCAATGAAAATTAACCTAAATGACTGTTAATTCCATTACAAAATTAAATATAACTAATTATAAAAGTCTCTTAAGCCATGTTGATGTAGTATAAACTTTATCTACCCTGAATATGAGCCATCATATGATATGAAGAGTTCAGCACTTTATTCTTGAGTAAAATGGCTATTGAAAGAACAATAAAGATATGGAAATCAATAATTCAGTAAATCTTGCATTTGTATTGAGGAATGAGCTAATATATTGCTTGCACGATAGACAACATCTCGCTCAAAGTAGTAATACTATTTTCTAACAAACCTATAGTGTTGTTTATAATTATTCAATGTGTCTGATGTCTTTATATTTTAGTTTTATGTCAGCTAATTGTTTTTTTTTAATTTTTAATTAATTCATTTCTGACATATAGTTTTAATCAATGAATTTTCATAATTAATATGTATCAGTTACATATCGTTGTATGTGTGGAAAAATTTACAAAATTAGATAACTTGAATACACCTTTTCATCTCCAATATATATTACAAATGTTATTTTGATATAATAATCTAAGAAATACTAATTGTTGCAGGAAAAGTTGTTATTTCACTTCTTGCACAAAACACAACTGTGTTGTAAATATGTTGAATATTTATGACCTTTTAACTTTAAGTGCTTCCCATATTTTACTCAATATGCATGATTCTTATTACACTATTAAACTCTAATTAAGCGCATGCTTTAAAGCATGATCATAGCTTTCTTTAGCTTTAATAAATATCTCATATTAATGACAAATGTATTAAATTCAGTTTCCTTATTAATGACATAAATAATATAATATTTTCACAAATACTTGTGCATAATTTAAAACAAGCATCTGAAATAAATTCAAAATGAAAGGTAATGGAACAAAATGATAACTAAACATGAAGAGTCGTGATTCTTGCCTGTTTTATACCTGCAATTATTGGTACAATATAAATTTAAGTAATATATAAATACGTGAACAATAGGGGACTATTGAGTGAAAGCTAGTAAAATTTACGTTTATAAAGGCCCTTGATATAATTATATTACTTCACAGGAAATCAAAGAATAAATACTTGTAGATCTATTGTATCTAAATGGAAGCAACTCTTAACCTCTTTAATAGCTTATGTGTGCTTATAAGAAATTTTTTTATGTGATTAATTGTTTTGGTTCCCAAATATCTCCAAATCAAGTGCATTTGATTAAGCAGTGAGCATCGAAAAGTGGCCTGATTAAGTTTTATATAAATTATGACTATTGGTTTACTTATTTATGAAATAATATATTAGAAATACTTTTACAGATATATATTACACATGTGCAAAAAAAGTTCAGATCAAAAAGAGTATTTATTATGCAACTAAAAGAAAAGTGTCATAATATGGCAGTTTGTCTTTATTTAGCATTCTGTCCTAACAAAAGATTCTAAAGCCGCAAGTATATTGTTATTCTAATTCTGAATGCTACTAGGATTTGTCAGTAGCTTGAGTAATAAGTAACAGCTTGATTTCTAAATATAACTTTTACTTTCTGTGCTCATATAGTAGAGATACTATTAGATCACTTATAAAATAAACAAACATAGTTACAATTGTCAATTAATTTCCTATTGAAGGAGAAAATTTAAGTAATATATAATACAAAAATACAACCAATTAAGTGAGTTTCACACGTCGTGTATTGATAGCAAACAAAGTTGCAAGCTATTATTTCTTGCTATTTCTCTTCAACATATAAACATATGTACCTACGACTAAGAGATACGGGCCTAAGAGATACATAGAGATGAAATTTTTGCATTAATGTTGGCATGTGGTCTCTGGCTAGACCAAATTAACAAGTATTATAATGTCAATAGAGAATTTCACTAGATACGGCAACGCGTCTTAACCTATAGAATCTTTGTTTTCCTTCCATTTATCTAAAAAGGCATAATGTAACTTAGTATAGCCAAATTTATCAGAATTTAAATCTTAATTCAGAAACGCTTTATCAATTTATTCTGGCGGTCATATCTGGGACTACGTATAATCTAATCGATAAAAATAATATAATGCATGTTTGTTTTTTTTTTCTCATAACATTTGATAATAACTCATGTAAATTAGTCTTAATTTTTTTGCTTGATATTTGGCGCCTTTTTTCCATTACCGAAATATAAATGTAGATATTAATTATTTATAATATTTATTATATATATTATATACATAGATAGATTACCTTTAACGACTTGTATAATAAGTTATTTGTTATCCGTGTTGTGGTAGGTAATGTTTTAATGCCTATATTATAAAGTCGAACCTAACTGTCATGTATTTTAATGGAATTTGGCTAGAGCTTGATTGCAGGGAAACAAGAATTCCTTCGGGACTCTCCTTTATTTAATCAAAAAGTTTTTATCAAGAATAATCTTAAATATTATTATAGCTTCTTTAAATTTGTGCATTGACCTTTATCACGAGGATGGGCAGTCGAGTCAAGTGCCTCCCTTTCGCGTAAAAACGGAATGGCGACCTCTGAGACGCCTTTCTAATGGTTGCACAATCTCATCACTTGCACATCGGGTGATATTATCAAACTACATTCTCCGCGGGCCTGTCCGCTTATAAGTATAGGCTACTACAAGCGTAATATTTGAGGTGTTATATGAATGCTGTTTGTGTACGGACCGATGGCTCTGACTACGTCCTACTCACTGGGGAAGGTGACAATAGATTATTTTCACGCGTATATATACAAATATATAAATACACAATACCTTATACATAGCTTATGTTATGGATATTACACAACAGATTGACTATTATAATTCGTAATAGCAGCGTCCTGCGGTTTCGCTCGCGCAGTTCTCGTTCCCGTGAGAATAATTAAAATAAGTAGCCAAAGTTAGTCTTTATAACATCAACTTTCTAATAATGATAACCCGTTAGTTACAATTGGTCCAGTCATTACAGATTGTTTTTATTGTACGTAACTTATTTACTTTCATATGAATTTAGTGAACAGCTGTGAATTTGGAATTAAAACAGCTAGTTTATTTTATTTCTATGTATACATTTAACAATTAGACAGAACAAACATGGATTTCCATCACTTGTATGTTTGTCCTGGCGGGAGATAGATCCCGTCATTGAAACCTGATATGTGGAATGTAAAAGTATATGTTTGCGGTTATTTAATTACAATCTTAACGTCACTCATTTACGAGCATTGTTATCATAATACCAAAGCGACCTGTATGCCTATTACATGTACCCTTTGTATGTGATCGACTGTACTGTTGTTTATTTTGATTTGTATCGCTGTCTTTTATGAATGTACGTAGATCAATAAATAAATAAATTGTTTGTTGATCAGAGTAATAGGCGTTTGCAATTAGATCGTTTGCGAATGTAAATCTTTGGATTGGAAAGCTCTAGTGATATCTCTCAGCTTTTCTATTCCTTTGGTTGTGTAATGGTGCTTCCTGTTTGAATAAACCGGTTTTGATTATGATTTCATGTATAGGTTGTCCATTATAACTATACCGGGCAGGTACTTTAAATGGGGTAGGTAACTACGTAGGTACAGTTTAAATGACGTAAGTACTCAACCGTATGTTGGTACTACGGTTGAAGGTACGAAAACGCTGTTTTTGCTGGAATTATATTAATATATGATTTTTATTTTATTTACTAGCCACGCCTTGCGGGTTCGCCCGCGTTGTACCCGAACCAGTACAAATAATCTTTATGTATAAAAGGCGAAGCTGACTGACTGACTGACATATCTACGCAGGGCCTGGAAATTTTTGAAAATTGTGTATAAAAAAAAGAGGGGGGTGGGTCACTATAAAACTGCCTATTTTGAAATTATTCAGTATATAGGTTCTTCATGAAAATTCATAAAACACGTAATTTTCCTTTCTTAAGTCTACTTCAAGTTTGAAATGGACGACAATAACTTTTATTGCCACCACGACTGACCAGCGTTGCATGTATGGGGGTGTTGCCACGCTCAGATCCCGCGAGCCCTGTGGGGGTGAAACGCGCAGTCGCCGCCGCACGCAGGTGAATACGGGCACAGGGTCGCTCACGAGCGACCTCGCCTACTCGTTCGGTGGCCCTGGTATTGACGTCTGAGTAGTCAAGTTTGGAACTAATCCAAAAAAAAAAGAAACATGTATGGGCTGGCATCTATGGTTCTACTGGTGTTGTTATGATCTTTATGTTTGATGATCATTGTTCCAGGTGACAGCAGAGGGTGTTCAAGTGTCCGGTGCTAGTTCACTTTGCTGGGAACCACAGCACCATTGATCCTTGGGGCTAGGATGTCAGTATTGAACCAGAGTGGAGAAGAGCAGGTGCGTTAAAATAAGTTATTCTCAATGGAGATTAAAGGATTTAAGATGTTTAATATCTTAGGATTTATTTATTATTGTTTCGTAAGGAATATATGCATTTATAGTCACTGATAGTGGTTTCGCATACCTGACGTTAATCCGTCAATTTAAGAAAAATAAATTGGTGAGAGGGCTATTAAATAATTTGTTAAATCAAAGTGGTTACCCGGATAATATGGTCTAAAAATGTATTAGTAACCGGGTGTTAACATTTTCATATGTCTAAGAATATATAAAAACCTAGCACAGGCAACACCGCCTTGTAATTGTACTAGAACTAATATATTGATTCGATCCACTGAGAATTTGATAAACTTATAAGTTATTCGTTGTCAAACAAATACTATTGTTATTGTTAAGAGGAAACGTGATATTAAATAACTGTAATAATTCACCGGTCCAAACACACTCTCATTCTTCTTAGTGTCATGTAGCTTATAGAACGAAGGAGTATTTACCTCGTCTCTCCTTCTCTCTCTCACTCACCCGAATGTTACAGAGATATATATAATGTTGAGTGTATTGTGCCTCCTTCTGACTCGAGAAACACGGATCGAGTATTTCCACTCTTACATCGTCACTGCGACCAGTGAAAAGTGATAGCTGGCAGTTGGCAGAGTTAGCTTCTCATATTTGTGTGCTTTATTTGTACGGGATTTATATCTCCTACAATTTCGTGAGTGAGTCGGAGGAGAGAGAGAGAGAGAGAAGCGGGTCAGAGGAAGAAGTGTTGTAGAAAGAGATTAAGAGCGAGAGAGAAGGTGGAGAGAGTGAGAGAAGGGGTAGGAGAGTGCGTATGAGTGAGAGATGGTGTAGAAGAAGAGAGTAAAAGAGAGAGTGTAAGAGGCTGTCTAAAAAGAAAGAACAACTGACTAACAATACCAAAACTTTTGATACATGTATGTGATGTTTTCTTTTTTCGATTATGTCATTTATTTATGTTTGTTTGTGTTTTGCATATTACAGGTGGAATGTCCCCTGTGTATGGAACCCCTGGAGGTCGACGACCTTCACTTTTACCCGTGCACATGTGGATACCAAGTACGTATTTGTGTTCGGGCATTGGGACCGGTTTTTGTTTTCATGAACAAAACCAGATAATCCCGGTTCTGTACAGAAAGATAACCAGTACCTATGCCCTAATTTGTACAGTTTATTGTGCTATAAATAACCAACAGGTTACAATATAACAGATGTATATTGTATACAAATAAACGAAATTGAAGTGTTTGTTTGTATAGCCGTCAATGTTTATTACTATTTTATCAAAGTTTGTTAGTTTTATATGTACATAATATGATACAATATTATACCACCGATATTAAACTCTAGGTGAGAGTCGTTGAGTTTAAAATTGCATGTAAAATTTTGGATATATTTGTCGATGATTATCTATATTCTTAGTACTATCTAATCCAACCAATATAATATACGCGAAACTTTGTATGGATGTTTGTTACTCTTCTTTTTTTCTTACTTTACGCTGGAACGACTGAATAGATCTAGATGAAATTTGGTACCGAGTTTATTAATGGTCTTAAAGAACATAAAAGCTATAGCTTTCCGCGGGAGAGTTATTTTTGACTTATTTTTTTAAAAGAAATCGGTACGATTTTTTGCACAGTTTGAAGGCGTAATATTATAATGTATAATAACAAGAGTTCCTCTGGGATAATAGGTAAAAGTTCTTTGCATGAGTGATTCACTCTCACCTTTACCACCAAACAGGAGTTTTCGCACTGCTGTCTCCCGGTTTGTAGAGTGAGAGTGGCAGTTGTTTCTGGGTAATCTAAACTAATATTATAAATAGAAAAGATATGATTTGCTGGTACAATTTAACACAAAGGGCTGATCGATTTTAGCTTTAAAGCTTTATCTACAACTATTATTATTATTATATGTATAATGTAAGAAATATTAGCTGAATAAATTAAAAAAAAATATATTTTTGTACGTTTAAAGAAAAAGATCATAAACTATCGAACCGATCTTGAATATACTTTCATTAATGAAAAGCTTTTAATAATATTATCGATTACACTTGTGTTACAGATGTACTTAAATATACATATATTTAAGACACAGAACAAATACAAATTCTCATCGATCGTTCATCATAGGATCGAACCCACGACTATTTGCGTACAATATAGGGATACTACCGTATGCGTCATAATGCCCGTCAAAAGAATAAGTTTAATATTATTTTATCAGTTCGTTTGAAAGAACAAATATCGCCGATGTGGCGACTCTTGACTAATAATATCATAATAATTGTAAAGCTTGTGAAATTAACGGTTATTCCAGTTGTTAGTTGCAGTAATGTCCCTCGTTTTATATCGATAATGATGTTCAATTGTATGTTAAAAGAGCACATTTATCCTGTTTTTTTTTGTACTGCACATAAGTTTGCAATTTATCAGTTTTATAACTACTGTGGTTGTTATATTGTTGTTGGACATAGGCTTTCCCAAGATAGGGGGATTTTTGTCTATAATTGCCGCGATGGGAGTGGTGGAATAGTTGGATACCTAATAATAATAAATTCATCAAACATCTCATACATTGACCTGATTGCGTGATAAGTCGTTTCAAGTAATTGCGTTAAAGATATCAGACAACAAAAGAATCACAAATATAATACTTCAATACATATCTTAACAACTAGACACAGCAAGAAACAAATATTTGTAAACGTTTATAAAATTTTTGTCCTGGGTGGGGATCGGACCCGACTGCAAGATAGGATCATTACTGAATCGGGCCCTTTAAATACTCCGTCTTAATTATATGTATTAATGACAACGAGGTATGCTTACTATCCATAAGTATGTCATTGAACGGATCTCAAACATTTGCTGATAACAAGTAAACTTGTTAGAGGGACGATCAGATGCATGCGTAAATAATGGTAACAAATTCTTATTTGTGTTAGACTAATAGATGTCTTTGTATCTGGCCACATTGGGGGTGGTTCGTTTATTTTATTTAAGGGACATGTAATGTATATATTCGACCAGCCCGATAGCGCAGATGGTAGTGACCCTGTCTTGTGCGCCAAAGGTCATGTGTTCGATTGTTCTGTGTCTGGGTGTTAAATATTTGTATTTAAGTACTATATTTGTGATTCTAATGTCCATAACACAAGTGTTTTAAGCGACATAATACGGAATCAGGTCAATGTATGAGATGTGGTGAGAATAATACCATTTTGCAACTTTTCAACTCCTTTTTGACATCTTATGTATAAAATTTTTCTGTCATGTTGACCGGGATGAACTTGTAAACTATAACGGACTTAAATCTTTTTTTGCTTAATGTGTACAGTTTGGTCCAATCAGAATGATTGTATATCTGATGAATCTATATCTATAAATACATCTGAATTTAAAGTCGCAATATTTTTTTCATGATAAATATATAATTGAGACAGGCCAACGTTTATCTGGTACTAGATCTGGTATGGTGTATGATGGTATCTCACTATATCGCAATCCGACACCTATTATTTTTAGATTTTCATAAAAGCTGTTAATAATTAGTAATTTAAAGGAATATTACTGAATTTATGCAATTTTTTTCATATACTCGTACATATACCGCCATCTGTCGGTTCCGGTACATCAATTGCCTATTGCGACTTCTGGTATAGAGTTGTCTATTCTGCCAGTACCCCCTTAAACATAAAGGGTTAAACATTTAGTATTTTTATGTGTGTCATAGTAAGTCTAGATAATTTATTATATGAAAAAATGTGTTAAAGATTGTGCTCTTGTCCTCAGATATGCCGTTTTTGTTGGAACCGCATACGGGAGGGCGAGAATGGCCTGTGTCCTGCGTGTCGGAAAGCGTATCCCGAGAACCCAGCAGACTTCACCCCGCTCAGTCAAGAGCAGGTACATTTTATTACCGTCCAAAGTGGACGTTTGCATGTATTCTGAGTATAGATGGAAGTGTTTGGTAAGGTTTGGATGCATATTTTATTCATGATAGCAGCCATAGATACATCCACTGCTGGACATTGTCTTCCCAAGAAAAGAGAAATTTTCACTATAACTGCTGCGCTGGACGAGATAGCAGAGTTAGTTTCGCGATGGGTACTATTCTACCTGTCGGTACCCCACACTGACATAATTTATTGGGCATGTATAATTCTGCCGTGAGGTACCGGCAGAGTAGAATAGCACCTCCCTTTATACCAGGTGTCGTAAGGTGTAGCTCAAATGCAAAGGGTGGGGATGGGTAGTAGCACACCTAGTCGCGAAAGTTCTGATTTTTGAAATACTTGAAAATTTTTGAAAGCTGAGATTTAAAGAGAGAGCCTAATTATGACCAAATTCCCCTTGACTTCAAAAGGCTGTGTGATGATGATGTGTAATTCTAATGGAGATATACACTCAATGTAATTAACAAAAATACTCACTAAAGATAAAATGAAATTATACAATAATACAACGATATACTTCGGAACAACGGATGGCTTTAGTTTACAAATATAATGTCTGGGTCTTCACTAGCGAGGTCGGTGGCGACAACTATAGAAATCACATGTGAATGAGTCGCCATTAATTAGTCTAAATGTGATACATGATGCGTGTTTACAATGTTCACAAGTTATACACGTTGATTGAACCTAAGTACCTAAACCAAATACCGCGAAGGTCAAAGAGATGTTTTTCTAGAATTCATTCACGCCCAACACATGTTTGGTGAACGATTTTGACGCATATTTACGCAGCTGTGCATCTGTTTAAATATTTGCAGCTAAATACAAATGTATGTGTTCACGTTTGATTTACTCGGATCTTTTTATTAGGAAGTTGCATTTGGAATTTAAGTACTATAATAATTCATTAATAATAATAATTCACATTATGATATAATAATAATAATTCACATTCTGATACAATAATAATAATAATTAACATTATGATATAATAATAATTCACATTATGATATAATAATAATAATTCACTCAACATTTCATACTGAGTCACTCAGTCAGTCAGTAATAGTAACCGCCATCTATCTGTTACACGGTACCTTGCTATAACACTTAGTACAGGCAAGTTGTACCTTCTCCCTATCGTATCTTTTAGTTAGACCATTGGTGTATAGAGTTATTTTTTCTAGGATTAAACCTTTAGGGGCCTGATCCGCTCCCCCCTCTATATACGCCTAAGGCAAGACCAACTATGAAATGTTTTTTATCCAGGTTGCAGCTCTAAAGATTATGAAAAGAACACTTCTGCGTTCCCAGCTGCAATAGGTACCTACTTACTACCGTAACTTCTAGCTCGACCACTGATATTGTTTTTTCCATTTTCTATCCAGGTGGCAGCAATAAAGACGGAGAAAAAGGCCCGGGAGCAGAAGCGGCGGAACAAGACTCTGGAGTCGCGGCGCGCGCTCGCCAATGTGCGAGTCGTGCAGAACAACCTCGTGTTCGTGGTCGGCCTACCGGTGCGGCTCGCCGACCCAGAGGTGGGTGACATCATTATTATCATCGTAGCAATCGTAGAGCGTCCACTGCTGGATATATGCCTCCCCAAAAAAGGAGGATTTTGCCCATAATTGGCGCGTTAGGCAGGCGTGATGTCTATCGCAGAGCGTAGCTTTGCGACAAGAATGTTGCTGCCCATTCCTACCCTGTAACATTTTAGCCACGCTGTTTCGGGTGGAAATACCGCTGTCTGTCGGTATTGGTACCTCAGTCACCGCCTAACAACACCTGATACAGAAGGAACTACTATTCTACTCTACCCCACGGCATACAGCTACGGTGGGTGCCAGTGGCTCTCAAACTTTGATTGCGCGACCCCTTATTATCAGTTGCACATAGGCCCACTCAAGATTTTTCTCATATGATAATTATGGTGTGGTGGCAATCATAGAACGTAGTTTCACAATGGGGATGCCGTTGATTTGAGCTACTCTATAGATATACCGCCAACGCTATCAATCGGTAGCGGTACCTTTGTCACCTTTTACGATACTTGTTAGAAAAGGAGGTACGTCTGTCTGATTATTGACAGATATGATAATCCCCTGTCCAATCCGCCATGCTGAATATTTGTTAACGTGTGTTACACGCATTTATTGCGTATTATCGATTTCATAATGTATTGTTTATTGGTCTAGTTACTAAGTAAATCTATGTTAAATACGTCGAGTAGAAATGGTTTGTATCACTGTATTGTATAGCCAAGGGATTTAAAATAGGATTATTCTATTTTAACACAAGATTCCAAAGAAATAAAACCCTAAGGGTTGTTTCGTACACCTGTCAGAAGTACTTGTTGCATATAAAAATTATTTGTATACCATGTTGCCATGATACAAAATATTGTGTTTGACTATTATCTATGCATTAATTAGAAAATTCCCACAACATCTCATACATCAACCCGATTCCGTGATAAGTCGCTTATAGCACTTGTGTACCGGAAATCAGACAACAGAGGGATCACAAATATACTATTTAAATACATATATTTATCACCCAGATACAGAACAAACATAAATATCATCATGTAAATATTTATCCTGGGTGGGTATTAAACCCACGATCTTTGGTGCACAAGAAAGGATTACTACCATCTGCGCCATCGCGCTCCTCGAAATTCGTGTTCTGTATTAATTTAAAAGCAAAGACGGAAGCTTCATCCGAATTATTCATATTTATTTATTTAACTTTATTGCACAAAATGTTACAAAATGTACAAATGGCGGACTTAATGCCAGATGGCATTATCTCCCAGTCAACCATTACACAAAACTGAAATATATATATATATATATATAGTGGTGCAGGCAATATATATACAAAATAAATAAACGTGGCATACATATGTGGGTTAATGGGCAAGCAACTTCAGATCCTACTTCATGACATTGAACACGTCGTATAATTAGGCTACGATTGGTTCGGATTTTAAATTGGGACGTTTAACAATCCGCCTATGAAATTCGAACCCTCACGCCCTTAACATAAGGTAGACCCATGGGCGTAGCGAGGTACGTTGGGGCAGCGCAGTCAGCGCAGCGTAGAATCCTGGCTACGCCCTTGGTCTACCCAATATAAAGGTCGTCTGCATTGGTACCTCACTCTCACCTATTTTTAATTTTACTAAGTAATGTAATATAATGTTTTCAAATCTATAGGTTGTCGAGTGATCCTTGTGATTACGAATCTTCTGTTCCCTTTTGATCTTACTATCACGCGGACTGTATCTTTATTTGTCGACCTAGTCCAATAAAAGAAAAATGTTGCCTGTTTTAAAAATCCCCACCGGCGCCATGGATTTGACGTTTCGCCGGAATGACCGCTGTCACTTTCGTTCGTCAACAATCCTTTTTTTTCAAGACCAAAAAAAGGAGGAGGTTCTCTATTCGACTGAATGTTTTCTTTTGATTTGATGAATCGTCGTCATATTTATGATTTTCTTTTGTCTTTCCAGATACTAAAACGGCAAGAGTACTTTGGCAAATATGGAAAAATTCACAAAGTAGTTATAAACCAAAGTACGGCCTACGCGGGGTCACAGGTCAGTGTATGTTACTTGAATTATTTATTTTTTATTGTAGTAGTTAATTTGGTGTTGTTTGTGCAGTAATTACTAGAGTAGTAAATTATTCACTATAAGAAAAAATAAATTTTCAAGATTGCGATACGAAAAATGCCATGTAACTATACTCAAAAAATATTACGTTCAGATTTATATACATTTATACATTTTCATCTCGTTCTCACCTATATCTACTGTCGTTCAGTATTGTTCACGGTTTGAAGGATGAAAGAGGTAATTAAATTACTGTTAATGTGACAAAATATGATCACAAAGTCACAAGTTTGGTGACACCAATATAGATCAAACGTATACTAATATTATAAAGCTAAAGAGCTGGTTTGATTGTGATTAAACGCGCTAATCTCAAGAACCCGTTGGTACGATTTGAAAATATCTTTCAGTGTTTGATAGTCCATTTATCGAGGAAGGCTACTATACCTCTAAAGCCACTATTCCACGCGGATAAAGTTGCGGGCATTCCTAGTTATTCATATACAGTAGAACCCGTTTAAACGATCACGCTCAATACGATTTCTCGCAAAATACGCCACTTTACGCCAGCCCCTACAATTTAGGACATATTTTCATACATTTCTTAACGCCTAAAACAATTCATCATCCCGTTTATAACGCCCGATCAAAGCTGGCATAACGTATAAAGACGAAGATGAATCAACTCTGGTTTTGTCAAACGCATTATCAGCTGTTAATGATTTAAGACGTTATGCACCTTTGGTTCAAAGCGACAACGCACTGCAAAAGTTAAATTATGTTGAAAATCTTTTAATTGCTAATGCATCAAAATCTTTCAGTCAAACCAAAAAAGGTGATTATTTTAAATAATATAATTATAATAACACTACGTATTTTATGTACACAATAAAAATGTATAATTTAATACGTATCCAACGTACCAAAATTACTACAAAATACATAATATGTACATAGTACGTTTTATTTCCATATCCCGCATAATACGTTTTTGGTAGGGTCCCTCTTCGCCGATCGTTTTTAGCTGGTTTTACTGTAGTCTAAATAATGACAAAATCAGGTTTTGTTTGTAAATATATAAATATATTATCCTAGACTATCGCATCAGCTACTAAGAACGAATCGACGTGTGATCTAACGTTTGTAGCATTATGTTGTAAATTTAAAAGTAATTTCAATAAAGGTTTTGTAAATATTAAATGTACCGAGTAGTTTTTGCATGAAGTAGTGTGAAATAATAGTAGAGACGCTTATGTTTGTGGATGTACGTTATGTCCACAAATATCAGTGTCATTAACATTAGTGGTACTAAAATGTGTGTTCCTGCTAACCTAAACCTACCTAACCTAACTTCGTATGGTTGCATGTTCGGACACACCTTTTGGCAAATGTATTAATAAATAGTAATAGCATTAAATGGTTTTTACCGTGCAGTTTCCGTTTCCGTGAGAATATCGGGATGAAACATTTCTCATATTATTTGTTAGTCTTTGCTTGAATCTCTATTTGTTTTTAATAACTTCCTGATAGTAAAATTTATTGGGCAAATATTTATTGGGTTAAAATCTAACAAAATAACAAAACATTTCTTTATAATCATCATCATAGCAGCCGTAAAACGTCCAATGCTGGACAAAGGCCTCCCCAAAAAAGGGGACTTTGCACATAAATAGGACTAAAATTCGACAGAAATATTCCCTACTTTTACCTCGTTTGGCTGCCTTCCCTTTGACAAATTTATTAAAATATATTTCATTTAACTTTCGAATACCTACAAATAATTACTTTAACATATTAACTTATAAAGTAGTAATGGCGGCGGTTTCGCTTTTCATATTTAAAATTGTATCTTTAGTCACTGTTTTTTAGCCTTTTTTGCATCACGTGTGAATGATTAGCTGGACAGATTTCGCTAATTATATATTTGTTGACTTTGTTATACCAGCAAAAGGTTCTTAAAAACGGAAAGAATAAGGAAGTTGGAAAATGAGAAAATTAAACGACTGAATATTATATATATTCCTAAATTAATATTTTGTAGTTTGACATAACTGTCAGACGTTTGACTGAATGCACGTAGCAAATGTCGTTTAAATTCAAAGGTTTAACATCGCTCGAAAATATTGTTTTATTATTATACCGAATAATATAGTATAGAATAATAATAATAATAGAATATTATTAAGACGTTAAGAAGTGAATCAGGTCAGCTAGTTAAAATAATAATGGGTGCCAGCAGGGTCCGTCGGCGTCGGCGTACGTGACGTACGTGTCTCCCGCGGACGCGCTACGGGCCATCCAGGGCGTGAACAATGTGTCGTTGGACGGCCGCGTGCTCAAGGGCTCGCTCGGCACCACCAAGTACTGCGCCAACTTCATGAAGAACCAGCCCTGTCCCAAGGCCGACTGCATGTATCTGCACGAGCTAGGTGAGAACCTGATCCGTGGTCAACGGAGCAACAGGACCCCCCTTTGGTTCAATACGCTCTCTAAGAGGGCGCCAATTGGGAATCCGAAATATGCGGGAATGTGTAGAAAAAGATGTTGATGTTTTCTATATGAAAAATTAAAAGATTTGTACTTATTATTATTTAATATGTAAAATATGCGACTTTTTTTTAAATAAATGATTGTTATATGTGTGTATATGTTGTCAGGTGATCCGAATGCGTCGTTTACAAAAGAGGAGATGCACGCGGGCCTGCACCAGGTGTACGAGCGTAAGCTGCACAACCAGCTGCTGCAGCAGCGGGACAAGCCTGAGGACAAGCACTATAACACTCCAGGTACCCTCAGACCCCCCACCCGCCATACCAAGCGCAATTACAGTCATCATTCAACTGTCACACTAGACATAACGCACTCACCAGCGAGTGCGTGCAGTCCCTGCCCTCACAGCCAATACGCACTAGTGTGGAGGGTACTATATTTAATGTATTTCTAATCACAGATTTTTTATCTTGGTATTTTCAGAAATATTTAGACTTAAAAAATATCTATTCCTTGAAAAAAAAAGTTGTTTAGTTTAATAATGTAATTGCGGGCATGACTGGCACCGGTAGGTGTAAGCATACTGCCCCAAATCTGCCCGTCATAGCAGCTCGTGGATCGGACGGATCGTCGAGGACGCGTCTGCTTGACGATCCGTCTACTCAATCTTCTTTTGCAAACAACTGTAACAAAGTAACCCTAATGACGGCCATTCGGGCCGAGATCCGTCTTTAGAGGCGCCCTCAAGTGGGTACAATAAGTTCGCTTAATGATGAGCTTTTCCCTTCCCTCTGAAAACTGTTCCACTAATCTGAACTATACTTACGATACAATTCATGCACACTTAGTCCATATGAATAAACAATGTTTTATATTCACCAACAGGTAATTCTAGTACGAATGCAGAAAAGAGCAGTTCAAAAGATGGTAAGTCATATCAATCTAACACGTATTCAAATATATGGTCTCTTTAAGTTTAATAATATTTCCTTTTTTATTTTCAGGTAATCAATCGAACTTTATCCCGACAACAGTGGTCACATCGTCTCATATAAATGTAGTCAATTCGTCAAAGTGAGTACAATTCCTGCTACGTTTACTTTTTTTTTATTGATTACTGTGATTTTATTTTTTTTAAATGATTACCTTTTTGAATTTCAAGGTATCTTTTGTGGAGAGCTTTTTAGTTACATACTTTTCAAGAAAAAGTACTGCCACCGGTAATCGTTTTTATTGGTTTAGATAATATTTAATAGGACCAAGTTTAAGTGTTTTCCTAAAAATATATATATATTTATTTTATTCTTAAAAAATTAGGACATAATCTTTAATTGAACTCTAAATAGTGTTAAATATTTATTTTTTACAAAAAAGGAGATAATCGTTTCCAAGATTACCCCGAGAGACCAGACAGACAGACGCGCTGGAAGATTTTCTTTTAAACTAATAGCGCTGTACTATGTCTCATGGCATGCAGAATTGCAGCGGACACAAGTTAGTAATAGAATATAAAGGCACAAAAACTCCAATGGCCTCTTTAAGAAGGAAAAGCTGTTTTGATTTGTATAGAATATTTTTATCTTTGTTACATAATACAAATCATAATTTGTTATCCCCAGAACATACACATTTCAAATATTAAATTAAAAAGTAATACTAAAGTAACATTCTCGCATTTCAACATTGTGTGATTCGACAATAATAGCAAATGCAGTCCGAATAAAGCGGTACTCCGAAAATTGTTGCAGAAAAAAAGAGGGCGTCAGCGTAAGCAATAGCAATAGTAATGGGAATAGCAATGGAGCGGGCACGAGTAACGGAAACGGAAACGGCAACGGCAACGGACACGGCAGCTCGAACGGAAATGGCAAAGAGGCGTGGCCTAGCCTCGGCTCCTCCCCTCCCGCAGACAGCCCCGCCAGAAAAATGCCCAGTCCCCGCCCGCAACCCGCACCCTGTACGTATTGGCTTGCGTTTGTTCTGTGTAATGGATTAAGGGACTTTCAGAATGGAATTTTTCAAAAAACGGGAAGTACAGTTAGTTGTCTCTGAGGAATAATATATATATATATATATATATATATATATATATATATATATATATA